>VYXH01007509.1:1028204-1048579 GCA_013397275.1 Burhinus bistriatus
TTTAATCTATTTAAAATTTAACCTTTCCTCAAATATTGCTAAATGCTATGAAACATTTGTAGCTGTCCTAATTCTGGCTCATAAGCCATGCTAAAAATTCCTCCTTCAATTGACAGCTTTCTTTGCCAGATTATAATATTCCCAGCTGATTAGTTATCTTAACCGCAGGGTTTTTTCTGAAAAGTACAATTAGCAGAATTTGTTTCAAGCTACTACTAGCAGTTTGCTGTAGAATGTAATTTCTTTAATGTTTTCTGAGCAATGAATGTTATGTATGTATTTTTGAAAAATGTATTGCTAAGAGTATATTTTCATCCTTTTCCTTTCTTTCCTCCTCCCTCAGTGCCAAGAAATAAAAATTAAAGTTGTGAGTAAATCTGGAACCAAGAACAGCCCTGGCATTTAACTGTGTGCGATTCTGGGCATGCAGTAGTGGTTATTGTTAAAATATAACCATATACGAAAATAAAGCCACATAGAGAGGTAGCTGGGAGCAGAGGGGGAAAGCAGGAGCATTAGGAGCTTTCAGGAGTGCAGAGTCGGGGATTTCTGTACCTCTGAGCAGGGTGTGCTCCGCTGGGCTAATTTAGGAGAGGTTTCACCTCACAGTTGAAAGTAGGGGGAGTCAGAAATGAAGGTCGTGCCCTTTGCCAGCACAGCCATTTCATTTTCATTCATTAGAAGATTCAGAGACTGTAAGCTATAAAGCAGAAAGCAGTTGTTTTATACCTCTTTATTTATCCGCACTGATTGAAAAGGACGACAGCAATCTTGCATGTAGCTTTTATAGAACTTTATATAGATAAAAACCCTATAATATATATCCTTCACTTCTAATACGGCAGCTGATGTTTGCTGAATGTCTGCTGAAGTGTGATTAAATTCTTGGAAATAAAAGTTACTGCAAGGAGCTGTTAAAAAGCATTAGAAATAAATGCTGAAGACTGGATGTGTCTGGTTTCCGTTGTGGGCACAATGGTGTGATGGGAGGTAACGCAGCAGATCTAAGCAGAAGAGGGAGGATGCAAGAAGAGAATCGAGGTAGTCCCAAATTTCACACTGTCATGGTCTGACTGTTTTGCAAAGGTTTTTTGGAAGTTGAACAAAAATCTGAAGAAGTGATATAAACACCCCCCCGCCCCCGCATCTCAATGAGCATTAAATACATCCCACGTGTTTATAAATTGGAGCCGTGGACTACTGTGGTAAGAAAGATGTGGATAGGCTTTCCGTTGCTCAAAATTAGGAAGTCATAAACTCTGTCTACTTCTGTTTATTCTTAGTTGTACTGACTTCATATTTCATTCAAACAGTGAGAAGGCTGAAATACTACACAGGTACTTTGAAAAATGCCATGAATTGCTTTTTTAGCTGCGTAGAAAATCTAGATTTTTATTTTTTTTTAAAATAATTGTTAATAAAATTAAAAGTGCTGAACCTACTATTATTGTAAACTTGCCAGTTTACAAGTCTCTTCCACAGATTCATTGAATTTAAATATATTACAATAGACATTAAACAAGAAGCTGGACTGAGTATTTACTAGTGATACGTAGAATTTTCATAGAATAGGGGAAATGTCAGTTGTGCGCGTTAGACCATTAATGATCATTCTCATATTTACCAATTAGTGGAAGGCAATATAGCTGTTTAAACTCAGGATAATATTTATTTTAAGTCGAATGGTTATTTTCAAACTGAAGTCATAGGAGATTGCAGTCTGCTTCTCTCTTGGTTTCTTTCTTTTCTTCCTTTTTGTTTGCTATTAAAAAGAAATAAAAGACTAAAGAGATTGACATTGGCCAGAGTTTAATTTGTATTGACATTTATATCTTACCTCTGAGGTTTAGAAAAAAATGGAATCAAATTAGGTCAGACACATACAAATGAGAAGATATTGCTTAGAGCTGCGTAAGCACTGAAACACCTAAATCCAACTTAAACAAAAGTGAGCTGGAAACTCAACCCAGCATGGGAGACATGGACTGGGGGGCTGCAGAAATCTGTTTGTGTTTTACTGAGTATTTCTTGAAGGCATGAAACTCTGGGTTGGAGGGAAAGAATTCAGAATACCAAATTTATTTTAATAATAATCTCATCAACAATATTTGCATGAGAGAAAAATATCAGTTTATCTGCCATCCTATAGATGCTAAAGAAGGTACAAACAACTAGTTTGCAATAGTAATGCTGCAGGACTTCGTCATCCCATGCAATTTAGTGCAGCATGTGTTCACAGGCATTTTATATTACAAAATAAACTGGGCTTTGGGGTAATATAACTTGTATATAGGACAAACAAAAAAAGTAGATGTATAAATATCCCAAGGTTTCCTTCACTATCACCCTACTATGTACCAGTTTGTGGTGTATGTTCAGTATTCGTAAAAACTTTTTTTATGAACTTGCTTTGTGATTGTGTATTGAGTACAGAAACATTTTTTTGCACAATGTATGCTTAACATGGACCAAAGGGAATATCGGTTGAATTTTCAGTTATAGGGAAAAATTTCAGAACTCAGCTTTCTGTTAATTATAAATTTCTACCCAGAGTCTTTTATTCCCAAGAACTTTGTGTTCGTATCAAGTGGGATAAATGCTTTGCTATTTACATGTTAATACTTACGTGATACTTGGTGTTAAATAACAAAAGCTGCATCTTGCATATTCTATCACAATGATGTTGCTGATCACATAATTATTACTGTTGGTTTTGATCAGCTGGCTATTGCAGGGATGCTGCATGGAGCAGGGAATTCCTCTCTAGCCAAAGAAGCCTAAGACCTTAGTCAAAGGATATATTGTTGAATCACCCTGTACATCCTGTCAATGAAATGGATACTCTGAACATTATCTGGTGACCCTCATTGCTGGTGATATTTTAAAATCACTAATAAAAAGCTGATTGTGATGCTAGGAGTTCTTGGCCAATGGGGAATTGCCTGACCCTTTTAAGTCAAGCTGCACTGCTGCCGTGTATCAGCTATCTGTGAAATGCACTGCTGGAAAATTATGAAGTTAGGTATGTTGTTGTGGAGATTTTTGTGAGCTCAAAGTGTACTTAAAGAAATCTATTTAAATTATTTGGGTTTCTTTAATAGAATGTAGCTTGAATCAAATTCCTTACATTTCAATATTAATGACCCTAAAAGTAAAATTACTTTTTTTTATGAGCATTTATATCAATATAATTGAGAACTTATCCAAAACTGCACAGCTCTGCAGTTTCCTGCACAACCAGGGAAACAACCTCGATGTAAAGCATCGTGATGTGCAAGCATTTGTCCTCTCCATTCCCTCACTGATGTTTGAGCATAATAAAATGTGGCGGTATGATAAATACCTTTTGGGAGCACTTAGCGCTTAAAATGGACTCTCTGTATTGTGATACTAAATTCTAGAGTTACTAGCATAAACCAACCCAAATAGATTTACATTGAAATTGTAACAGAACAAGGGAGATAATGTCACAATGAAGCACAAAAAGGGAAAGCAAATCCCAATATACATCAGCTCCTTATTTGAGTCTCCAGTTAGTTGGGAAGTCAGGAACTTCATTT
The DNA here is from genome assembly GCA_013397275.1 of Burhinus bistriatus. Classification (NCBI taxonomy): domain Eukaryota; kingdom Metazoa; phylum Chordata; class Aves; order Charadriiformes; family Burhinidae; genus Burhinus; species Burhinus bistriatus. The sequence goes on from VYXH01007509.1 coordinate 1,031,765, forward strand.
TGAGTCACACCTTGCCAAGAAATAAATACATTAAATTGTTCCTCTGAAGTTCTACAGCCTCATGGATTAACCCTTTCCAGTGACAGCATGGACCAGGGTGAGGGGTTGGGACAGATCCTGGTGACTCACTGCAGTGACAGTCCCTGTCTCCCAAAGCTCGTCCTTCTCTTGACTGTTTCTTTCCACATTGTTTAGACTCTTTACTTTTTGTAGTTTTCTATGACTCATTTTAAGACTTTGTTTGGTTTTTTTTTTAATCATGGTGGTATTTTTTTTCCCCTCTCTCCCTTTTACTTATACTTTTTCACCTATGGCCTTCACACAATCTCTCTTGTTGTCTCTCCCAGAACGTTATTTTTTCAGGTTTTAAGAATAATCTAAGTGCAGCCTGGCTTCCTTGATGCTGTGGGTGTATTAGTGTAAAAGTGGTATGTAAACAACTGGTTCTTGAGAATATGGGGTAGAATATATCTAATTTTTCCTCTGTTCTATAGAACCACAGTGGATTAAGTCAACTCCTAACAGTGAATGAAATGACAGTGATTTTTCTACAGCGCGTCATTTCAACGTGGCATAAATATTTAGAAATATTAGTGGAGCTTTTTTTTTGAGTTGACTTCTGCTTAGACAGTTAACTCGATGAGTCGTCTGGGGTTTCCTCTCAGAAGTGTGAGGATGGGTCTTCTCTTGATTCTTAAACAACTTGTATGTTAGTCAAACTTGTGCGGATAAATTCTGCTTTAGCAAAAAGCATGGCCTTCCTGCCCTTGAAAAATCAGCTTTTCCATTGCCTGAATCTGTGGGTTTTCCCAAAGTCTACTTAATTAATCTAGAAAACTTTCTACGTAGCTTGTGACTTATGAATGGACTGAATTATGCTTTTGATAGAAGGGCTTTTTAATACTAAGAAAATAAAACACACATTTAAAAGGCGACTAGCCTGTAATAGTATTTTCTGTGACTTACATAATATGTATTTGTCTTAATAAAAACATTGATTTTTATAGCTTTTATACCTACAAAAATAATTAAAAACATGTCACTGAACTAAAGAGGGATTTTTCCTATTCACTCGAGAGCCAATTTAAATTACAAATGAAATAAGGAAAAAGTTCCCTAAAATCTGATGTGTACGTATTTGTGCCACAGTGAACAGATAGCAATTAGTGATAAGTGATTTGCCTGAAAGTTGCTTTGAATAGCACATGATGCAAAGCTCAATACATAAGAAATAAGCTTAGACTCGCTGGAGAGAAGACAGAGAAGTTAATCTTCCCCCCAGGGCAATAATGTTCCAGGTGATATATTTACAATGGATTTTGTCACATTGTGTTTTAATGCCCCCAAAAAATAGGTTTCCACTTCTTTTTTCCTTAGGAGATTCTTTCACAAATGATGTATTTAGCAAGGCTTAGGCTTCTCTTGGAGGCTTGTGTCTTTCCTTTCCAGATGAATCAATAGCATCAATTAGGATTGATTAGTAAGATCAAACTTGATATTGCGCCAGAAAGATATGTAACCAGAGAAGGTCATGGCATGAGCATAGAGTATTGACTCATTATGCAGTCTCAGTGGAGCATGAGAATTAAAACCAATTGCTACATCTGGAGACAACTAAAATACACGTTACACAGAAAATGTGTGAAAAAGCCAGTAACAGACCCAGAATTCAGTCCATTGAATTGGAGACACATAAGAAAGGGTGGTCTGTTCCAACTGTTTATTGATGAAACTAATAATTTTCTAATTGATAGTCGAAGAACATTGCAATGTCTGTAATGAAGTCTCAGCACTTTTGCTTTTACCAATATGTACAAATAACTGAAGATACTTACTGATTATAGATGGTTTTTATATTGTTCTGTCAAATTTACCACCCTTAGTGATGGCAACTTTGAAATCTTCTAGGGATTCACGTAGATGTCTAAACTTTTACTGAATTTTACTGTCTCAATTACATTTTATGGCAGAGAATTATTTCCTGTATTCATTTTTTTCATTGCTCAGTTTTGAATCTGTTGTGCTTTCCAGTCTTCAGCTATTTCTGATTCTTGGTTTTGGTTTTGCTTATTTGGTTTGCTTCCTGAAAATTATGTAGTACAATTTGACATTGCCTGGCAGAAATATGTTTGAAGGCAGATTTTTTTTCCCCTGCATTCTAGTTTGGCAAAAGTAGGAATACTGCATGTCTGTATTTCCCCAAATGTGTTTATTTTCCTGATGAACATCTTCTCTGGCTGAACTGGAAGACTTCAGACCAGCCATCCTGTAGCGTTGTCATAGCGAGTGCTTTGGTTAGACTGGAAGAATCCACATCTGCTGTTGAACCACAGCGAGTCAACAGATTTGCTGTTGTGCCTCCGCAGTAAGCCCAAACAAGGAAGATACACTGAATATGACATATGCAGGTGTGTTTGTATTTCTGTCTAGGTAATCCAGGATAGAAATATGAGAGTCTTAATGACATGGTAAAAATAAAAATAGCTAGGAGCCTTAAAGGATTATTTTCTACCAAGTCTCTCCTCAGAAGCAACTTTTATTCACCACATTATTTATGTGATCGATTTCTTTGATGTATTTTTTTGATGGAGGCAGACTCTTTTCAGTGGTTCCCAGTGACAGGACGAGGGGCAACGGGCACAAGTTGGAACATAGCAAGTTCCATTCAAACATAAGGAAAAACTTCTTTACGGTGAGGGTGACAGAGCACTGGCACAGGCTGCCCAGGGAGGTTGTGGAGTCCCCTTCTCTGGAGGTTTTCAAGACCCACCTGGATGCAGTCCTGAGTAATGTGCTCTAGGCATTCCTGGGTCAGCAGGGGAGTTGGACTAGATGATCTCTAGAGGTCCCTTCCAACTCTGAAAAAAACTCTGATGCCGTAATTCCGTGATTTCTTTCACAGAGAAGAAGATAGGATGGTGGAGACTCTTGGCAAATCAATTAAAATATTGTGGGCAATATGGGTGACTCTGGTGCGTAGCCTTAAATTGCTGGCTGCTTCCTGGGGGGGGAGGCGAGGCTTCCCTGTCCTTGTCGGCACAGCACTGGCTCGGCGGTCAGCCCTCTGTTTTCCAATCAGCCCGCTTTATCGATCCACCTGAAATCAATGGGGAAGTGCTGTGCAAAAAATTAATGGCAAGGTTAGGTCTTCACACTGAACGGCAAATGTGAAAGAAAGTTTAAAAAGTCAGAAAACCAGAGTATGGCTTTATTCCATAGAGAAGGTCTTACAGGAAGCTGAAGTAGTCACTTACGCAGCCGGTGCCAGCTCATTTGCAAATCAGCATGGCAAGTTTGAGCAACTTTATAAGCCCTTCCACCCCCTTCAGAGTCTACCAAGGGTATTTGCTGAACGCCAGATACGGACTGCCTCATTAAAACAGAAATTACTTGCGTTGATTTTGATGATGTTGGGCTTCATTTCAAAAGCTTGAGATGTTGCTCTAGTGTGGAAGTTGAATAAAAGGACTTCAAAATTAAAAAATAAAGTCTCTGTAAAACTCCAGGAGTAAGCTGGCAATCAGAAAATTGCTGGCACCTTTCCATGGTCTGTAGTCTTATTGGAATAAATGCAAATCATCTTTGGGCTGAAAGTTGCACATGTGAAAGCTTTTAATTTTGTTAAAATGAATTACCTATAATTATCTTGTTGTTAATATGTAGAAGTAGACTACTAAAAGACATTGAATATTCACAGTAATTTACCATTAATCAAGGAAAAAAACCTAGAAAGGCAGGTTAAAATCACATTACTGCAAAAACAGCTTACATCTTACATTAGTAATTTGCTGTGTAAAGTTCAAAACAGAAATAACAGTAGTGTGTGAGACTGTTTATTGACGAGGTTTGTATGCAGGTGTTTCTTACAGCAGTAAGAGGTCAGATAGGTACTTTGCAAGCGAACAAAAAGGCAAAAGAAGAGTTGTCCCAAAATGCCCATAATCCAAAAGACACATGTGAAATATTGTTTTACTAAGAATTGTACGCCCTCTCGGGGCTGCTTGTTGTTCCCAAGGGATGTGCAGTCTTTCCAGCAAGTTGCTATCGAGTACTTACAGGTGCTGTGGTGAAATGGGGGGCTGTGCATCCATCTTCCCTCTTTTTGGTGCCTTTCCCCCGAAGAAAAGAAGAGCAAACACAAATCACTGGTGTGCACATTAGAGTGAGTACAGATTGTACCTCTCTGCATGGTCACACAAAAGCAAAGGAGCGGTATGTCTTCAACATGCATTGCAGTACCATGGGCACCCCAATCTTTCCCTATAGGTTTAGTTCACATGTTGTTTTTATTTACATTTCCTCCTTCCTTTAACAGTAGATTGTCTGGACTTGGGCTGTAGTCCGCCTGGAGCTGCCTGCTGGGATCAATGTGGTGCTGATGCTTAGAATGTTGTGTTTGTTGTACTGTGTATAATCAGGTTAACCTTGTTTTTTGAGCTATAATTATTGAAGGTGAAATTTTTCAAGGAAGGGTGACTTTATTCTAATGAGCACACTTCCGTAAACATTCTTGTTCTGTTTATTCTCATTCTTGTGATTCATTAACGAACAAGACAAAGAACAATCTTAGAAACTCCTACAGCTAAAATTACAGCAAACATGTATTATGTTTCCTTGAAGAGGCAAAACCATTTTCCATGGTTTCAAACTGCGAAAGCCTTTCCAATGGATGTCTTGAAGATACCCTATCTTTACCTGCCCCTTTACATCTCTGTTACTACAAATGATAATAGTAATCCCTTGAGAGTTAAGTAGTGAACACAAATGTGCTTAAGGTTTGTCATGTGCCGAAATAGGATTTTTTAATCAAGTTGTAAGTGAGAAAGGGGTGCAAATTCTTGTCTGGTAAGCCAATTTAAACAACATGATAACAGCACCGCTGCTAGAATGTGCGTGCATACCATTAGGGGGAAGGTGTTCCAAAAGCACCTGGGCACTGAAGACTTAACCGCTTGCGTCATTAAAGAGCGGAGGCGTAGGCTCCTCAATCATTCTGGTGCTCCTATAGACACGGCTGTATAAGCAGCTGCAACTTTAGATAGCCCCCTAAACTTTTTTCTCAACTTTGTGTTGCTGTGAAGCTTTGATCTTTGTACGAAGCTGACAAGGGATGAGAAGGTTTCTGGAGTCATGGTCTATTACTGTATGGTTTATCTTGTCAGGTTAGCAGCAAGAGAACAAATACTCTGCTCAGTCAGATGGATTTTGCAGGTAGGATTTGGTTACTGTAGCAAATGCTGTTCTGTGATTTCACCTTTGCAGTTTCTCAAGTCCTTTAATGTTTCTCATTGTAGTGTTATAAAAACAAACGCAGAAACATGTTTTTTAATCTGATAATGTGCAGGAATGTTTCATAAATTATATATGAATGTCAGTGATAGATGAATGTGCGTGCTAAACTGATGGAAGATCTTGAAATACGCATATAACATTCAGTTCTCATTTTTAGAGTTTCAGATTAGGTAATCACTTAAAGTTGTACTTCAAAACTGATTTTAAAATGTTGTTATTAAGATAACTTGTGCTTTTATTCACTATCAGTATATGGGAGCTGCCATGTACCATACCCTAATATATATGGAATTTCAGAGTCTGGCCTACTGCTCTTTCATCTGAAGTCTTTAATAAATTTTCTTGTCGAGCTCAGTTAGGTCAATGCTGAGAGTTTATAAAAAATCCTTAGATTTTACTGCATAAGTAAAGGTAGACCATTGAAAAATAATTGATGACAACTCTTTGGAAAGTGTTTTATCACTGTTACATGCCACTGAATTAGGAAGGGGCAATATGTACTAATTTATATACAGGCAAAAATAGAGGTTACATCCTGAGCACATTTATCAAAAAAGAGTAGTAATGGAAGGCTTCTTGTCAGCTCAATAACATGCTCAAATTTCTTCTCTTGCACAGCTTTATGTGTTATCTTTTCTGTCCATCAAAATGAAATATTTTGAGACTTGAGGATTTTATTAATCAAGTAAGCTCATCCAAATTAGTTTAATTTACTTGAAAAGCTCTGTCAAGGCACATGAATCCATGTGATCTCACTGTTTTTAACCAGGAAGGGAGAATCTAGATGAAAATAAAAGCTGCAACTCCAAAGTCTTGCTCATCCTTCTCTTAAAGGTCAGAGCACAAAGTTTCTCTCTGTGGCCACTGTAAGATTTGAGGCCAAACAGGTAACCTGCTTCACAGTCAAAGGAGCAAAAGCTTTTTGGTTATTTATGCTTGATTTCCTTTTGCTTTCAACCTTCCAGGTGTAAGTTTTTCACCTAATTTAGCATATTTCTCCTTATAAAAATACACTTAATTAGAGCCATAAGGGTTACTTGTACCACAGCATGGCCTAGGAAGATTCAAAGGGACACAATTAATTGGAATGCTTGGAAACAGCATGTTTCCCAACCACAGTAAAATTCAAGATAATAATTTTGTCCTAATTTGTTTCAAATGTTTTGAAAGATAAAGGTTGTGAGAGTAGCTGGACCTTGAACTTTTGTCCTTAAGATATTTTGAAGATTTATTGTGGAAAACGAAGGAATGAAAATATAAATCAGTTACGTAGTTTAGTCTTGCGGAAATATATACGTCAGGACTGAAAGCATTCATGTATATTGCACTTTGTGTTCTGACTGTTTTATTGGCAAGCATTGACTTGTGTTGCTTATGCAGCTGATGATTCTAAACAAACACACAGATCAAAATTACTTCAAACAACTTTATAATTATTTTATTATTTATTGTGCCACATGGATGTTTCATTTAAAATTTATGTTTCAATTAGGCTTTATATTTAGGTGGAGGGGCCACACTCACATGGTGAAATTTGGTTGTAAGTTTTAAAATGGATTAGTGTGGTGGTGTCCATTTTACACTAGCATTAAATGTTTAGGAGTATCAGTGCTGTGTATCAATTTGACTGGTTTTGAAGCATTTTCATTTTCTGTTCACAAATGCAATTAATGTTAAACTACTTATTACCTTCTGTTGGACTCTGAGTAAGATGTTTATGTGAATTAGTGAATCATTCTTCCATTTTTCATACTGTTACTAGACAGTAAAAAACCAAAACCAAAACCAAACCAAAACAAAAAACCACACAACAACGCTATTCCATGTTTTTAAGAGCAGTCTTCCAGGAAGGAAGTCCAGTCAAACTCCCCATTTTCAGAATGCCTGGAATAATTCCTCAAATATCAGTCCAAATGAGGTATATCATAGTAGGGTAGATTTCCTCTACCATTTCTTCTCTCTTTTACTGTCCTATCTTCAGTGCCAAAATTGTCTCATTTAAAGTATGGCCATGTGAGTTTTTTCCTTTCTTTTCCCCATTCTTTTTGTTTTCGTTCTTTGTTGTTGATGCTGATAAAATTGTATCATTTTGTCCAAGTTGGAATAGTTACTCTCTTCAAAGCACTGCACTTGCAGGTTCACTTTATTGAAAGGCATTTTTAGATACAGACTGTAAAACTTAACAATACTTTTGTTAGATTTTTATATGGAATACTGTTACAAAGAAAAGAAAAACAACAACAGAGAGTAAGAAAAGGAGCACAGGAAGAGTTTTTTTCATAGGCTCTATCGTGCTCTAAAAGACTGACCTGTATTAAAAGTAGAAAGACATTAAATTTTAGATCTTGTAGTCTGCTATCACAACTATTTTGGTCACAACATTTGATAGCTTGCAGAAAATGGAAAGGAGATCTTTTGAAATGTTTAAAAGGGAGAGTATTTTAAGTATCAGGAGTGCATTCCCTAATCATATCAGTATTTCTTCACTATGGGAATGTTTTTGTGTGGTATATATCCAATTCCTACACCATTCTCACCAAACCTGATGGAAATACAGTTGAATTTCATGTTGGCTTATGGTGATTTACATCAGTTCTTTACCACAGTGGGTCTTCAGCTTTCGGTAACCTCTACACTGACTAAATAAAGGGCTGCAGGTAAGCTTATACCACTCCTTTTTAGTCTGGGGTGGGTTTTTTTGTTTGTTTGTTGTTTGTTGTTTTGTTGTTGTTGTAAGGAATGTCAGAAATTTTAAGTGATCTAATGCCCATGAACTGTTTCTACCATGCTAATGGTGATTCAGTGAGTACTTAAAGTTGAGCTCTTAACACTGACCTTTAAATCAGGAAGCCAGCTAGTATGAGAAAACGTGGCCCTAGTGTGACCTGCTACCAAGACTATGGAACTTCAGCTGTTATAACTGTATTTATAGTTATTGGTAACTTAATATAGGAAATGATTCACCTATTAAATCTATTAAGTTGTTTCTTTGTGAGCTACTGGCTAGCAAGGTTGTTGGCAGTAAGTGTCTGTTCCCTTTCCTCAGTAATGTAAGTATAAAGGAGTTTGCCAAAACCCAATTTCTTTCTCTATCCTTTGTCAGCATCTTTCTCTGGAGCCTTTTTGCCTTCCCAAAGCAGATCTTTCTGTAGAACCCCGAGCCCTTCAAGGGGGAAATCTGTCCCCCTCTCTGATCCTTAGAGGCTTAGGTAGTTTAGGACTTACATGTGGTGCAGCAAAATGCACCAAAGAACCGTCAGGATTTTTGCAGTTTTGTAGACCCTTTTTTCATATGACTGATTTCTTGACTTTGGCCATGACTCTGCCAAATGGCTTCAGAAGTGGTGTTTATTGTGTCAGCACAGTCCACAGTCAGTTCACCACAAATGCTGCCTTTATTGCCTGGGAGGGAGCCATGCTATTAATGAGTACCTGCCTGCCTACCTTTCAGAGCCAAACAGGACACAGCCTTTACTCTGCAGCTCCATGAGCTTCCACATAAATCCACCAGACAGAAGCTTTCATTCACAGCCGGACCCCAGTCTGATTCCTTGGGACTAAAATCCCCTTCTCAAAGCAAAGATTGGCCTACCCAGGACCATTTCCACCTTATCTGTTGTTCCCAATGCCGAGTTTGTTCCTACCTTTTCAGTAAAGCTTTGGGACATAATGACTCAAAGTAGCTGCAGAGGAGGCTGACTGCATCCTTTCACGGAACAATAGCTCTCATCTCTGTTCATTAAAGAAAAGGGTTTGCTGAAAAGAAGGATCATAAAATAAAATCCATATGCCTGGTACTCTTTGCCAGTTTTCTTCCTGAGAGAGCTAAGCCTCTGCAAAGGGGAGCTTTCAGGAAAAAAAATAAATTCCTGGCTATCTCAGTTGTTTTTACCTGCACTTTGTCTTCTGGCCGTAGGCAGAAGGATGCTGGTTTGTTGGGTTATCCCCATGACGGGCTAGCCTCGTCCATGCAACCAGCCCCACTGCTGTGTGATTCTGGCTTAATGTGTTCGGTAGAGTTATCCTGCTGTCCTCAATTAAATAGTTGCTGAGGACCAGCCTCCAGTTGCTCATTTGTGGTTGCTGCTTGTAATCGGCTATGGTGGAAATGAGTGTGTGAACAGTCACTCAAAGGGCACTGGTGGTTGATTGATTGTACTCCAGGCAGAAGGTACAGAACAGGTTACTGTTTTCCTTACTCTCCCTGCCTCCTCCAAAGTAAAATCTAATTAAAGGACTAAATGGACATTGTCCCTTCATCACCTGATCTGTGACGTGTTTGGGATATGCCACCAAATATAAATACTGCCGTAGTACATGCATAACACTTCTAAAAGCAGCACAATTAAAAGTAAATAGCAAGGCTTTCTGTAAAGATAAGACATTTTTGGTAAGGCATATATTATGACCTGTTAAGTAACAACTACTGCCAGTAGCTGAGAATTTCAGTTATGGGTACAGTTACTGTCTAAGGCACAATAATGGGCTGTGGCAGAAATGAGTGAACCTCCCACCTGAATTTCATTACACCCAATTTAAACGAGAGGAGAGATTATAAGTACCACCCCAAATCCAGGGTTAGGAAAATGTCTGTCTTTATGCCTGTGAAGCAGGTTTTTGTAAACGTGAACTCTAGGTATTATTGGTGGTTAACAAAGAGTCTTGGAGTGTGCACGTATGAGCTGTCTTTTTGACAGTGGCTGACAAGCAGTGCAGTGCTGTGGGGTAAAGGAAGGATCTATACATTTAACTTTATGGCAGGATGCTTAATCATTGGGTAAAGGGCTTACAGTTCAGGCCAGGCCCCTTGCGAGGCTGGCTGATCTCACTTGGCTGCGGCTTTTCCTGCCACAGCCCTTTTACAGAGCACAGGGCACGCAGAAGGTCTTCTGGTTTGCTGCTTTAGCCATGCAGACCTGCTGGGAAAGGGAGTCAGGGAAGCTCAGAGACGTCAGAGAGCTACTGCTTGCTTGCTACTCCTCTCCACATTTTACTCCTGATGAGTGGGTGTGCAAGACTCCATAAAATAGTTCGTATATGCGAATGAACAAACAAGTGAATTATCAAGAACTATCAGTTAGGGAGGAAAAAAAGTCAAGTGCCTTATCTTTCCTGGAGACATATGCTGTGACCAGATAAGCAGTTCATCTTCCCAGGTATGTTCCATTAAGTATATTATCCAATCAACTAAGATATATAAGACATATTGCAAGTCTAATCTCCTCAGGCAAGTAGTATTCAATTATACTTACGATTTTAAAAAGAGAAATATCCTGAGCATTTAGAGTGTTTGCATTTTTGGCACTCAGTCTTGTTATGTGAAGGCTAATAAAGAACATTCCAACTAAGAAGGCATAGGACAGGCAGATGAAATATTGAAAAAATAGTATTATGTAAGTCCTGAAGTGGAAATGTTCACCATCCCTCAAAATGGTTTCCTGACATCTTACCTAATGTTTTGAAATTAGGTCAAGGATGGAGAATGAGAGAGAATTGCCATCCATTTATAAGCCTACGATGTATGTTTTGTGTATATAGTTATAATTAAAATAGACATGCTGCCAAATACTTTGTTTGCAAGTGCTCTTTGTGTTTTAAAAGTGCATTCAATGATGTACTTTGTTTTGATATATAAATTGCTTTTTGGATTGAATACTGTTCAGACAGACCAATTTTCCTATGATTCTTCTAAGCAAATATTAGAGATGTCAGAAGTCTGTCTGTCCCAGCTCCTGCAAGCTCTCTTGAAGAGATGTCTTCTCTACTGCCTAACATGTAGCAGATCGGCAGATAAGTTCAGTCACAGACAGGTTCATAATTTGGTAGGAGACTACTACTTCTATTGGTCTGACTTGAAAAGAATCTAACATATCTTTGGAGGTTTATGGGAAAAAAACCCTGCTTTGTATGTGTTACTGGAAGAATTTGCAGCCGGGGTTACAGTTGAGATTGTTTACTGCCTTCCCATATCAAACCCTGTTTTCAGTTGTTTATCTTCTGCTGAGCTTTAAATATATTGGCAGAAATTTCAATGTTGGTTATATGAGCTGTGCGTAATACTAGGTTATTTCAGTCTAACAAAATATGTCCAGTATTTAAGAGAAAGAGAGATTAAGGGAAAATACATAGAATCATAGAATCCTCTAGGTTGGAAGGGACCTTTAAGATCATTGAGTCCAACCATTAACCTAACACTGCCAAACCCACCACTAAACCATGTCCCTCAGCACCACGTTTACCCATCTTTTAAATAACTCCAGGGATAGAGATTCCACCCCTTCCCTGGGCAGCCTGTTCCAATGTTTGATAACCCTTTCGGTGAAGATTTTTTTCCTAATATCCAATCTAAACCTCCCCTGGTGCAACTTAAGGCCACTTCCTCTTGTCCTACGTTGTTTAGCTGCGTATTCCATATAAATGGTACAGCCTTTCACTGAGATGCTCTAAAGACTCAATGAAGAAAGGAGGCGTTTCCCAAATTTCTTTATCCCTCCATCCTTCTCTGAAGTGACCCACAACCTTCTTCATTCAAACTGCAATTAAAAAATGTTGTTGCAAGTATACATATTCTAGTCTTGCTCCTGCCCATGAAATACACCAGTATCTTTATTCTTCATATCTGTATTTGGCCAAGGTATAAACATCTAAAAATTCATGCATCACTAGATATTTTCTTACATTTTAGCATCTACTTTCTTGAAAGGTCCTTTGCTTTTTGCACAGAGCATGTTCCATACACCCATGCAAATGATTACACATGCAATGATGTTTTCCCCCCTCTTTCCTTTTTGTTCTCCATCATTCCACCAGCACAGAACCGATGTCATCTCTCAACTGAGAAGAATGAGCCAAGCCTGCACTCCTTCTTTCTCCTCTTGCATGTAGGTGCAGCACAAGGTGAGGCTGCCTATGGCCAAACAGATTCTCCCACGTCCCCTCCTCTAAAGCCTTCCTTTTGCTCCTTTCTGGTGATCTGAGCAAAGGAAAGTAGTTGTTTCCTGGTTCAGTAGCAGAGATGAGAGAGCCAATGCAGGCAAGGGAATGGTGAGAAATATAAGCGTAGTCTTATGTGCCATCCCGGGGAAGATCACCTGGTAGAATGGGATTCTTCATCAAAATTGATATGCATTAATCTGCTTATTACATAGGCAGATTCTGCCTACAGATACTTAGTTTTCACATATGCCTTTCAGTGTGACTAGTTGGAGCTGAAACCTTGCAAAAGTTAACAAATCTTTAATTAGCCCTATGTGATCTGGAAGTGAGCAATGCACAATATATAAAAAGTTAATTGCACAAGAATTTCAATGTTTGCAAGCATAGAGAGAAAATGAGATCTGTGGATATGCTCCAGAGGATGTCTTTGGCCAAATTTATTCTTAAAATACCTGGTATAACTTCTATTTACAGAAGAACTAAATTTGTTAAGGTAAGTAGAAAAGTTAGTAAAGATACATTCTTATTAATGGGAAGGAATATATGTACTTGAGCTGAAATTGGAAGCTGACATCAGAGGAGGACATTCTCCTCCCTACACCTCTCTGTACCCCATAGTTGTTTTCTACTCCATTTGTATTGTTCTTAGAGCCGTTCTAACCTAGTCAAGCAGAATACTTTTTTTTCTTTCTTTCTTTCTTTCTTTTTTTCCCCCAGCTACAGCACAAGGCTATTTGTAAATTAGGGTTTCTGGAGACTGGCTTTTCCCCTCATTTACAGTTGCTCAACATAAAACCGAAATGAAAGAAAAATCCTAATGTGGTAAATAGGGTTTATTACTTAGCGACATTGCCTTCTATTTCCAACCTCAGGTTCCCAGTGGGTCCATACACTTCCTCACTAGCTAACTTTGCAATGAACTGTTCATCTTTCTCAAAGAGAAGTGGCTTTTCAGAAGATAAGCAGTTAAGACAGCATTAATAAAAACTTCTGCTGCAACACTTACCTTCTGGTGGTCACTTGGGAAATGCTGCCTTCTTTTACATGACTTCTTTCCTGTATTATGCAGGAAAGAAAAGTATTTGTCTGGTTGTCCCCATAGCTCTTGCACTCTAAATCAGGCCAGTCACAGATGCTTAGGTCATGCTATATGTTTCTTCCTGAATTCCAATTTTTAGAGAAATTCAAGACTCCCAGCAGATGAAGTTAATTGGGGAGTGAACTCTGAATCAGTTTCTTAACCTTCCTTCTCCCTTAGTCTTTGTTTTGTTCACTGAATAAATAGTTTGCAGCAATCCAAATACCAGGAATTTCAAATAGCCACTTTATAAATAAGCACCCTACACTACCAAAAAATGCTACACAAAGATTATTTCACTTTTTGTAGTAGTATGTTAGACCAAGAAAAGTGGCATTCATGTTAAAATCTTTAATCTGTCTCTGAATGGGTTTTAGTGGAAGAGTCTGTTACATTACTTGTGATGTGGCTGCTGTTATTCAAACACGAGAACTACTGAAGGAGCGGTAAGATTATTTGAAGTAAATAGATCTGAACTTGTGCTGTCACAAAGCCAAAAACTTTAATTAAACTTTGAAAATTAGATTTCATTCTTTGTTCACAGAATAATAGTTGTAATGATGGATCTGTAAGGTGGAAACATTATGGAAAAATAAAGGAACTTTGCTCTTTATTTTTTCTCCCTACGTTTCTATTATACCTTCACCATAAATCTAGTAGAATAAATACTATATTGTATTGTTTGCCCTATGACTTTACTGACCAGAAAACATTTTCAGATGACCTATACATAATGTCTCCTGCCTAAGTGGCAATTCTTACATATGGTAAGCAATTCCTGGTACTGAACTAAAAGTTCAACTGTTAATAAGATAATTGAATTTGACAGAGTTCACACTTTCTACTAAAATCTGTGTATGCAACAGTTTGGTCCATTGTAGCGTGTAAGGAACACTACTGTCAGGAAGAGTAAGGCAGAAATAGCTAATAACAGGAGTCTAATACAAGCTTGCAGCTGAAGGAAACCATACCCTCTGCTCTGAGACTTGGTTACTCTATGAAGAGTATGTACCTGTCACTATCTCGACTAATTACCATGGTTGCAACTGAAGAAACGGCTATTTTGCAGACAGTAATATCCCTTGACCACCTGCAGTGCAGATCTGGGGTTATCTTTTCCTGCCTGTGTAAAACCTCAGTATAACTGGTTGTGACTAAATCTCCCATGAAAAAATTCTGAACTGTTTTTTCATCTTGGCATTTCAGATGCATACTGTGCATGCCAAATTTTCAAGTATTACTTCAAAAATTGTCTGAGGATAGCTTATAGGGTCACTAACACACCTGAATGGCATGATTAGAAATTTCTTGAAAGATGAAATATATCTGGGCCTAATGAATATTTAACAAGAAGTACATTAATGCTTTTTTATTGTTCATCAAAGTTTATTGTTCATCATCAAAGTAGTTTGTAAGGTTAAATTTTACATAGAATGTAGTATGCTAAACTATAGAGGCTTCTTTTTTTTCGGTCGATCATAGAATTTAGGAACTATTCGCAGGTACCTCTGTAGGAGATTTACTGAGCTTTATTATTATTTACTGTCACTTCAGACCTAGATCTGTAGGCTTTGAGTTTAAGGAAAAGGGGTATCATCTCACATACTAAATACTTTTCTTCATTTTCATATTGCCTTAGCTAAATATCATTGGTGTACACCCTCAGCCTACCACTCAGTATTTTAAGGTCATGGAAGAAAATAAAGCATAATGTGGTTTTGATTTCAACAGAAGCTGCTTCTTCCAGGATCAAGGTGCTGCTGTTGATAGGTGACACCATGCCTCTTGTGCCAAGCAAACCAGCTTGTAGCTGGTGTGAAAATGGTCATCGGTTCAAAGTAGCACTTCCCCACAAGTTACCGCTGCTATGAGGAGGAACTTCTTTCCTTTGAGGGTGGCAGAGTACTGGAACAGGCTGCCCAGAGAGGTGGTGGAGTTTCCAACTCTGGAGACATTCAAAACCCACCTGGACACCATCCTGTGCAACCTGCTCTAGGTGACCCTGCTCTGGCAGGGGGGTTGGACTAGATGATGTCCAGAGGTCCCTTCCAACCCCTGTGATTCTGTGATTCATGATGATCACTGCTACCGGCATTTCCATCATCTTAATGAAATCACCTTTTGAAGGACTGTTGCACAAAAAAGCAGGTGAATCTAATCCAGAATAAATACATTTAATGGAAAGGGAAGAGAAAGGCAGAGAATTCAGAAGTGTAACATATGCAAAAGCATTTACTGTATGTGGATTTTGCATAGATGCTCAGCAAGTGGAGGCTCTTTAACTTTCTGATTAGGTTTCTCAGGTTCATGAGATATATGCCATTTTAAGAAGTAATGAAGAATATTGAGGAACAAAATCTGTTCTTTTCTCCTTTCCTCTTTCAACGGCAGTTTTAATGATATATAAAATCAGCAAGCCTTTAGAAAATCTCTCTTTCTTTTTTAGAGAAATAGAAAGTCTTAACCTAAAGAATTCTGTGGAAATATTGCCTGGGGATATCAAATTTATTCTGCATTTTAATGAAATCACAAATGAGTCAATTTAAAACTAGTATACCATAAACTATGCTTCCTTCCTACATCTGTTCATAAACATAGAAGGATGTATACCTAGGGGAACCTTGGTTCCTCTTACATGCAAGGAGGAAAAATTCTAACTAGGAATACATATTTTTCCGTATTCCCTGTGGGTAAATATTGCAGAAGAAAACCTAGTTAAGTTTCATTTCTAAGACACGGAGCATCTTGTCAATCATGGTGGTTAATAAAGTTTGCTGGAGACAGAAGTGTGTCACTATGTATATCTGTGTAGTGTTGCAATTTGCACTGAGCCACTGGAGCGTAACTCTTGCCTAACAAACCATACAAACAGTAATATCAAAACATAAGACTAAGAAAAGTCTTATTTACTAACAGCTTGTTTAGCAGAAAGTTTCCAGAATTCCATAGCGAAGAGCAACTCTGTCTTTAGAGAAACCTTAGAAAGACCAAAATGAAACAAACTTTGAAGACATTTTTAGTAATTACATGTAACTGAAATAGATATGTGTAATTTCTAGGTCTTTTAAATGGACGTTTTTAGAAGTTAGAAATGACACAGGCAGGGAGATTATAAATAAACCCTTGTGTAATTGTCGTCTGCTTTTGTTGAAACTGCATCCCCAAACTCTGCTGGACTGCATTGTGCATATAAGTATTTCTAAAATAGTATTTGTCCGCATTGACATCATCAGGCATCAGTGGTTACAACTGTCATCTTGGCTGTCATCCCTTAAGTCACACAATGTTATACTGCTTCAGTTGACTGTTCGTTTTGCTTAAAATGAGTGGGACATGAATAGGGTAATCCTCGTTTGCCAAAACTTGGGTCCTAAATCTGTGTCTCTTTTGATAGCAATGACTGGTCATAGTCGTACTTGGTGAACGGAAGGTATGCTTTGACCACTGTTAACTCTTTTTTTTTTTTTTTTTTGTGAATCTGGTTTCTTTTTTTTTTTCATTTCTCCTAA
>VYXH01007509.1:1048618-1070854 GCA_013397275.1 Burhinus bistriatus
CGGAAGGTATTTTTTTCCCCTTTATTACTTTTTTTTTTTTTTTTGGTGAATCTGAGTACTATTATTCTTACATTTCTCCTAAACCAACCATCCATATGACTTCTGAGTAGTAGAACTTTTGGCAAGAACTGCAATTTTTTTAATTCAGGTTAAGCAGTCGCACCAGTAAGTCTGTCAATTTAAACGGAACTGTAGGGGCACTTAATAGACAGGTATGGTATTACCTGTGCTCGAAATAGAAACATTCTTTGAAAGCTCTTACATTTATGCTCATTGATTCAAAACTGTTGCTTCATTGTATTATTAGGGGATTCCTGTGTAGTGCAGGTCAGCATAGTGTGTAGTGTATGGACTTCATATGCTCAAACTACGTCAAGATGGTGCTTCATGAACCCAGCCACAAATAAAATACACCATGGGGTTTACACTGCAGTAGCAATCTTGAGTAATTCTTCAATTGGGTAATAAATCTTGGGCAATGCTGAATAATTCTTGAATTCATTTTTTGTTCCTGAAATGCTTGAAGTAGTATAATTGTCTGAAGTGTAGAAGGAAGACTCAGACTTAAGAGTACGAAGGTGGACTTTAACTCTTACTGCATTAATTGTGGAAGTGTCTTGTCCCTAAGGTATACATAGACTTCATTGGCCCATGAAGATACTGCTACAGTTCTCATTGCCATAAGTAGCAGTAGAGAAATTAAGAGATCTGCCATCTGAAGTGCTGATCCACCATCATCACGATATGATCTCCAGAAGGTGTTTTGCAAACATTGCCATGTAGAGGGAATGCTACAGTGATACATACTCTCCTTAATCCCTGTAGATTAATATTTTTTAGCATCTTTTAATTTGTGTGCTGAATCAATTAGAAATGGTCACAATATTTTAACAGCTTTTCTTCTTCTAATATGACACTTCTGTTTGAGGTGAAAGTTGTGCTGTCCTCCATCTCTGATTAATTGTGCCAGCAGCCATAACATTTTATTATGTGATTCATACAGCTTTTATTTGGCATGAAATAGAAGTGAGCTAGCTTTGGGGTATGAGCTGTTCCAAGCACAGAGCCTTTTATTTAATTCTCTTTAACATCACCTTAGAAGATATTTAAAGATTCCTTTTAGTCTTGCTCCAGTATTTTTATGGACCTTGGTTGTTGTTCTCTTCAGAAGGTGTTAGCTGGCAATCCAAAGATCAGGCATCCTGGTGATACCCCTTTCCTTCTGCATACGCTGGGCATCTCCGGCCCTGCAGTATGGTTTTGCCAGTTGGTATCTGATCTCTGTTCACCACAGCATGATGACAGGGCCTGCCAAAAGAGTTAGGGTAAAACTAAGCTTAATCTGTAAACCAGCCAGTTGTCATTCACCGTTTCTCTTTTCTCAGCTCTAGGTGTATTAATGTGTTGCAGTGACATTGGTTATGGTCGAAACGGTTATCAAGGAAAATAAACAGTAGAAAGAGAATAGCACAACAGGCTCTGTAGCTTTCGTACGGGGTATTGACTCAAACCACAGCGTCGTAGTGGATACACCTCTGCCAGGGCATCAAGGGAAAGGATACGTTCCAATTACAGAGAGATAAAGAACTTAAGGTTACAGTCTGCTTTCTCTCTAGCGGTAGTAGAGTTATCATTAGTCATACATTATTGCATGACACCTTAAATATTGGTTTCAATTACAATTAAGATCATTGTGTTTTGTAAGAATCTCATATCTAAGATATCTCTATCCAAGGTTAGAATAAATTTAGTTGAATGTTTTCCATGGTAGCAGCCTTTAACTCATTAAGATAGCTGCATTAGATAAACAGGGTGAAGACTTTTTGGTTTAGTGGTTGATTAGCAAAGGCTGCATCTATTTGGTTTAAACATAATATGAAGCAAGATGAAGGGGAGAAAAAAACCCCACTTTATGATGGAATCATTTGACATAGCTTCCTTAAATCTCTGCCTTCTACCTAATGTCATGTTAGTTCAATATTAAAAAATTAAAAAGGTTCAAAAAGCAGATGGCGTTAGGTCACTGTAGCTGCGGAAACAAATGGATGAAAATGGAATAGCAATCCAGCATTTTAACATGTAGTAAAGCTGAGATCTTATTTCTAGTTCATGGCAGGACAAGACAACCAGGAAAAACCTGGGAGTCTGGGTTGGCAGTTTTAAGAATTCATCTATCCTATGCATGCACTTCCGTAGCAACCAAAGGGAAAGATTAATCTTCAGCTCCTGTGACATTGACACCTATATACAAAAAATAATTTCATTGGAGAATAGTTACTATTCACCCCTGTGGCCATTACATGAATATTTAGCATAAGATCAAAATGCTGTAACCATGTTCTTGCTTCTGATTCAAAACACACCATCAGGAGTGATTTGCTGTTAATATCAGAGAGCCTCTAGGTGACAACTGCCTCTCAGAAACCAGCCTTCATAAAATGGCATTCAAATGCTGTCTGATTTGCAAATGCATAATTCTCCAGGGCTTTCTATACAATAACCTCAGATACTAAGTACAGTTTTGTCTTCCCAGAAGTGGCTTTGGGAGGTTCTGTGCTTGAAGTTTGTTTTATTCGTGTTTTGTAACTTACTGATATACTTCTTCAAAGAAAATTCCTTAGATCTTTTTCATTTTTAAGATCTATTGATTTACTAAGAAAGAACTTCAAGGGAAAAAAAAAAAAAAAACAAAAAACCAAAAAACAAAACAAAACAAAACAAAACAATCAAAACCCAACAG
The DNA here is from genome assembly GCA_013397275.1 of Burhinus bistriatus. NCBI lineage: Eukaryota > Metazoa > Chordata > Aves > Charadriiformes > Burhinidae > Burhinus > Burhinus bistriatus. The sequence continues at coordinate 1,051,359 of VYXH01007509.1, forward strand.
GCTAAAGTATTAAAAACTGGACGGAGTTGGAAGAACAAGTCTGGTAAACGTACTTTGAATTACAGTAACACTTGCAAATTTATGAGCTTTGAGCCAAGCATAATCTAACTTATGTGTATACAATCAGTTTCTGATTCTTTTCTTTCTAGAAAAATATGTAAAACCCCAAACCAAAATACAGAATTCTCAGAAATCTCTGTCCTTCAGCAGATTCCAAAAGGTCAAAACTGTCCTTCTGGTATTTATGGGCTACCATTCAAAACCGTAAGCTGGGTCTTGTGTCTGTATTCCTCTCTTCTGTGTATTTTCTCTTAAAGGTTGGTACTTACTGGGAGAATTAAGACTAGTAGGATAACATCACATCAATGTCAGTGGTTTTGGTGGAAGGTAGCAAATCTTTTTTTCTAATCCAAACTAATTATCTCTCTAACACACACACAGATGCATGGAGTGTAGCTTACAAGTCACCTATCTATTTTGCTTCAGGTTTTCCAGAGCCAAAAGAGTGAGTGGCAAATGCATTTAACCATTTAACTGTTAAATGTTTAACCATATTTCAGTGAAGAATGCATTGTGGAACAGACTGTAGAAATAGAGGAAAATTGCAACATTCACCGTCAGTACAGAATATGTCATACTTTACTTTCTTCCATGCACTTCCCTATCTGTATAGTTCATTTTAATAGCTTTGAATATAGCAAAACTATTAACTCCTGAGAGAAGAGTTTATAACATTGAACAGGAAGAAGAATATTTTACAAGCATGACAGTGATTTAAGTAATTTGTAGGCAATTTCCTTGCTTTTAAGCAAAACTGATGATAATACACATTTCAGTTTCTCAAATGTGTGTGTGCTTTCAGGTTTATGCAGAAATTTGTAAGTGCTCTGCTGAATGGGGGTCAGTGGCCTGTGCTGAGTAGAGATGGACTTGGGCACATCCTTAAATGTAAGCACAAAGTTACGTGCTTTGCTGATTTGCCCTAAATACACTGTATGGCTAAATATTACTTATTACTAAGGAAAGATTGCTAGGATAATGAAATGTAAATGGTGCCTTTCCCAAGGGTATAATGCCCTTTATAAGATATTTTAATGCATCTGTGTAAAGATATATAGCTTTTTGCATATTACAGTACACTTACCTTTGCCTCCAATTTGAATGGAATGTGTGCCATGCAGTGTATTTACACAGAAGTAAAATAAGGGAGAAAGTCTTGTCAAGAAATACTGTAGATTGTTAAATGAACAAAAAATGACTGCTGAAGTTTGTGGTCTGTGTATAGAGGAATGTGTAAACTCAAACAATTTAAATTATTCTACGTAACACAGTATGATTTCTTACTCCAAATGAAATATTAATTGGTAGAAAAATTCCGCACTAACCATCAGTTTACAAGCTTTAACAAGAAAAGTAACCCTTTGTTTGCTATATCCCCAAAACCAGAAAATTAATATGGTCAGATATTCCTGTTAGAAGGAGGATTATCTTTCTTTGTAAGCATCGCTGAAATATTTGCTGAGCGTTGGCCCCGTGCCTGTCAGTGTTTAAGAGGCATTCGGACTGTGCCCTTAGTAAATTGCTTTAACTTTTGGTCATCCCTGAAGTGGTTGGGCAGTTGGACTTGACGATCATTGTAGACCCCTTCCAACTAAACTATTTGACTGGACTGGACTCGACTCTATTCTATTCTTTCCATTTTCACACTTAAAAAGTGCCCCAGAGAGAAACAAGAAGATCAAAGACATGTGAAATAGTTACAAGGAAATGTTGGAGAATATTTACAAAACCTTTGGTTCAACTTCGGAATCAGATTTGGTCAAAGGCTTACATTGAATTCCCTTTTCATACTATTATTTTCTTATTTCTAAAAAGAAAGTTTCTAATCACTGTAGGAGTTATGTTCTTGAACTGCCTTTGATAGAAAAAAGGTTAAAAAATATAACTAATTCTAAGGTAGAGCCATCTTCATCAGCTTATTACACTGATTATAAAACTTGGCCTCAATAGCAGAGACTGGCCACATGACAGAATTTTCCCTTGAAGTCTTGAGTACCCATGAGAGCTATTTGCAGATACATCTCTGTTTCAAGTATTCTAGAACTCTTCCATGTCCAGCTGTGACATGCAGTCAGCATATCAGGCTGATGTTTTACTAATAATGTAAGCAAAACTTATCCACTGTTACCCCGTCCTCCGTGCCTCCTGGCACCATGAGCAGCAGAGAGGCTCTCTGTTCTCTTCCTGCAGCTGCGTTATGATCTATCTGAAGTTCAGAAGTATCTTGGTCTTAAAGGTTTCTGGGTTATGCCCACTCTCCTGCCTGTGCCTTCAGAGTGAAGCTACTTGGTTAGTCCTTTTCTAACCATTGTAGAAAGTCTCCTAACTATGGGTTTTCTCAGGAACAAAATTCCAAAAGATTTAAACCATCTGAGGCTAAACTATCTATTAAACCGCTCCGCCGAATCAGCTCTTGAGCTTTACCATCCTCACTTGCTACTTCTTGACCCTCTTAAGAACATGAGCGGAGGAGAAGTTGCTCTTTGGTGCATCCTCCCCTAACAACCTCCAGCTAGGAGGAACCGTAGAGACTGGGAGCACTGGTAGAAGTCTTACACCTGGATACCAGGACAGCCGAGCTGTGTATCCTGACCCAAAGATCACATCTCACTTCACATTTCTTATTTCTTAGTAAAAGAAGTTCACGACTGAACTTAGTACTTCTTTCCAGAGGGTGATCTCCCATTGCTCTCTTAGAGTTGCTGTTAAAATTGAAAAACTGGGTTTGTTTTGCAGTTATTTTGGAATTCCATTATTTTTGTTATGAAATGATTTTACAGTATGAATATTTTAGCTCAACCTTGACCACCTTTTATAAAGAAAGGAAAAACAGAAGGCTGGAGTTAAATCATCCTTTTACTTGTAAAAAACCCTTCCATTATCTCTGTCCCTGCTTAGTTCTCTTGCTATCACAACATATGCAACATACATATAAACATAGATAAAAACGTGAATAACTTGCACTAGCCTGTGCATGCAGAAGAAAAATGAACCCAAATTTCTGTACTGTTTTCTGTTTTCAACATGCCAATTTGTTTGGGAATAGAACAAAAGTTCCAACCACAGGTGCACAAAGGCAGGATCAAGTGTCTCATACCTGATGAGAAACAGGTATGGCAGGCTGTTACCAGTATTCGCTTGCTTAATTTGTTTAACAACATTTTTGTTGACTAAGACTTGCGCATGTTTCAGGTCAGCCTGTTCTCATCAAAGCAAAAATTCTTCAATACTTTTCTTGTAAGACTGAAACCAAGACTAGGGCCTCCATTTTTGTCTCCTTTCTTTTCCTCAGTATGAAATATCTCTGTATTTGCTTTTGCTGAGTATCAAGGCCTTTTCTAATTATATACATGGGCAGATGACCTGCAGTCTTTTGTCATAAAGTACTGTAACGTACTGGTTTATTGAGAGGAATTTTTTTAATTCTAAATAACAATTAAATTACCTGTAATTAGTGTTTTAGTAAGAACATATTAAATTTCTTACTGAAAATTGGAAATAATATTATTTTCTAATTGTACCTAGTAAAATTGTTTTGCTATAATATCCTTTAGTTTTCAAAATAGAACTTGATTACTTCCTCTGGAGAAAATAAATCGAGGAAGAGGCATAATCTTCTTGATCTATTTTGATTTAAAAACCCCACCCATTTTCATTGATAATGATGTACATCAAGGTCCCTCTTAGAAAAGTAACTTAAAATAGTCCTCTGTATGTATATCAGGATATTTGTCAATACTATATTGACACTATTTGTTTTCAAATGTGCTTCAACTTTACTGTGTTATGTGTTGGACTACATACATGAAAATCTCAAAGAAGGGTATCATGAAAGCAATTTGCGAAGGACAACAAGAGGATTCCTATGGTCATGCAAAGCTCTAATAATATTCTCATAGTGCTAGCAATAGTTTGGCGGGACACTTAGGGGTATGCAAGTCAAAAGAAGTCATTGATACATTTCACTAGTGAAAAAATAAAGTAGAATTTTGGTGACATATGAACTTAAACAGAGACAGATAATAAATATGCACATCAATACAGACAAGCTTTATTTATATACTGGATCTGGAAATGATTTCTAGCAGCAAATTAACCTTTTTTTTTTAGCTAGATTTGAAAGGACAAGTGAGAGCACACTGGCTTGCAATAGAGCACATTCAGAGCTTGGACCCTTGTCACCTCTGTGTTATGCCTACAAATGCATTTACCTGTTGCCACTTCTTCTCTTATTTTTCAGCAATTCCTGACCAAACAGCAGTTACCTTCAGTGCAGGACAGCAAGGGGTGTACAGGGAAAGAAAGAGCAGTGTACCCAACTTGTATATTCTATAGATTTGCGCTTTTATTTCACTTGCAGAAAGAAACACAGACGATAAAATATGCAGCATTAGGTTTGGGGTGGTTTTGTTTGTTTGTTTGTTTGTTTGTTTGGGTTTTTTTCTTCTTTTCTTTTGTAATGTCCCGCAACACTAACATTTTCCAGGCTGTGAGATTCAGGTTTCAAACACTTTTGTTTTGAGTGTCATTGCTTATATTATGATAAAAAGACATCGCAACTGAGAGAAAGAAGATAGTCATCTGTATTTTTTCAGACCCTCTTTCCAGTGGATATTTTCAAACACAAGATCCTGTCGAATTTGAAGTGCATGGAGGTTGATTGATGCTGTAATTGATTTAAAGCTGATTTCTCCTAGAACTGTCATTGGAAGACCAGAGGTGATAACACAGCTTTCATGATGAGCACTGCATATGGTTTACTGATAAGGAAGTTCGAAAGGAAATACCGTTTTTAAAAACCTTCAGGAAGAAAAAAAGGCTCTGACGGTGTTAAATGTTTCTGCTGGATCCAAACCAGCATGGAGTCCTGCATCAGGGCCTAAAGGGTACATGCGAATCGAAGAACTGGAACCCAGATCAAAGCAAAGCAAAAGAAGTTTTCAAAACAGCAGCACTTATTTAAGAAAAAATACATATGAAAAAACCCCAAAACATACTGGTAAATTATTATGACTTGGATATTCCTCAAAATACTGTGTCAAATTCCTCTAATGTTACTGTCTAATTTACCTTCTGCAGTCAGTTTAGCCCAGCTGATTTGAAACTTTTCCATACAGATTTATATATAATTGTATGTGATTTTGCATTTTAAAAGGCATGTTATTTTAGGCTTTGCTCTCTCATTTTGATAGCTCTTCAGGTGCCTGAAAATGGCACTTTTCTCTAATTTTTTAATTCTCATGGTTTTGGAAGTCGCTCAAGTTCATTCACACCTTGAGAACAGCTTGAAAAATTCTTACCAGTCTGTTCCTGAAATGTTTCTGATACCCAAAATGGGAAAATGCAGTAAAACTGGCAGGTACTTTTAGAAATTCTAAGCTGATGCATCATACAATGGTTTTAGTGCAAAAATCATAATATTAAAGAATTCATACACAGTAATTTGTTAATTTAATTTATGATCTTTATGTGGAAGATGAATAACCCTCCCAAGATTTGTGCCTTGATTCACATATCTGTCTTAAGAACTGGGATTTTAGTTGTGGAATCTCTCTCTGAAGTGCAGTTGGACATATGAAGTGCCAGCAGGGGCTATTGTGCCTCCAAGGTTTTGATTCTTTATAGGTCTGCCAACACTTTGGAACCCATATATAGAAATACATGAGGTAAGCAAATGTTATTTATAGCATTTAATACGTGTGAGATTTTTTATTACTTTTTGTAGTGGTGATATCTCTTGAATCTTCTTTGGCTATAAAATGAAAGAACAGTGATGATTAAGTCTATTTTATGCAAATGTGGGTAATGATCCATTAACCTATGGTATCAAAGCTATTTTCACATTCATCATTCAGTGACCTTCTAATATGGGGAAAATAAATACAATTCCAGCCTATTCTGTTGAACTAATTCATTTTCTAACAGTATAATAAGATTCTACTAAAATAATCAAATTTTGAATTATAGATGAGGAATGAGGAGTTTAGTGTTGGATAGCACCCCCCTATTCCCATCCCCCAAAAAGAAAACAAACAAAAAAATCTCTTTAAAAGTGAAGTGGTTTACTTTTGGTTTTGGCTCTTGGAAGTCAGAGTGTAAAGAGCAACAGTGAATAACACTTAACTGTAATAGTGATAAGAAAAAAATCTGTGGTAAACATAGTACATAGCATTAACAGACAATGAAATTGGGGTCTTTTTTTTTTTTTTTTTAACATTTTTCTGCCCATATGCATATCTTTAGAATACTTGTGACTGGAAAAGGTACCTGCATCTTCTGTTTTATCCATATGGTCCCATAGTAACAGATGCCTGAAATGGCTTAGGAAAGGTGTGACTCATACTATCTGCTGGATTTTTCCTGGCATTTTTTCCCTTGATTTGTCAAAATATTGCACAAAAGAATGTTCATTTATAGGATTACAGACTAAAACCTACATTTAGAAATGCTGTCATAAATGCCTGCATGCAGTCTGGCTGTCTTTCCTGCCAAGGACTGTTAATGCTTAAATTAGCCACCTGATGGTCTGGTGCCTTGTTGTTCACAAATGTCAACTGCTCATGAAAGAAATACCAGTTTTTTTTCCATCAGTTCACAGAATAACATTCTGAGTGAGCTCATAAACCCCACTAATTGCTGGCTAAAATTTGCGTGTACTTCCTTCTTCATTGTTTAGTGCTCCATTGTAGGTTAAATGGCAGCACGTAGAGCTGCCACCAAGCCTTGCAAGCAGGACTCTTCAAACTTTGTCTCTTTGAAAGAAATAGTGGCTGAGACAAGAAAGCAGAAAACTTGATCTCAGTTTTGTTTCTTTTTTCTAGTTATAATTGTACATAATTATTAGGTAAAGAATTCAAATTACAGTCTTTTCCTCTATACAGGGTTTATTCAGAAAAAAACATATTAATTTTCTATGTTTTTCTTCCATTGAAGTGGACTTAGTGTTTAAGGTGGTTAATTTCTTTTTTGTCTTCTCCATCTCCTCTTTGCCCTCTCCCCTCCAGCTCTGAATTCCCCAAAATCCAAAACCTGTATCAAAGTCCAAATGAATTAAAAATAAAATAAAATAAAATAAAATCTAGTTTGGGAAGCAGTATTTAAGAAATTTCATCTTCTGAGTCTGATAACTTTTTTCTTGAGTTGTCAAAAAAACCCAAAATCAAACTGTGACATGTTTCCTGTAACGCTATTTAATTTCTAAAATCACATTACCAAAATAGCTATTTAATTTGTACTTCTCAACAAGTTTAAACTAGTCCTCTACTGTAGTCTTAGGAATTGTTCCTTAGAACACACTTTACGTCAGACATATAACTACCCCTTGAAGCTCAGACGTCCTCAGTCTGATTGAGAATGTGATTTTTACATCTCTCCACCCAACTATTCTGAGAACCGGTTCATCAGTTTGGGTAGCTACAAATATCTGGAATTCCCATAGGTCACTAGCAGTTTATTTGCCAGTAAGGAAATGGAAATATTTTCAAAGAAATAGAGGCTTTAGTGGACAGACTGAGAAAACAGGGTGCCCGGATGGGATATTGTCACCGTTGATGTATTTGTGTCAAACATGAAGATAAGATTTGCCTATGTAGATCTCTGACTGGCAGAGCCTCCAGAGATGTTCTTTAGATCTCGGCCTCCTCTCGACCTGTTCCAGAAAGGCTGGTCAGCATATTCTAAAAAGAATATTCTTAATACTAGTTTAACAGTTTCAAGGCCAGGTTGGATGAGGCTTTGAGCAACCAGATCTAGTGGGAGGTGTCTGTGCCCATGGCAGGGGGGGTTGGAACTAGATGATCTTTAAGGTCCCTTCCAACCTAAACCATTCTATGATTCTATATATCCAAACTTTCAAATAATCAGAACACAGTGAGAATATACACCTAAAAAAGGGGCAGCTGATTGGGATGGAAGTGCTGAGGGGACAGTCACCTTGGAGGCAGGAAATAACAGCAATCCTTTGAGACTTGCCTTGTTTGCAGTGGGATTATGATTCGGAGAGCACCCTCTCACAAGGGAGGTAAAAGGGAAATTTTTCGTAAATATCTACTCTCTTGAACATTTTTATGTTTCCAAAATTTGCAGCAAATAAGACAAATAGTCTTACCATCCCTAGGTTTGGTTTTGTCCTATTCTATTTACAACAAGGACAGGTCACCAGAAAAAGGGGTAACCACCAAGTGTGGCTGTTCCCAAGGTGCAGAATGTACCCGGGACAGGCTGTGAGGATTATTGCAATACAGTATGTTATTTGAGAAAGAATTGTTGATTTGTTTTTTTGTTTGTTTTTTTTTTTTTTCCTAACAGACAGTGAAGGAGCATTTAAAGCAGTTATTTGTTATTTTACTTACCTAAACTGAATTTGACCAAGGCGGGCCACGCATTTTAAAAAAGGGTAGGGGCCCAGTTAGCCAAAGACAGCAGTTAACTATTTTGTTTTATTTCCTGCATGCTATCTGCATGTGGGATGGTAAAGTATCTTGCTTTCAGAGTGTGAGCGGACATGAGCCAGCATTTGGAAATGTCAAGGGCTCGAAGAGATCTGGTATTCAGAGCAGGAACTTCAAACCTCGCGTCTGGCACGCACTACTTACTTTTAATAGCTTGTGCTCTGAAAATCTGTTAAAAACTCGTTATGCTAGTTAAAACCAGGCAATAATGAGTCCACAAGTAACTGTTTGCTTTGGACCATAATGGAATATGGCAGTTTCCTGACTAGACTCAACCTGATGAAAATGTTCAAATATAGACGTTATGGACACAGTAGGGTAACAGCTAAGGGTTGGCAATATAAACTATTCATCTGGTAGGAACGGCGTATAAAATGGTTGTATCAAAACATAACCGATTTGAGAGTTTTGCAGCATATTTACTCTGAACTTTTTTTCTTAAGCTATATTGATTCCCTAAGCTTGTTAAGTTGCAACTGATCATAATTAGCAGTAAGCTTCTGGGCTACTGTTGTAATAAGAGTACTTTCTTTTTAAAAGGCTACAGGACTTCCTATATAAATTATATATAGGATTAGGATAAGTAGGCTTGGTTAACTTAAGCTGCACCAATGTTTTGAAGAAATGTCTTACACGGTTTTTGTTTTTATATGGATTTGATAAGAGGTTCCCGAGGCTTTCTGGAATAAATAATTTTCCTCTTTTTTCCTCCCTCTTTCCTTGCCTGTATTTATTTGTGGCTGAAAATCAATTGACTAGATGACTCATTTTGTTTTATTTTTTGATGTTGGCTTTTGTTGTGGTTTTTGTTTTTGTTTTTTACCCCAGCCCTACTTTCTAATCCTTTTAAATTATGGTTTTGGTTTTGGTTTTGTTTTGTTTTTTTAATTATATGAGAGAGTAGTGTCATCTAGATGTGGCTTCGACTCGTACTTTGGTTTAGAGGAAGGGTTGAGCTTTTTTAAAATTTAGTAAGCATTTGTCTGTGGTTTGGTATCACACAAAAGGTAGCTAGTCATCTCCACGTTGGCTTGTGAAAATCATCCTGCTTCTGCTACAAGTCATCCATCACTTTCACTTTATGAAGATCAACTGCTATGCTCCAGCGAAGTACACTGTGAGAAACTAGCCATTTCATTATACATTAAGAATTAATAGAAAAAACTAGTTAACATGGGGTTTCCTTGGAGAATCTTGATATTGTGATCTTTTGTTATGCATTATTTATATATATTTGTTACAGTGGTGAGTGAAATGGATAAGCATTTGGCATTTTAACACTGCACAGAGCACACTAATGTAGAAAAGAATTCACATGTGTTGAAATTGTTTCTTTGCTGCATATTCACTTAAATGCATTGTCATTGTTATATAGGGTGGATGAAAGGGTTGGAGATAATGCAAAAAATTCCTTTTTGATAGACTATGGAGTATTTCTTAGAAAATAAACAGAGTTCTACTACTTTGAGAGATGTATCAGGGAGACTTCCAACTCAGCTGATGTTTCTGTGAGATTTTCTGAGGTGGAGTTGGAAAACAAGTACAAGTTTCAAAGACGTCGTGTTCCTTCTGTCAGTGCAGAGCATTATTTGATGGGGTTGAGTTCCTATACTGTTTTGCTGCTGTTTTCAGTAAACTGTCAATAAAAGAAATAATAAAAGATGTCGGCACAGATTAGCAGTAACTAAGAATATGGTTACTTTTAGTAGCAAAGCTAGAAAGGCAGTGAACAGAAAATGCTCCTATGGGTATTGTGTACTCTGTTTTACTAGTATTGCTGCTTCAAAAGCTTTGTAAAGAGAAAAAGGAAATCTGCTGGGCACTATACAGTTGAATGTCATAAGCAAGTGATATTGCTTCTTTTGAAAAACCAGCTGATAAAAGAACAATTGTAATTATGTCACTGATACTAACATTTTAGGAAAAACAGTTAAATAAATTGCACTGATTTGAAATACTGTATTGTTTGTGGAAGATGGTTTACCTCTCAGAAAGAAGTATTTTGGGAAAAAAAAAAAAGTATTTAAAGAGATATGAATAGTAAAGCAGTTACACCAATTTTCTATGCAATGTTTTTGACCAGAGTTTGAACTTTTCTCAGGGTCTAAAACTTTTATTAGCTCCCATCTGTATCACTGCTGTCTTCAGTTACAGTAGGTTTATATAAACTCCTCATTTTGTTTTGATAGTGTCAAAACTTTTCATCTTGACATTGGTAACATTTCATTTTTGCTTTATCATTTTGATTCATTTATCTAGATGCATAAACTATACTAAATCTATATTATAACAACATCTATTTTTTTAATAAGATATATGGTTGCTTATTCTATGTAACACAGTGCAGTATAATATCCAGAAGTAGAAGGAAAATGAAATGACATTTCATTTGTTTCAGAACTTACAATGCAATTCATGTTCTATAGGGATGTCAATTTTTATTTCCCTGCAGTCTTTATTTTTAAATATATAAATATATGTGTGTTTGTGTATGAATATATGAATACATGAATCTATATATATATATAAATAGGTTGCCCAGAGAACAGATTGCCCAGAGAAATTGTGGCTGCCCCATCCCTGGAGGTGTTCAAGGCCAGGTTGGATGGGGCTTTGAGCAACCAGGTCTAGTGGGAGGTGTCCCTGCCTATGGCAGGGGGGTTGGAACTAGATGGTCTTTAAGGTCCCTTCCAACTCTAACCATTCTATGATTCTATGAGTCTATGAAAATAGCTATGGAAACGTAGTTTAAGAAATTTTAGGAACAATTTCCTTCTGGATGTTTTTAATCAGTAGCTTTCTGTTACTGTCTGCTCTGCAATAATTTTTGACAATCGCCGAGGCTGTGTTCTTCAATTAGCTCTTTAAAAGCCTCTTCTCAACCACTAGCTCACTGGCTAGACCGTGCCACCAAAATACTGAATGGTGGTAGAAGCAGGGCCTGGAGATGTAGCTCTTCCCTCCACCCACACTGTAGAGTCAGGTTTACTTTTTCCCTCTTTTTAGCTCAGTGACTACGTACGTAATCCATATAAAATGTGATAGCAGAAACAGATGGAGTTGCATAATACCCGACAGCATAACAGTTGGGAACCCTCCAAGGAGGTGTGAAATAGGGATTAAAGTCTCCCCAGCTGGAGGAGGATATGGACTGGGATCTCCCCTGGGGAATGTTTTGTCAGCAGGGTAGGCAGTAGTAGGCAGGGGGGCACCTTTTTTTTCCTCTTTTTCCTGAAATAATTAGAGCTCATCTACGTGATGAGCCCGACAAGAGAAAGAGCTGAATGTAGTCTTACCCTGATGTGTCTTGACCATAAACTTGAACATTTTCAGACCTCAATTTTGTGCCTGCTCTGTAAGAGGCGCTCTGGGTACCCATAAGGACTAGAAAGTTTGATGTAAGCTCTTAATGTTTATGGATTTAGATGCCTTAGGCTTCTTGAAAATGTATTCTAGAGTTTTATACCAAAAATGTCAAAGTTACTTCGGCAATAGCATTTTTGTTGTTTGTATAGAACTGTTCTTTGTAATAACTAAAATAACTCATCTGGGGAAGGTACAGGTGCCAGACAGAAGGATAATGTTGTGCCAATATTTAAAAAGAGTAAATGCAACAGTCCTGGTGATTGCTGGCCTGTTAGCCTGATATTGATCCAGAACAAAATAATGCAGTGGTTAATACAAGGCTTGCTTAATAAAAATTTAAGGAAGATAATGCTATTAATGCCTAACAGCATTAGCTGAGGGAAAATAGATCCTACCGAGCTACCTCGATATTGGTTTGGATGAGATTACAAGCTTGATTGATAAAAAAGATGTTGACATTAGTCATATGCCTTGGAAAAAAATATCTGTAGTACATGATACTTTAAGAAGAACAGCAAAACAATACAGTGGAGTAGATTAAAAATAAGCAACTGGTATATTTTAAAATAATTTTGTTTAAAAAATTCTGGCATCGCTGAGTAGATATGCTTTGAGGTTCTTTTGTCTGTACTATTTAACCCTTTTTATCACACGTAATAAATATAAAAGGAGCATTACTAAAATTTGTGGGTTACACAAGGGTTGGGGATATGGTTGATGATGATAGTGACTGATCAGACTCAGAGAGGCTGGAATTTCTTGTGTGCAAAAAGGCAGCATGCAAAAAAGCCCATGCCTTTAATAAAGTCATGCTTGCAGAAAGGAAGATCCTACCTTGAAGGCTGTTATTTTGATGGAAATGAATTAAATATGAATTCTTAGTGCTATCCCCTCATATGTGTACACAAGGTGTGTCAGGTAGGAATGGAAAAACGGTACCTCTGAATTTTGTTTGTTTATAAACACTGTTAGAAAGTCCCCTCGCTCTGTCTGCAGTTCGGAGCATGTGTTGACAATTTAAACAATATGCATAAAAGACTTCCTTCCAAGAAAGATGAGAAGATTGTATGCTTTCCCTGTAATAGAAAACTGGAGGAAACTAAAAGATCTTAATTTGTCCAGATTTTAGAAGTGAAAGTTAAAGCCTGACTTTCTTTTTGCATGGGGAACAGTAAGTAGATAGAAAATTGGAGGGCAAGGGGTATTTTCCTTTCAAACAAATAGTAATAGCTAAGGCTGAAACCATGGATGTATGGTTTTGGCTGAATTTCTAAATAGTGGAAAATTCAAACAATTTTTTAGCCTTAGTTACAGAGCTGACTGAACTGCCTCACTGCAGTGATCCTTTTCATTTTACACTGAAGGAATATCATCACTATGGTGATAGTGGTGTATTTGTGAGGGCAGCTGCGCCACTGTCCAACCAAACATTCAGAAGTTATGGAGCCTGGAGCTTTGCTCAGTGAGGGCATCAAAACTTGTTCCAGCAAAAATTTCCAAGCACCGTAGTATGGGTAAATACGCAACTCTCTCTTATAACATTTCTGTCTTAAAGGTAATGAAGTGGAAATTTCTGATAGCTAAAGGCATGTTACAAAATTCCATGCACAAGCTGTAGAGTGGGTAAATTTTGGCTGTGCTGGTGCTGTCTATAAGATCAGGGAAAATCTCTATCAACCTAAGGAATCAGCAGTTGTCAAGAAAGAGCAATATATACCTTACTGGTATATATTATTTTGAGAAGCTTCAAGTCAGAAATGACAGTAAGTGGATTTTTGGAACGTGAGAAAGAATAGAAGGTAGACAGAACAAGCCCCATACTTGAGTTATGCAAGACAAATTCCCAATTCTATTTTTAGCAAGGTAGAACAGTCGTAGAGAATACAGCAATATGCTATAAATGAAGAGTGCTGACAAAGCATTTGTTGCTAAAAACTGAGGAAGGATAATGTAATAGGACAGAGAAGGATGAAATTTTGTCAGCATTCCATAATGCAAATGAAAAGAAGCCATTACAGTTGATCTTCCTTGAGGAAGTGGTCTACATATATTCATTTCTTAAATCAAAAGAGAGATTAAATGCTTCAATAAAAAACCCCTAAATTTTCTACTTCAGTTTATTGTAAATATCCTCATAAAACTAGATTTAGAGTTCTGCAACTAGAAGAGATGAAATGGAGAATGAGTCTCAAAAGAATTTTTTTATTTGTTTATTATTATTATCTCATGTTAAGTTTTGATGTAGAGTTAAAGGAGGTGCTTTTCAGGAAGGGGAAGAAGTAGCAGTTGGTCATGTAAGGAGAAGAGGAGAAACTGGCATTAGGAAAGTAAGTGCTAATTTCAAATATAGAATTGACTTAGAATGTCTATGCCAAATTCATTTCTGTTTTAAGGACTTAATTTAGTAAAATACGTCTCTGAAAGTATCCTAGACAATGTTCTAAGTCTACTTTTCAGCACACTTAAAACTGCTTTTCTTTTCTGCTGCTACCTTTGTGACCACATAAAAATGAATAGAGTTCATTCACTGTTCATACGCTTAAATAATAAGTATTATAAATCTGTGTTCTTCAGGTATGTGCCCCTATGTGTACTACACATCCTCAAGATAGTTATGCTTTTGATATATATTTTTTAAATTATCTTATTGTTTAGTGTGCATTACTCTATCAAGCTAGATAAATTCTGATTGTCTTGAGAGTAGACAAGATAATAAAATAAGAACATTAGTAAACCCCAGACTACAATTTCAGGTAAGCCTGAAGCAAATACGGTTAAATGTTCCTAAATACCCATATGCTTAACACAGTGATAATATATTTCAGTTTTACAGACCTATGTACTGTCGGTGCATGACCTGGTTTTGGGGTGAGGAGGAAATTGCTGAAAATAATCTAAGGCAAGCTTTTCCTTGTGCGATGATTAGAAGTATGAGGAATGCTATAAATCATTCATTGGAGGCAGCCTTCTGAGTTTCCAAATCTTCTGTCTTAATAGGAGATTCTGTCGAACATCTGAAAGACCAAGGACCTCCTCGTAACTGAGCCTCAGGCTCAATTAACTCTGTCTTTTACTGGTATTGAACAAATATTTTGTTGAAAGCAAAAATATTTTTCAATTTTCCTCCCTTCTTACTAAAAGAGATTAAAAATGTACAAAAGGTTCCTGGTGATATCATATGGTCCCTATATTAATCTGTTTTTTCCATCCCCATGGTGTAATTCATCATCAATATGGCTTAAATATGAACATATATTCATCCTGCCTGGGCCTGGGATCCCTGTAATCCCCTGACCCAGGCTGGCTAGCTGAACAAAAGGAAGTCTTAATTAAATTATTGCAAAAATTCCCTTTGGAGAAGCTGAATAAAATTCACTAGATGTAGGATATCCAGCTCAGAGCAGATGTGAAAAGAAATCTGGAAGCCCAGCGAACTGGCAAAGAAATCCCAAATCTAAGCTATTGCGATGCGGTGCTTTGAGAGATGATTATTTTTGACAGAATAGCGTCCCCTTTTGAAGCATTCTTGTTTTTTTCTCAACCTGGCTGGTGTCTGGGAGGTTTGTTTGGCTTTGATTAAATACGTTGTACTTATGACTGACAGTCTAGTTGGTGCAGAAGAGGGGAACATCCAGGTTTGCTGCCTCGTTGCTGTGCAGTGTACAAACTTGTCAGAAGAGAAGCAGAGAAACACAGCTGTTTCTCTGGTACGAGAGGGCGCTGGAGAACAGCAAATATTCTATGTAGAGCTTGTTGGCTTTACGAAACCAAAGTATTTTGCAGGGATCTGTCAGTTTGATGGTTTGAGTGAAAAGGGGAAGGGGAAGAAGGACTTCCCAAAATACTGTGTTAGTAAGAACTTTGTTGAAAACACCTAAAACGACTGTGTTTGAGTGTTCTGAATCAGGTGCTGGGAGCGATGGAGAGCATAACCTAGAGCATGGTCTGTGATGGGCCGTGTACTCCTCCCAAATACCATCACACACCTGTGCGCTTCCTGAAACCAAGGAGTGCAGGTATAAGTTTGAAACAAGACATTTCAACCTGCCAGGACTGGGTAACCGTTCAGGACAATTTTTATTGTTCTCAATTTAGAACAACTGTAGGTTTTGAAATACTAAACCGGCTGCGATAGAGTGTTACCCCAGCCTTGCAAGGGTTTAATTGCCTGCCTGTGTTTGTGGCTTTCTGTCTAACAATAACTATGAAGTGAGCGGATTTAGGATGTTATTGTTAACTGTGGTACCCCATGGCTTGTCGTGAATTTTGTCATCTCTTCCATTTCAGGATGGAGCTCCATAGCTCAAATTGCGGGCTGAGCCTGAACCCCAGCCCACAAAAGCATACCAAAGATGACATGCATGAGGACTAACAGTGTTATGTCATGTTTAGCTGTTGTGTTATATTTAGCTGCCTGACAGCTGGGATGTTCCTTAACAAGATGTAGTCTGGTAATAATATTAACGGTACAAAACCTGACACGATACGTTAACAATAACGTGTTCGTTCAGTTCTCCTATGCCCTCTTAACACCTCTGCACAAGTAGTGCAGACAATTGCTCATTGACCAATTCAGTTATTTTTATGTAGTTGGACATGTCGCTAATGCTAATCAATTAGGATCTCCGTGTACTACTGGGAGGTCTTTATTTATCTTGGGGACTTGAAAGCATTTTAAATCTCTTTAGAAAAATATCTTTCTAGAGAGAAGTGAATAATGATCTGAAAAGATGAGGAAACCTCCCACTTTCTCCTCTTTAGAAAGGACTTTTTTTCAGGGAAATAAGATGTTATGGAAGTATAGGCTCTTTTCTTACATTGAACAATAATAATAATGATGATAAAAAATAGAGTGAATCAGACTATTTGCATATGGTTCCTCTAGCAGCAGCGTTTCTGTTGTTTCCTTCTTTGCTGCCACTTAAAATCTGTTCATCTGCACAGTGAGCCATGTTGGGAGCTGATCTGTCTGCAGACTATTCAGCTTTCCAGTCAGGAGCGTTAGCTTTTACATGTTCAAGCTTTCTAAGCAGGCTTGGATTGTGCAGGTGCTGGTGTTGGCACACAGGAGGAGGACAGCCAAGCCTGGGTTATAGAGGACGATCAGGAGCAGATATTTTAAACTGCCATGGGACTGCAATCCTGGTGTATTGTCTGACTGATGTGTGTCTTGAATGGGAGGAATTTAGCAATTTGCTGGGTAAGTTGTTGTTTTAGAGAAAAATACTGCATAATACTGTCCAATGACTCAAGCAGAATCTTTTTCTGTTGATTTCAGTCCTTGACCTTTGCCATGAAGTTGCCTTCCACTTTTTGCAGTGCAGCAAATTTTCAGCAGATTTTCGAGTCTCAGTCAGCTAATAGTTCTGCATGAGTAGGTTCACGCTGGTTTAAATGTCTCACTGCTGACCTTGTGCAGGGTGCTCTCAACACCCCCTTTGCACAGATACCAGTTTTTGAGAATGGGGCGAGGAACACATTCCTTCTGTCACATCACGTGAAATGGAGTTTAAATAACTTTTTTGGAAAGCTATGAGAATGCAAAATCAAAAAAATAAATGAAAACAAAAAGGAAGGAGAGAAAATGTTTGATATTCGGAAATAGCTTTATTATGAACTCTTACCTCCTAACTATTTCAACTAGATAAGATACCTCTTGTCCAATAATAAATAAAATAGTAGCTAAATCAAAGTTCAGTTGGATCAGATATACACTAATAATAAATAAGCTTAAGGATTCAGAAGCATAGCCCAGAAGCATAAAAACAGCAAAGATGGAGATGCCAAGAGTCCAGCCAATTCAATAAAGTCTTTTGGAAAGTGACCACTAGGGAAACATGAAAAATAAAGGACAATGGAGATGTACCCAACCTTGGGTAAAACCTCACAGGTTTTAACTGATGACTTAAGGAGCAAAGAAAGGCACTTAGCTGGAATTGATATCTGTGCATCATAACTGATAGGCAATGACTGACTCTGCCCCTGACTTGTTTTGAACCCATTGACTTCCATCAAATCCTACAAGTGTGTTGCAAAACTGGTTTTAAATGGTGGTTTTACAAGATTCTTTCTTTTTAAATTTATCCTCCTTTTTTGTATGAAATGTATGAAATAATATTTTTTTTTCAACTTCATCATATGATTCATTATTTTATATACTCTGGTCTTGTTCCTGTATCTTCAACAGAATGAAAAATTTTGCTCTACTTGTGGGCTTTTTTTTCCTTTTTATTATTTTTTTTTTTTTTCTATTTAGAAACTTCTGTACAGTGTATCTTAATTTTTTTTGTACTTTTCCATAGTTCTGCTCTATGTCCTTCTTGAGGTAAGATGTCTAGGATCACATGGAAAATTCCAGATGTGGTACATCATGAATTTATACAATGGCGTTATGATGTTTTTGAGATATTTGTAATGGTTTTCTATTTGCCTTTTCGAGTGCTACGGAGCATTAAGCTGACACTTTTAGAGAACTGTATGACATGACACCAGATGTCTTGTATGCGTGGCAATGTATTATCTAGGGCCTATTATTGCTCTAGGTAGGGTTATTTTTACTTGTGTGCAGCTCATTGCCGTTGAGCTGTATTTACCATTATAACACCAGATATTCTGTATTGTCCGTGCCTTTTCAATCAAACTTATGTACAAGTGTTCAAACTTGCCCTGCAATTTACGTAAATGTTGAATATCACAGATCTGAGCCCTGATCCTTGAAATAACCTACATCTCCTATTATTAAAAAATAAAAAAAAAAAAAGTAATTCTACCATATCCTTTTTGTCTTTTAGGGAATCTTTAATTCACAAGATGACCCTCTCTCTTATCTCATGATGATATAGCTATTTTAAGATATTTAGGTAAGGGACGAAGGCAAAAAAGATTATCATATAGACATAGCTTATAGTAATTATTCTTTTCCAGAAGCTTCTTGCCTTTTCAATGGGCTTGTATAGACTAGAGAGAAACTTAAACACTATTTTAACAATTTCTGTATGTATCCTATTTCTCTTATCTTATATTTCTGTTTGTTCTTTTTTGATAGTTTCCTCTGTTTTTTGAGAATAGAAGTCTCATTTTCTATCTGTACCAACTTCTGTTTTATGTAGATATTAATAACAGACTAATTGCTGTAATATTGCACCTACTAATAATACTTCAAGGGATGTGAGTATGATCTGTCACATTTAGGTTGTTCATTAGTCGGAAGAAGAAAAAAGAAATGGTGTGAAATACTGTGTTTTCTTGTAGTGCCTTGATTTTGCTTTGGAGGATGTAATTTCTTAAGAGCGATGGAGGAGTTTATATTTGTGTTTACATAGGCACAGAGCTATGCACTTCTGCCGGAGAGCACCAAGGTCAACCAAACTAATGTATCTCAATGGTTAACGACGTTTTATTCTGCTGAAAGGGACGTGGAGACTCTTCTTACCTTGAAGACCCTCCCCACAAGTTCTGATCTCGGTTAGGCTCGATCCTGTTGTTGATGACATGAAATGTTGAAAATGGAGGCCACCAGGGATTTTGGAATACAGGCACTGAGGCACGTTAAAGGACAGTTAAGGACAGATTAATAGTGTTACAGAATGGGAATATCTGAACAGTTTTATTTGCGCCTTT
>VYXH01007509.1:1070864-1094520 GCA_013397275.1 Burhinus bistriatus
TTGTAAAGTTTTTTTTGGGGCTTTTTTTTTTTTTTTTTAAGCCAAAGTGACTAAAGTGATAATTCCTTTTAAGCAGAAAACTAATGCCTGAGCTGATACTGTAAGACTGTATGTACAAACCTGGAATCTTTGATGATTTTGGTTATTTACTTACATGAAGAAGGGGGGAAAAAAGGTTCCCTTAGTAATTTTTTTTAATCTGGATTTTTACTAAGCTCACATTATGAAAATGACTTGCTTCTGAAGAATTGTTGTATATAAATTTAGCCTTCATGATTAAATTTAGCAGTAAGCGAAACAGAATTTTGTCTCATTTAGAAAATCTTAATCCATCTCTTAGTGACGTTTCCAAAATCAACTTATATGGGAGGGAAAGAAAAAGAAGAAAATTCAATATTTAAGAGTTAAAATGTGATGCTGTGCAGACCCCAAGACACTAGGAAGAAGAAAGTCCTGCTAAGCTTTCCTTTAAAGAACATTTCGCATTGCTATCTAGAAGCTAATTTTCAAAGTTCATTTTCACCAATGGAGTACTACTGCGTTTTGAATAGCAAAATTCAATGTTCTATCACTGTTAGAAAACATACTCAGTTTAAGCTAAAAAAGATGTTTTGATATATTGTCTTTCTCAGATAAATTCGCAGCAGTGAGAAATTACAGATTAGTGTCAAATGATGATCTCTGTTACAGAGATGTTCTAAAACAGCAGCTTTCGTGACACAAAACTGTCTGGAATGGCACTAGGTGCTGCCGCAAAGACAGCGCGTATTCTCGAGTTGTTCCTGGGCAGATGTGAGGTGGGGGAATTAATAACCTACACTGCTCTTGAAAAGATGTATTTTTTCTCTTTTTTCCCCTCTCATTTTTCCCCATGTAAGTTCTGCAATAAAGCCAGAAAATTAGATTTGATATTAATAATGTTTCCTAACCTTTTGAATGATTAATATTGAGATGATGACTTAGTACGAATAAGATTATTCAGTTCTTCTGATTATAAGACTTAATAGTGATAATGAACTCAAGGTTAAATAACGCTGATACAGTACCTTTCAGTGGGGGGAGTTCAAATAATTACACATAAATACACATAATTAGTTATACTTTAGAAGAGTACTGTTGTAAGCATGTAAGTAATATTAAGGAAAAGCAAAAGTTAGCCAAACCAGTATTTTGTTAGTAAAACCAGTTTACATTGTGAGAGACGGGGACAGAACCAAGCAATCCTGAGTTTCGTGCTCTCTCTTAATCACTGGACACAAATACTTTATTAAAAAACCAAACAAATCACATTAAAAACAGAGAAATAACTAACTGCACTCTATGTGCTACTTTGGTAACTTTAATTAGCTGAATATGGGGGAGGAGTGAGTAAATGTGAGTAAAACTTTGGGGGAGGCAGATTTTTTTATGAGAATGTCACTTCAGTGGCACTGTGTTGAGATACGTGTGATGGACACAAAGAGAGTAAGTAGCAGAGCACATTTAAATGCCAACAAAATGTGAGGTTACCACTCAAATAGAAAAGGGTGGCTGTCGAGGAGAGTCAGAACTTGCTGTAACTTCGCTGTTCCAGTACATGAACAGGTCTCTTTGTTCGGCTCAGGTTTCCCTGCTGCCTTTATAGTCAGCCAGCCTTAAAATGTGAACAAAGAGGAAGGGTTGGGGTCTTCTAATTTTATTTAATTTTATTTTGGTTTATTTTGGTTTATTTTATTTTATTTCTTCAGAGCTTTATTAGTGAATAGGATTTTAATTAGTCAAAACAGAAAAAAATATAGATGTACAGTTCACAGCACAGATGCTCCTTCCCAAAAGCAAAAAAAAAAAAAAAAAAGAATTATAAAATATTTTTAATTACTTCTCTTCTTTTAGTAGATGTAGAACCTTTTGATTTGAATGCACACATTTTATTTTTTTTACAAGAACTGGAGAGGAGAAGGGGCAAGTATGGAAGGCATTTGTCACTTGGAAGAAGAGATCTGGCACTGCCCAGAGTAATGGAGAAGCAAGTCCCACTGGAGGTGTGCTTATGGCAGTCAATGCCACGAAACGTTGCCTTTTACTGTTTTCCTCCAGAACGAGCTGTGAGGTGAGAAGTCAGCCCGTGCCCACTCAGTCCTGTCACGAGGATCTAGGAATCCATCAGGCTGAGGGTTTTACACCTCCCAGCTATGGGAACCGCTTCCTCACATCTTCATGAATATTTGAGCTCAAGTGTATCCCTGGCAGAGGAAAGCTGAGGAGTGCGGCATGCACATGCGCACGGTCACAGCAGGGTGTGTTTACCGCTGGAGACCGGGAGCATGCCTGGTCTGGCCCTCACCTTCCACGTGTCCCCAGGGTGAGGGAAGGTTTTCTGCACTCCTTAGTTAGCTGAGAAGCAGAACACATTCTGCTCTGGCAATTCAAAATGAGTGCAAATTAAGGTAAATTAGAAAATCATGAACTATTTAATACTTGTATTTCCACATTATTTATTCAGAAGAAATTTCTATTAACAGTGCATTGGACTCACAAAGCAATTAACTCCATCCCTTTCACAGATGCCTCTGCAGATACACTGACATGCTCAGCAGAACAAAGGATTTGATCTTTTGGGACTAAGATGATGGTGGTGGTTTGTTTGGGTTTCTTTCATTTGCTTATCACTGTGTTAACATGTGAGGGAAAATGATTGGTTACATTGCTGCATTCTGTGAAGATGTAGAAAGTCGGGAAGATGTTTCAAGATCTACATCCACTTAGAAATATTTTTCCATTGCTAATATTCAGAGCATCCAAAATTATTGTCTCTTCTTCCTTCAAGTCTGCTTTGCCCTTGTTGCCCTGAGAAATACGGCTGAGTACACAGCTTCTGATTTCTACATTTAGTTTGATGCCTGATGGAGGTACAAAACACAGATAATGGTTACTCTTAAAGAGGACAAGTGTTGCGTGTTAGATGAACTATCAAGTATTTCATTGACAGAAAGATGCATTCTTTCTCAGTTCCATGGGGTTCAAGAGTCAGTTCCGGGATGGTGGATGCCTTTGTGCAAGATGGTTTATTTTCTACATAGCTCTTATCAATACTGTAATGCTGAAGTAAATGCACACTTTAATTATTCTAAAACATAATTTATACATTAGTTTCCATAGTAACTTGCAATTGCTGTGGCATGGTTGGAGCTAGTGACATTTGTGAGTGTAGAAAGTCAATTTATGCAATGATTTACAATGTAGCAATTGATTTCTCAAGTAAATATTGTTTTTGTTGGTTATGGCCAGCTGCATTTGTATTGAAATTGTTGTATATTCCATAGGTATAAACTAGATGGGAAAATTAGTCAATGAGGTCACTGTATTTTAAGCATTAAGAACTGTAATTGAAATCTGTTTCTGCAGAAGGCTGTATCTTCAAAAATATACTACTTCGACACATGGGAATATTGTTTCTTCAGGGCTTGCTCCACTGTTAAATAAAGATTTAAGTGTTTGGCTCTGAAGGAATCATCACTTTCAACCAGGGACAATTCACTGTGCCAATAAAAAGGTTGTGTGCAATTTAGAAAGAACAAGAAAACAATGTTCTTGGTTCTAATTAGTTTTCTTGATATATAAGGTAATATATTTCTCAGAAGGATATAAATGATACTAACACTTTTATTTTGACATAATAAGCCTTCTAAAGAATTACTGAGTTTAAATGAAAAATACATACAGTACTTGCAGCCCTGTTTCCCACTGTTACACTTGCAACTATTGTT
This sequence comes from Burhinus bistriatus, assembly GCA_013397275.1. NCBI lineage: Eukaryota > Metazoa > Chordata > Aves > Charadriiformes > Burhinidae > Burhinus > Burhinus bistriatus. The sequence goes on from VYXH01007509.1 coordinate 1,074,611, forward strand.
GCATGTATCTGTACATGGAGGGAATCTGTACATGGATTAAACCATGAGCTATTGCTGCTGCAAATTTATTTTTTTAAAAGGCATCTTTAATAGATTATGGATACCTGCAGCAGTAGAACATCCTGGAGAAGAGATGGTTCATCCCAGAATGGGTTTGCTGCTGTGGAAGAGAAGTGACGCACAAATCTTATCTCGACTACAGAATCTGATAGCTGCAAAACCACAATTAACCCAAGAATGGTTTGACAAAGACACCACAGTTGATGCAGATAAAGTTAGAATGCCAAATACCCGTGATTTGATGCAGATTTATCTGTGATAATTTGACATTATCGTGAATATAACTTGAACTTCTCTATACTGACCTCAAAGTCAGGGTACCATACGCTAACAAGTTTAATTCTTCAAAGCTTTAAAGGTTTCTTTCGGTAATAGGTTCACTAGATTATCTGCTAGTACATGGGATAAAAATTGGATATATTGGAACAGCAGTTTCATATATGATTTTTTTTGTTATAATGTAAGTTTTTAGAATATAGGGGACTAGTTATTCAGTTTGAGGAGGAAGTGCAGAACAAAGAATAAAGGCAAATGTGACACAGGTATGTCAGCTAAGATAATACAAAGGACGATGGGGGGTATTTTACTGTGCATGTACCCTGGTGAAAAGGCCTCTATGGAGTTAACAATATTCTGACAGTAATATAGACAGCAATACCAGTGTGCACAGTTAAAGGGTTTTCTGTGGTCCCATAGGTGCCTTCACTGTTCTGTAGCGACAGGCCTTGCATTTGCAATGCTCCAGCCTGCCTTTTCCTTTTAGCTGTGTAACCTCTTGCGTAGCTGCTGCGGTTGTGTTTTCCAGGCCCCTGTGGCAGTGATGCACCTTGCTGTTGTTGTGCTGTGGGTTCACGCTGGCGTCCCTGTGGTCTTGTGTATGCAAACCTGGGGCTTGGTTCTTGTGGGAAGCAGCTGCTGCTGGGGTGATTCCCCTCCTTTCATAACTGTTTCCTACCCCTTATTTTCTGCTTTCTGAATTATAGAATAGTTAGAATTGGAAAGGACCTTGAAGATCACCTAGTTCCAACCCCCCTGCCCTAGGCAGGGACACCTCCCACTAGAGCAGGTTGCTCAAAGCCCCATCCAACCTGGCCTTGAACACCTCCAGGGATGGGGCAGCCACAACTTCTCTGGGCAGCCTGTTCCAGTGGCTCATTACCCTCAGAGTAAAGACTTTCTTCCTAATATCTAATCTGAAGCTCCCCTCTTCCAGTTTGAAACCGTTACCCCTTGTCCTATCACTACACTCCCTGATAAAGAGTCCCTCCCCATGTTTCCTGTAGGCCCCCTTTAGGGACTGGAAGGGGCTATAGTGTCTCCCCGGCGCCTTCTCTTCTCCAGGCTGAACAACCCCAACTCTCTCAGCCTGTCCTCGTAGCAGAGGTGCTCCAGCCCCCTGCAGTCATGTAAATGTCTGATAAGTGTTACCCAGCAGTACACGTGCACAAAGGTGTTGTCGCTAATCCCAACACCACAGTTGTACCTGATCAAGGACTCTCCCATCGGCAGTAACAGCATCAGAAGTGGTAACTACTGTCTAGGGAGTTTGAGCCAGGTCCAGTGAAAAGTGTATCAAACTGAGGAAAGCATAGCAAAAAGTCCTTGCTGGCATCCCCACCTGCTGCATTGCAGAAGCCTGTCTCAGCATCCTCTCTGCAACAACTTAATGCTTAAACCAGCTCATCAGTAGATTACTACCTGAATTACAGAGCGTAAGGATTGCAATTGTGACTGTGCCCGGTTCACAAACGGGTGTTGCATTGTAAAGGGACAGGGTGAGAAGCGGGGATGGAGCAGAGCAGATCATGAGAAAACATCCCTTCTCTCCTGCCTGCCTGAGAAATGTTCATTGTCCGTTGCCTCTATTGTTTTCAGTCTCCTTTTCCTTCTCATTTGATGACGGGGGAATAAGTAATAGATTTGTTCCTAGCAGGTCAGTTGGAACGCTGATGAAGAAATAGATTGAGATTGTGTTTTGGATGAAATTTTCTAAGGCATTTAAATGTGGCTTTCCTTTTTCTTTTCTTCCCTTCCCACCCCCTCCACTTGCCAGACAGAACTGGCCAATGGAAATTATAGAGAGACTGCTGGACTTCCACCAGCTACAAATTCATTTGTATTTTTATATTTACCCATTTTGTGTGTGTTTCCAGCTCCTGATGGAGATAGTAAAAGGCTGAGCATAGCATTACAGAAACTTGCCCTGAAAAAGAATTGGGGTTGTGAGGGGTAAAACATACGTATAAAATTGGAAAACAATAAAATGTCACATCAGTGAAGCTTCTCTAGTACCTGGCATGCTTTATTTTAGTAAAATTTCATAATAATTTTATTTCCTACAAAAGATCTATGCATACATGTATTGCAACTATTGCAGTACTAAAAAGATCGTAAAAATTAACTTGAAAAAGGCAAAGTATGTAAGACTACTGAAGACTGACTGTATCTTGAAGACAGCGTGGAAACAGCAAGGGCAGATTAGAAATGAAGAATCAGAAGTTTATCTATCACCATTTTGCTATTTTACTATGCTGTCTCAGTTATTTTATCTGTAAAATGAGTGTGAGGGTATGTTTGTTGGGTGGACCGGTCAGAATACATTCTGTCTTGTAGACAAATTGCAATAGTTGAGGAAGTTACTGCTTGTCAAATGAGCAGTGAAAAATGTATGAATATTCCATCTTGTTTCAAAGTAAAATGTGATAGCTTAACCCATGTGCATTATACTTGGGAAATGGAGTGTATTTTACATATACACGCATATTCACACACACAGAGTTAATGACTGTGATTGACAGATAAACTATAATTTAACTGTCATCACATGAACGTGACCAATGATTCGTATGCAGAACTGTAACACTCCTCACCAGCTTTGTAATTCATGTTTTCTAAATACACAGACATACACCATATGCGGATGTTCTTATGCCAGAGGAGAACGTTTAGGCTAGAGTACACAGACGCCGTTGCTAGTTAGTAGGTTTTATGCACATGCTTTTTATGCCGTTATTGGAATTGCATGCAATTTATCTAAGCGACTAAAATGTTTTCATTGTGGCCAGTCGCTTGAGATGTTTTGCTCCTTCGCTCTCCTTTTGTTAAGGGTGAACCTAAAGGAATACAAATATTTTGCAAGTATTCTGTCAATACTGCAAAAAACATTTTGGTAAACTGGTGCAATGTACTTTTCCATAGTTTTTGACACTAACTTCATATCTGTGGGCCAGAATATTGGGTGGCATGTATTTGAAGCACTAGGAGAAAAGTTGCCTTTTCTGAACTAAAGCAAAGTTCCACATTCCATTAGTAGCATACGTCTGTGCGTGATCCCATCCACCCTCGTGCAGTGGCTAACAGAAGGCGAAGGCTCTTGAATCTTTGTGGACAGGTCTCTTTTTCATCGGAAGGTGTATCAGGCTTTGCTTTTCTGTGCATCCAAAACCCACCTTACCTAGAGAAATTGAGGTCAAACTCTCATCTAAGATCGGCGGATCTAGTCCATAAGTAAGACACGATGATAATGAAGACTTCAGGGACACTTTTATTAACTTAAGGTTTGAGGTGCAAGAACTCATGGTGTTCCTGCCATCCCACTCGGATATAATGGCTTAGCGGTCAGAGCGTTCTCTGTTCCCTTGTTTTTCTGAAGAATTCATATCCATGCCTACCCCACAGGCTGTGGACTAGAGGATTCAGTTTTGTATCAGTCTTAGTTTCCAATTAAAATACTTTTAATATGCAACCAATGTTTCCCCGAGCCTCTTTGCTCCATGTGCATGTGTTCAGAAGATCCTTTGGGAGTGTCACATTTTGTACAATGGAGAGAGTGAAGTGCTTAATTCTTGCTTGAGGATTCTATGCTGCTGTTAGGTCTAATAACATTTGTGAGAAGGAAAAGGAAACTGAGGCAAAAAGACTGAAGCAGTGGTTAAGCACAAGAACGAAGTGCTTTAATGAGAGAGTAACAGCCAGCACGAACTGACTCTTCGGTATTGTCTCCTCTTCGTCTCACAGTCAGCAGGGAGAAGGACAATAAGAATTTCCTCTCCAGTTTCTCGTCATTTTGTATCCACAGTTGCAATATTCTTCTTCAGTTCAGGTTTGGATTCTGAATTGTTTAGATTTGGACTTCTTAAACTCTGGATTAGATTTTCATTTCAGTGAACTGCATTGACATCAGTTTCCATTACTGTACCATTCTGCTATATACCTTCTCCCCATTTCTGTGTAAACAACGTGTTCTTCAGTTAATTTCTGAAGGGATTATCAAAAGCATCCATTTGGTGACTGAAAGACTTCTGTATTTTAGACCTATTTTTAGAAATTAATGAAATACAGCATGTGAAATGCTGCACTTCGTAACGCTCATGGATCACTGGGCACCATACAGAAGTTTGTAAAATATCGTTATTTCAGTTAATTATAGTGTTGTGAGTTTATACAGTTATCTGAAAAAAAAAAGATTTAAAACAATGAAAGGATTTTAGTTTAGCAAAGTATTTATCGCACTGTGATCAATAAGATGAAGAGAATTTTAATGCATGTTTAGATTTTCGATTGAAAAATTGGTGCAGCTTTGAAATACATGCACAACAGAAACTTAGTGGGTCTTCATTCTTTTACATGGTATGTGTACACATTAAAAATATAGGTAGTCGTGAAAATCTATCCATTTTCACGACATATATCTTTATGCTGCCATGCTTTGGTGGTTGCTGCATCATTTTTTCACTACGAACAGTGGCATATGTAATTATAGGGGAAGGCACAATTACAAATTGCATGCAATTACATCCAAACAAGTAAACAAAATAAAACTACATTCAGCAAGCTAAGGAATAGCTGAAAGCCTTTTAATGGAGATGCCAAAGATGAGCTTTTGCAGCTCTACAATTTGCCAGTCAAATTGTTGTCATTTAGGAGAACTTCCCCGCAGAAGCTCAAAGTAGAGCAAATGATTGGCAAATTGTTTTTCTAAATTATTATATACTGTTCTGATTGGTTTTCCCCTATTATTCTTTGACAAGATCTTAATATTTCCAAAGTTGAGAACTTGCGTATTTTTCTTCAAAAACTGAACTTTCCTATTCTGCATGTCTCATGAAGTGAGACACATTCACTGCGTGGGGCACGTCTCAGGAAATAAGTAATATTTTGAGGGTGTGATTGTAATAAAAAAGCTTTATGAGTTTTTAAAAAGATCACACAAAAGAGGATAAATACTGCATCTATATTGTTCACAAGTTATCACTGAAATAAGTTCTATCTTCTGGATCTAAATCAATGGGAGAAGTAAACAAAGCTGCAGAGATAAGGTCATGTTCTGAGGTATAGACAGATCCTAGTCTAAAGAAATTAAATTTTGGTTGTAAATGACTGCTGAGAATTTCTTTGTTGTCTTGTATACAGTTACTAGAGCTACGGTACAATTAATGCTGGTTAGCACTGCAGGACACAGATCAAATGGATGTTTTCTCTTACCTTTTCTACTGTGATATGCAGCTGCCTTTCACACAGAGCTACAACTGCCCTAATGGAATTTCTGATGCTTTCTTGTGAAAAGGGGTGGATTGCCACGCAGGACACTTTTTGGTTTATCATTTTTTGAAAGATCAAAAGTTATTGAGGGGTTTGGATAAAAGGGAGAGCTGGCATAGGGATTCTTCCATATTCCTTTAAGAAAAAAGACTAATAATAAAAGAAAAAGTTCTTCAACCTATCCAGACACAGTCAGATTATTTTATGATATCATGGACTGCGTTCCGCAGCTGCATCTTCTTGATAAATAATCCTCCATCTCCACCAACAGCATGCTTCAAGATAATTGGCTGAAATTTTCTTAACAAATAATTATTTTGACCAATTAAAGCTGTTAGTCTGCATAGTAATGAACTGTGAATAGATCTTTAATTCTTGTGAAATCCTGCATTTTTACAAATGGAGGGAAGATAAAGAACATCTTGAAGCTGTTGAAAAAATAATTTCTTTCAAAAACACTGAAAAGATGCAAAAATTTTTCTTTCTGCAAACATTTATGGAAACCAAACGCTCTTCAGATTGATGCTTAAGGGAAAAAAGCAGTAAAATTAGAGGTGAATATCAAATTTATAGAGTTTCTTTTATTACAAGGTTTTGAATCTTCTTTTAGTTTATTCACCCAGAATCATATAATAAAAGATTATCTGTAGAAGTCAAGACCTACGTATAAGGGCCTACCCTGTTCTGTGAAGAATTTTCAGTTTAACTTTTACTATGTTCTAGCTACTTTAAAATGTTATTCAATTAAATGATCCATCAAATAGAAACTACATACGGCATATTTCTCCTGCACCTGTGTAACATCTAATCAAGCAATTTATATCACTAATTGATTAACACTCTCTTAAAGCTGTGGAGCATGTCACCAACTCACTGCTTTGGCAACTCGGAAGAAACCAGCGATGGAGGTTCTTTGAGATAGAACATCTTTAAAAGGAACTTATTATTGGGCAGTAATAGTCTCATACCTGAAATACTTTCCTTTATGTCATTTAAGCTGAGTGGGTGAGCTGCTGCGGTGACTTGGGTTAAAAATGCTATTGGAAGCTAAGAGAGAAAATTAAGAAGCAACCAGAAACTGTGACGAGAAAGCCTACTTGCTTATATATGAAAGAAGAAAGCAGATAACTAATAAATGTAGGTGGAAAGAACCATCAAATCTAAGAGTAGGTGATCAAACGAGGAAAATCTGAAAAATAAATAAGATAGTGGGCAAGGGAGTATTAGCAAAAGCAGCAGGAGCTAAAGACTAAAGCCAAAGTATTTTAAGTGCAAGAGTGGAAAAAGTAGCTGAAAGCACAGCATTTATCAGAGTGAAACAATGGCACATTTGCACCATCATGTTCTGAAGTAATTTGCCTGTAGGACAGAAAAATATCTTGTTTTGAAATCAGATGGAAATTAAAATGCAGCACTGTCTCCTGGGTTCTTGTTTTAGGTAAGATTTTGACAGCTACCAATGTCAGAAAAAACTTCCTATGTTAGTGTCTGTAATTTGGGTTAAGAAAAATAAGCGAGAAGTAAGACTTTGATGCATCCTGTGTCAGTGTGTACATGGATATAGATTTGAGTTATCTATTACTTTCTGGATAGTCTGAAGAGAAGTTGCTTACATTTCAGTAGTATGAACCTAATTTAAACTAAAGGTCGTTAAAAATTTAAATGCGTGAGAGAGTACAGGTTGAAAATCAACATGCATTTTAAAATACCTTCAAAAAATCTCACCTCACTACTTTTACTCAGTGTCACATTAAACAATTGAGCTTAAAATATTAAGAAATGAAAAAAAAAATGCTTTATAGTTGATTTCTCCATAACTCATTGATGCCTCAAATTGGAAGTATTTACCAAATTGTCCCTAAAGACCATCCAGCTGAATCCCAGCATTGGTTCTCCCAGGCTTCAAATTTGCACGCTTCTAAAATATTCTGTAGCATTTGCTCTGACTGCACACTCTCCTGCCACTGAAACCATTAAGAACAGCGTCACATGTCATGTGCCCAAGTTCAGTTGAGATTTTAGCTTATCCAATGTGGTACTGATGTGATTCCACCCTAAATGCCGCACCATCTCCATCCTTATGCTGGTGTTCGCTCTTGCTTGACCTCTCTGGGAGCTGCCACGTCTTGCTGTGGTTAAGACAAGAATTCATCTTTACAAATTTTGTTTTCCCTGTATCAGTTTTCTGCCCCCTTTACTCCATGGAGACAGCAACGGTTCTACCTCACTGCCAGGCTGTCTCTACATTAATGTTTTAGTTCAGCTCAGGGATGTGCACTTCTCCAGTGAATAAAGGAGATCTTCCAGTCCTCTGAACAAACCTCATTGATTAAATATTACTAATTTTTCAAGACTAGTTCTTTCTGCTCTGGCAAATTTGTATCCTTCCCATGTGCTTTTGTTTGAATAGAGAGAGACCAGGTTGAAATCGTGCAAATTTTCTTAGTTCCTTAAGTTGATGATATTTTGCGATTATCGTATGTAATAGGTTTTATGAAATTTGGGAGGGAGGAATGGAAGCGGGAGTGCAAGGAGGGGTAGATACTATTTTGTTTCTTTCATCTCTTCCTGTTAATCGGAATAGTAGCATACAGAATCTTCAGTCTCAAACTCAAGGTTAGCCCTGTTGTGGAACTACAGCTTGAACAGCAAACAACATAGGGAAGTTTGAAAGCTAATTCATCCAGCAGTACAATCTTTCACTCAGTCAGTACTCAGAGGTTGCAGCTTTAATTAGAACTGCAAGTAACCTTGATCTGATCTTTAGTTTAAGTAAAAATGTCATTATATATCAGCAATTAGACCAAACAAATATTGCAAAAAGGTATTTGCCAGTCCAAGTTGCAGGAAAATCCATTAACTGTATTTTATTCGTGGGGCCTTTTATTTTCTCCTTGCAAACATTCATAAAAACATACTTTTATTCGCAAAATTGTGCAAAGGAAATGATACATATACATCTGTGAACTGATGTTCATATCTGGCATGGTTGGAGAGAGATCAAAGTAGGGAATGAATGTCACTGGAGTTCAAAAACCAGTTGTATAGCACCATGACTTATGTAAATAGTTAAATGGCTAGCAAGAAACTTAGGCTGGCCAATGTATTGCATTGATAAATCTGATTTTGAATAGTGACTGAATATGATTCCTATCAGGTAAAGCATTTTATATGTCCTGGATCTTTGTTCATGGGAAATAGTCCCCCCATCGTCAATGAATTCTTCCTGCTTGAAAAGCAGCCATAATTAACCTTTATTCTAATGAATTAGGTCATCTTTACCTACATCTATTGTATAGCCCTGTAATTGCCTTGATTTCTGTGAACTTACTCTTGATTTATGTTGCTATAAATAAATAAAAAAATATTAACCAATATAGCCACACAATTTCCATGTAATTATATAGATGTTAGCTATATTAGCCTCTTAGCATCGTGCTTGAAAATCTGGAATAAAGAACATCAGCTGCCTTACAGAAAGGTTAGAGATTATTAATAGGCTCAAATAGAAGAAAAATTTCAATTATGGGTCTAATGAACAAATTGCTCAAAACTATATTGTGCATGCATTTAGTAAGTAGTCAATTATGCATGATCTTGCATGCATTTTTTGCTTTTCCTGTATATTCGATTACTTGAATTTAATAATTTACATACTGTCTCTCCATCAGCATACCCTTGACACCCTGGGCTGATGTTTTTCAAATTAAAGCCTCATTGGTTATGTTAAATGGAGCTAAACATATATTTCAGAAAAATGAGAAGGACATATCAATATTGACATCACTTCCTGGAATTCAGGGACTGGAATGAAAATCATCTTGAAATCTTGATCCAAACCTTGTTTGAAGATTTTATTTAAATCAAACTTTAACATTTTTCCATTAATATTTCTTGAGGATTTGTATAAATGCATGCATTTCTGGGGAATTACAGGGTCCCATAGTACAGTAAACTTTTTTTATTTGAAGCAAATGGTGACTGTGAAGCTCGTAATTGTATTAAATCACATAAATAGTTCTTGTTTGGTGTGTGAGGTCAGTATAGAGGGGTTATGTTACATAAAGATTATGAAAGAGTACCTGTTAGTTGCACTTCTGTACTATATAATTAGTAGCAATATTTAATTTAAAGGCAGGTGAGCTCTGGTTCTACTAGTGTTCAGTTCTTGTCTGTGTATTCCGCATGTGTATGTGGATGGTTTGTCTGGTAATTGTGTATGTTGTTTCAAACTGGGAATTTGTCATTTTAAACTTCTTTTAAATAATTCTGAATCAATAGAATAATTAATCAGACCATTGCACGCAGGTGGTGCGTGCAGGATTCCCAGCCTGGACTTTACTTTCTGATGGCCATCCAGCCTGTCTCCCTATATTACACCTGAGCTTGTATGTGAAAGTGTTTATTTGACATGAATAATCAGTGTCATACCTAATACATGTTGTGTGCTCTTAATGTAGTATTATTACTGAGAACTGCATTGAAGCTTCATGCTTTTGCATTTTAGGGAAATAATTACCTGTCTCAGAACTAGTATTGATAAGTACATCATCATCTAGTTTGTGAAACCCTAAATACTTGGTGTACCAGTTTTTTTTCTGTATTTTGTTGCTGTGTCTTCCACTTGCTACCACTATGGCTTTTTTGGATGTTTCATCTGATTTTTTATTTTTATCATTGTTTTTCCCAGCTAGTGACTTTTGTCATTTGATTACATGATGTGCTTGCTTAGATTAAAGATTTTGCCTACTACCAAATATCCAAATCAGGTGTGTCTATACAAAAAGATGAAAAAAATCAGAAATCAGTTACATATACATGAAGAGTGGCTTCTGCTGAGTGACTTAGTAACAGTTTTCAGAAAATATTTCTCTGACTAAAAGTTGGTAGCACTTCATTAAAGGGTCAGCAACATAAAAGCAGCTGTTGCTCTTGAAGACGTATCCACTGAAAGCCCTATCAAACCCAGCGCTCTCAAAGCTTTTTTCTGTTGTAAGTGTAATTACTGTTCTTCATCTTTCCTGTTCTTGCTGTTCGTTATCGTCTTAAAATGACTTCACATGTATTTTTTTGTATCTTTTTACTGACATTTGCCTTTTTCTTTTTGAAGTCCCTCTGTGTCACTGTAAATTGGTGTTTTCACATGCTTTCTGTATGCCTCATCTAGTGCAGAAAGAGAAAAGTCAGTGATGGGTATGCTCTTTATTTACTCTGTGCTCTCCCTTCCTTTCATAATGCCGGTTCTTCTGACATAAATTCAGATAATGTAACAAATAAGCAAAATACCCCATCTATGTACCTACCTGCCTACCAATCTGCCCACCTGCTTATCTGCCTACATACCAGAATGGACAAGAGTCATCCCATGTCCTGACGACCAATGCAACATCCTGGCTGTAGTTTGCAAGGATTAACACTTGGCTTACACATATCATGGGGGATGGAGGATAATGAACTCAATCAGAATCAGATCTTGGAGTTCTGGGAGAATTTGGGAGAACTTTGACTTAGCAAAAAGTTTGATAAAATGCAGTTTATCTATAGAGTTCATTGGTGGTTTTTTGATGTACTTTCATTTATCCTTGTTGTTTGTTGGTGAGGGTGTAGGTTTTAGATTGAAGAGGGGCAAGTATTTTATCCTCTTTGGCTTTTCATTTAAGGTTGTTTTTGTATTAAGCACCAAAACAGAGTCAAAGCCTGATTGTTATGCTGTCCTAAAGAATAAATGTCAGTGAACTCATGTGCACTGAGGGACTTGTTCTCCTGAGATTTTATCTCTGTTCAGCAGCTCACTGAAGCTCTACAAAAGACTGATTACAGTCAGATCTGACAATCATTTGAATCTCTGTGCATGTCAACAACTGTCCTCAGATCAAGGGTGACGGAGAGATCTCTAGCTGTATGGAAACAGATGTCAAGTCACTCAAGCAGTCTTCCCAGTTGTTGAACATAGATAAGTTGTAAATCACTTTAGGTCAAGGGAAAAAACACTTGCAAGAAGGAACAGGGAGAGCTAGGTGAAAAAGTGAGATAACAGCTGGAAAAGCAGCTTGTAAAAGCTTCAATTCCTTCAAAGCATCAATAACTATAAAAGCATTTGGATTTTCTACTTTAATTAATGCAGCTGCTTGTGACAATGCAGTCTTCAAACAAGCAGTCTGGCTTTAGAAATTTTCATCTAAGGCATTGAACTGCTGGTTACAGGATTACCACCAGAAAAAAAGATATGGGTTTGAAGGATGGCATGCTTGGCTGAATAGGAGACACTTAAAAGAATCAGAAGTGATAATCCATTTCCATAAGGTGCAGTGTACTGTTGCATTCCAGGATGAACATCATCAAACTTTGCCATTCTTGAGGGATGTCTGAGATTGCGCTGACTTCCCAGCATCACCACACTACTGGATTTTGGTCCTACCAAGTTTCTGTAAAATGAAACAGAACGGTAGTCATAGTGCCTGCAAAACTGCATACAGAAGTGAGAAGGGGTTTAACTACCTACAGCTTTCTACTGGGAAGCTCTTAGAAGACGTAACGAGCATTAAGGTATTTGGTTGCCAGCTCTGTGAGTCCATACACGTGACTGTGCCTCTAATTTTCAAACAGTCTTTGATAGGGGGAACTGTCCTTCCATGAAACCTGGAGGGAGACAGCAGGAAAAACATTCTTGTTTTAAGTAATTTTCAAAACTTGGAAGAAAAAAAAAAAAAATCCCTTTCTTTATGAAGTATCTTTGCCAAGTTCAATGCAGGCATAAAATCAATTTCTCCCCATTGAAAACTACTTTTCATTTCGCTGAATTGTAACGTGTGCATGACGGGCCAGGGGGTGGAGTTGTCTGTCAAGACTGAAATAACTCTTGCTGCATCACTTGTTCTTGGTCTGAAAGTTGCCTACCTGATGACACTACCTGCAGTTCATACGAGAAGCGATGGGAGGTAGCAGAAGGTTCCACGCTCTTATGAAAATTGATTATTTGTTTTCTCCAATTCACATGCATGCTGTATTTAAAATAAATTGTAAAGTAGTCTGTTAAAAGAGGATTATTTTCTGCAAATGAAGGTAAATATGATTACAAACCAAGAAGGACTTCCAGTGCAAAAAAACAGAGCCAAAGGATGAATGTGGAATAACAACCAAGTCTCTTTCTGTAAGTGTTTTCCTGTCTGTGGCATGTGTCCAGCAGAAACCAGATGGTATCTGAAATGCTGAACAATTTAAGCTACAGGCTGAAGAAGTCTCAGCTTGCCCGTTAAAAACAAAGCAAAACAAAATTATTTTACTTACTGATCTTACTGATGTTGTCTAAGAGCTACAGTAGTGCACAATGCAGACACTTAGGGTATAGGCTCAAAAATATGAACTGGTGTAAGACAGAATTCCATTATGTTAAGAGTTATGTGATTATGTTGGAATATATGGACTTTGTTGGTGAACAGGAGATGCTGAATGTTGAAACAGGCACACTGCATGGACAGCATCAGTTTTAATTAAATGTTATTGAGCAAGTTACGGTATCAGAGAGCACAAAATAATCCAGTAGCTAGAGTATTCATCAAAGATGCGGAAAATTCAAGTTCACCTGTTTCTTCTGCTTCAGTTGAGAAATCTCAACAAGATTACGACATGCTGGGGACCATTTTCACGAAACAAAAACAATTTTCTTCTTCCTATTGCATTTCTATTTGGAAAAGAAAAAGTAAGCTGTAGCAAAACAGCTAATGAAGGTTAGCAATAGAAAATCTAGGAAAATTGTCAATAGAAAAAAGACAAATTAAAAATGGCGTAAACCTCTATAAATGACAAAAGGGGTCATTCAAAAGTCTGCCTGCATTTTTTTACAAAAATCTTCTTTGCTTTTACTGAGATCTGTTGGGAAATCTACTTCTCTAAAAGATGAGAGAAAGATGGTAAAATGTACGGTCTCCCTGGAATTGCTGTGGCACGGGAACTAACTGAAGCTGATGAAAACGAAGATGCAGAAGTGTTCAGAAAAATTAAATCTTGGTGGTAAACAGAGTTTTAGAAGTGAGACGAAATGGGAAGTCTGAAGGAGAAAAAGGACTATTAATAGCGTGTGGTTGGTGGACTAAGACGACTGAGGTTCCATTGTGAATACGCATCAAGAGGAAGAAATTGTATTTAGTTAACATTTAGATTTCTTTCTTCAGATATAAAAGGCCACTAATTGTATAATTTGCAGTTCATGTTCAGAAAGGGAAGAGATTTGCTGTGAACTAAAAGTCCTGCTATGAAATAGCCGTGCAGTAGCGAAATTGGCAGTTCTGCACAATAGGCCAAGCATGAATTCCATTACCCCTATGGCACGGTCGCTCTGAAAGCAAAGCTTGCTGTACACTACCCAAAAACTGGGTAAAAGTCAAACTGTGTAACAGGAACGAGGATGTTCAGTACAGCAATTAGTCATCAAATAATGTAACGCCTCTGAAAAAGAAGCTGAATGGTGAACAAAATGCTGTGCCTGTCTCGAAATCCACTTGTTAAACCAGTTAAAATCCTGGCAGCGGAAGTACAGAATTTCAGTAGTCTGATAAGCTGATTTTGTGGATGTAAAATTTAAACTTTGAATAATTCATTGGGAACAAAGGATTTTTGGAAACTCAGAATGTCTCAGGCTTTAAGTATCTGAAAAATAGGGTTCTGCTTTTAGGCACCTAAGTTTATGGACTTCTTTGCTCAGAAACCATGGCAATTCTTCTGAGAGCTTAACTGAGAACTAAGGAAGTCAACTTAGACCTCTGATTGAAAATCTTTCAGCTAACAGTTTGTGTCTGCACACCAGTAAATATACCAGGGAAACATTGCGAGTATAGAGAAGGTTTTGAGACTTTTATGGAGCTTCCTCTTGGTTATTTTTCTACATATAAAGGTGCCTCCATGGCAGTGAATAAAGTATTTATCTACTTATTTGTTAGACCTAGAAATAAGTTGATTGAATATATAGAGAGATATGCAAGACCTTATTTTTTCAACTCAAATTAAGGAAGAAGCTATTTTCTTAGTCATTAATCATAGTCTTTCAGCAAACATCAGAGGTCTATAAGAAAAGAAGTGCACAAGAACATTATAGCCAATGTAGGTCTTGATTTTATTTTTTTTTATTATTTTTTTTCCTTCCCCCATTTGCTGCATGCATCTGTTACCTAATTTATTGTATCTGATCCTGGGTTATGCTTCCAATATTACTTTGACTATGCAGATATGTTTGTACTAATACAATTTATTTTTTTAAAAAAAATACTTTATCTTTAATATCTATGCTTAGTGATGGATTCTGTAGCTATTTTGTAGGCAGTGAGGGGGAGAAACTTTTTAAACTAATATTCACGTTCCAAGGCACAGGTGAGCCACTGCCTGGAGCAAGGAGCCTCACAACTGTTGTTTTATGAAAGTAAATGAGAAAAAACATTTGTTTAACTGTAAAATAAAGTCCTTGAAATGTATATGGATATAGGTTCATAGGCCAGGAGGTTTACTTGTTACTGTTCTTCTGATAAAAGAGAATTACCTTGAAGCAAATGTGAAACAAGCAAAGTTGAGGAATAAGATTCCAAAGAACGGATCTGAAAATTAGGCGATATATTTGCAAGGAAAAATGCAACAATATTTTTACATTGTGATCTCAGCTTCAATATCTTTCTTTTAACGTATAAAGTAAATGCACCAGGGTAAAACCAGTGACTGTCAAAGAAAGGAATGAACGGCAGAAAATGAGTCAGGACAAAAGCAGCACTTAAAAGCGGTATTTTTTTAAAAATAAAACTCGAAAAACAAAGACCACCAGGAGGCAGAGATAACAAAAGATGAGAGAAAGGTTCCCCAAACAACTTACTGAATACTTTTTCCCCATAAAAGCATCCACGGGACAATAGCAGAGAGAAAATGAAATATCACTCTTCAAGTATTTGTTGTAGTTAAGAGTTCCAGAGGCTGAGACCGTTCTTCGTGATGTGGGCTTCTCTTTTTTAATCAGCTCTGGCATGGGAAAAAGCAAAAAGCTTCTGTAAGAAAGAGCAAGAATAAAAGTTACATTTAAAATACTTCCCTCCATCTCCACTGTTTATTTATACTCTTTATAATTGAGACGTGTGGGTCAAAGATCAGGAAAAAAAGAAATTTCCTACATTCTTTTAAAACTGAAATGCATTTCAATAGCACAAGAATGAAACATTATTTTTGAAAGAGCAAAACGGGGATAAAAAGTCATCCCAGCAACTGATGCTCTTAACTGATCTTCTTGCAGTTAGAAGGGCATCAAAAAATTCTCACAGAACATAGGCAAATCATCTGCCACAAATTGACAGTAAAACAAACACTATCAGTTTTGGTCTCTGTTTTTAGTCAGAGAACAAATGCAGATTTCACTAGGGAGAGGTTCCGGCATTTTTTCTTTCTTACACAAGAATAACAAGGCAAAAATGGGTAGTTTGGCAGAATGTTGTATCCCTACAGGCTTTGTACTAAAATATTACGCACATTCAAACAGTGTACCTCTGTGGAGTATTTGTACGCAAATGGACAGCTCTCAAAAAGATGACTGTGGTAATGTACCTACTTCCATCTTTTTCCAGTAAAACTCAATAAAGACCATACAAATTCTTCACTCTATTAACAGCTCCAGTCCTTCTTAACCTGCAATTTAGTTCTTCGGCTAGGAAATAAGAAACAATATTCAGTTTCCTATTTGCCTTAGGGCTATAAGAACCAGCATCCGTATAGTTGCAGCACTGAAAGCCTAGGTTGATCCCAGCTGGAGTTGATGATCAAAGTAAATGAATTTAAATTAATTTAAAGTTTGTGGCAGCTGAGCTAGCGTCTCTACCATGATGCTTCAGTGTGGTGCACTTCATCCTGAGTACACTCACGCGGCATGTGAAGGACAACCAGGGGATCAGGCCCAGCCAGCATGGGTTCATGAAAGGCAGGTCCTGTTTGACCAACCTGATCTCCTTTTACAACCAGGTGACCTGCCTGGTGGATGAAGGAAAGGCTGTGGATGTTGTCTGCTTGGACTTTAGTAAGGCCTTTGACACAGTCTCCCACAGCATTCTGCTAGAGAAGCTGGCAGCCCGTGGCTTAGACAGACGTACTCTTCGCTGGATTATAAACTGGCTGGATGACCGAGCCCAGAGAGTTGTGGTGAATGGTGTTAAATCCAGCTGGTGGCAGGTCTCAAGCGGTGTTCCTCAGGGCTCAGTTTTGGGGCCAGCCTTGTTTAATATCTTTATTGATGATCTGGACAAGGGGAGTGAGTTTGCAGGTGACACCAAATTAAGTGGGAGTATTGATCTGCTTGAGGGTAGGAAGGCTCTGCAGAGAGATCTGGACAGACTGGATNTCTCCCAAGTAACTAGCGATAGGACAAGAGGGAACAGGTTCAAGTTGTGCCAGGGGAGGTTTAGGCTGCACATTACAAAAGAATATTTCACTGAAAGAGTTATCAAGTGTTGGACCAGGCTGCCCAGGGAGGTGGTTGAGTCACCATCCCTAGAAGTGTTTAAAAGTCATGTAGATGTGGTGCTTAGAGACATGGTTTAGTGGCAGACCTGGTAGAGTAGGGTCAGTGGTTGGACTGGATGATCTTAAAGGTCTTTTCCAACCTGAACGATTCCATGATTCTATGTGTGCTATGCAAACACCTCTGTTTTGAGATATCTCAGAGTATTTCTACATAGAACCGCTTGGAAGTGAAAACAGATGTCACTCACTGAGCTTAGCGGACTTCTTCAGTCTCAGTATTGAACTTAGCTGTTCAAATTTCACCTAATTTCACTCCACATGCCTTACACACTCTGGTTATAGACCCAGAACTTTTGAAAGTATCGCAGGTAGCGAACAGGCACAAAACTACATGTTTGCAAAATGTTTTTAAAGCAAAATACCTATGGACACCGTTGATCGCTTTACTTTGGAAGGAAATAGGAGACATTGAGGTGTAAGAAACTGAACATGAAGAAAATATGAATGCACAGTAACTAAAATCACATCCTGCTATCATGGGCATTGCTTAAGGTTGATAGTAGTTGAACATGGATGAAAGTTAAGAAATGCTAAAAGGAACACATTTATGTTAGTTTTTAGTTCCTAACCCAGAAATACACAGCACAAAGGCAAACTATTGAGATTAATAGGATACTATTGTCAGTGCAGCAGTATGTAAAAGGAATGCTTTAAATATATATGTCCTGAAAGTCCTTAGGAATGTATTCAGGTAAAATGTGAATATTACAATGTTTTCTTTCTGAGCTGGTTTCATCAGAATAAAGTGACTTTTGTGCTTCACTAAATGCCAGAGAAAAGCAGATAGGTTTGGTAACCAGAAAAGGAATTTCTTGAAATTATATTCAAGTAAATGAACTACTTCTATAATCTTACTTGTGACAGCATACAAACTCACCCATGCATCTTCTGTAGTTATCAGATATATACTTTCTCTCATTATTTAGTCAACCGTTGTAGACTTTATTTTAAAAAAAAACACTGGTACCCCAACAGTATCTGTTATGTACTGTCACTTTCCTGGAAAATTTCCACTTTTTATTTAAAATGAACAATAAATGTCCCTACTCAAAAGATACTTAAATTGCAGCACGTACTCAGAGCTGCAATAAGTCAATCCATTTTATAGGTACTGCTCATTCTTAGCAAGAATTACTGAACACTGATTCACCAGTAGTGTTTAGGAACCACATCTTAAAGTGTTTGTTGCTGGTTTGTTTTTTTTTTTAATAGAATAGAAAAATAATCAGTTTGATGTCATTAGTGTCGCCACCATTCTTGAAGGGCAGGATTCTGTGCCTATACATGTAAAGCTTGATGTAGAATTAGACTTGAAAATACCAAGCTCATCCCAGAAAATTCATGCATGCCAAAATGGCCTAGGTCTGTATTGCTACAGGTAGATCAATGGGAAGGATAATATTTCTCTACTCAATACTAGGTAAAGGATTTTCTATTTTTTTTTTTTAATCATCATGAAATTACAGGGACAATTGTATGCTTTTCCTGTCTAAATCTGAAAAGATTTGTTTATAGATCTGTACAAGAACTTTAGATTGTTTGCTAAATATAGATCCAGTGTTAAATAATGTTTTTTCTATATCGAATTTTCCTGTAACTGTTGACACACAATGTATTAGGACAAGACAGTGAAAAAGTTCTAGACAGATACTCTACCTTTATTTTGACAGAGTAGCATGTTCTAAAGTTTAGAATAATATATATAAATGCAGCATAATACACATAGCGTTTATAAACCATTTTGACACTTTCTTGGGTTTGATGTTTTGAAAACATTACAACTATTCGCCTGAATACGTTTTTAAATCTTGATTCTTGACAGTTAAAGCCCAATATTGGGGCAAATGGTCTTAACAGCTGTCATAAGTCCAGCTCAGCACACTCTTGTTGTGATTAACTGGAAGTCTCTTCACTCCTTGTCCTATTGTGAAAGAGATTAAATACTTACAATAAACTGTTTTTATGACTGTTAAAAATACAGTATCTTCATTTCTCACTTCAACACACTTATTTTACCTAATTAGTTTATCACCATAAACTTCTAGTACAGACACATAAAACCTTTCTAAAAATAGTATGCGCAGATGTTAAGACAAATTGTGTTCTGTGTCCATTTTTCTTTGTAATTTTTTACCATTTCATTTAGATTTATGTGGAACAGGTTTGATTTTATTTCATAACGAGAAGTTAGTTTTAGGGTTTTTTTCATTCTGAATAGATTGTAAACCTAGGATTTACAATCTAGGGAGGGATATTGAGGGAAGTTATCCTCTCCCTTTACTGTGCCCTGGTGAGGCCACATCTGGAGCACTGTGTCCAGTTCTGGGCTCCCCAGTTCAAGAATCACAGAATCACGGAATCACAGAATTTTTTAGAGTTGGAAGGGACCTCCAGAGATCATCTAGTCCAACTCCCCTGCTGACGCAGGAATGCCTAGAGCACATTACTCAGGACTGCATCCAGGCGGGTCTTGAAAACCTCCAGAGAAGGGGACTCCACAACCTCCCTGGGCAGCCTGTGCCAGTGCTCTGTCACCCTCACCGTAAAGAAGTTTTTCCTTATGTTTGAATGGAACTTGCTGTGTTCCAACTTGTGCCCGTTGCCCCTCGTCCTGTCACTGGGAACCACTGAAAAGAGTCTGCCTCCATCCTCCTCCAACCCACCCTTTAGATACTTCTAAGCAAGAATAAGGTCTCCCCTCAGCCTTCTCTTCTCTAGAGTAAAGAGTCCCAGCTCTCTCAGCCTTTCCTCATAAGGGAGGTGCTCCA
>VYXH01007509.1:1095265-1150043 GCA_013397275.1 Burhinus bistriatus
CTGGAACATCTTTCTTATGAGGAAAGGCTGAGGGACTTGGGTCTTTTTAGTGTGGAGAAGAGAAGGCTCAG
This sequence comes from Burhinus bistriatus, assembly GCA_013397275.1. Taxonomy (NCBI): domain Eukaryota; kingdom Metazoa; phylum Chordata; class Aves; order Charadriiformes; family Burhinidae; genus Burhinus; species Burhinus bistriatus. Next base: position 1,095,337 of record VYXH01007509.1, read on the forward strand.
AGGGGATCTCATCAATGCTTATAAAGGCTTAAAGGGAGGGTGCCGGGAGGATGGGACCAGTCTTTTTGCAGTGGTGCCCAGTGACAGGACAAGAGGTAATGGGCACAAACTTGAACATAGGAAGTTCCATCTGAACATGAGGTGGAACTTCTTTCCTTTGAGGGTGGCAGAACACTGGAACAGGCTGCCCAGAGAGGTGGTGGAGTCTCTGACTCTGGAGGCATTCCAAACCTGCCTGGACGCCGTCCTATGCAACCTGCTCTAGGTGTCCCTGCTCTGGCAGGGGGGTTGGAGTAGATGATCTCCAGAGGTCCCTTCCAACCCCGGTGATTCTGTGATTCTGTGATGTTAATAATGGCTTGGATCCATTGAAATATATTGGTATATAAAACAAAATTTTTTTTTGTCCTTTTGGTATAATTTTTAAACACTTTTCTATGATGCACACCTCTCTGCTAGACCTTGACGAGTACCAATAAAGACTGGATTATTTACTAAGCACTGTCTCAAGCTTCCCTTGATGGAAGGGATTTCCGTAGTCACAAATGATGAATCTTGTGGCTTAACAACACTACTTTATTGAAGAGAGAAAAGGAGAGAAAGAAGATTGAGAAGATCATAGAATCATAGAATAGTGTGGGTTGGAAGGGACCTTTACAGGCCATCTAGTCCAGCCCCTCTGCCATGAGCAGGGACATCTTCAACCAGATCAGGTTTCTCAGAGCCCCGTCCAACCTGACCTGGAATGTTTCCAGGGATGGGGCATCTCCCCTTATGAAGTACAAGATGAAGTACAAAACCCAACTACTTCTCTTTCCTCATTTGAGCTCCTTCTTGGGAGTAGGTGGCTTTCTTCTCTTTCCTCACAGCATGCCTTGCCAAGTAGGAAAGCTTCGAGTACATCTCACCTGAGACTTGCACGAGTTGCTCTTACTCACATTGTAGTGATCGTTTATGTTTAGGCATAGCAGGTTTTGGTCAGATTTTTCACGTTGCGACTGAATCATTTCCTCAGTTTTATGGCATTCTTGCTTTTAGAAGTAATGCTGCCGGCTATGCTAAAAGATGAAAAGCTGAACATGTTTTGGGTTACTTCTTCCAGTGTTCAGTAGGTATTAGCATTCAGGTATTGCCATTTACTTCCCTTTTTCTCTACCAAAGACCCTACGCTTCTGGACTCCCTTGCCTCTTGAGTCTTCTGAAGTGTTCAGCTCTTCTAGGACATGGTGGTTATAAGCTATGAAAAGTCTAAATGTTCCACTGTGAAACACTGTGTTACTGGCTGATGAGGGAGAAGTTTCTGTAGCTCTCCTTGGGGACAAGAATTCAGCAGGCAAATAGTATTTTTTTTCCACTGTTTCTCCTCTGTATTTCACATGAAATTGTTCTTCAGACTGACCAGACTTTAGTCCCCCTGTCCCCTTCTCTTGCTGATGAGGATTCTGTTACAAGCTAGGCACAGATTCCTTGAAATTCCAGTGTGCTGGACTATTGTTTTAGTGGTGAGGTGTGAATTTTTGTTTCAAACAACATTGTTATAAAGAATTACACTAAAACTGACATTTTAAAGCATCACTTTGGATAAACCAGGAGCACTGCAGCTTTTTGCAGTCTTCCCTGTGCCCCAGCAGATGCCTTCAGGAGCTGCTGAGCAGATGGATAAGGGTCATTTCTCTAGGTGTTTGTATTCTATCCCAGCTGAGGTGGCCTGGCTTTGAGTTCGGCAAAATCTTCTTTCAAAGGGAATGGAGCTGAATGAGCTGGAACTGTCCTATGAATTTCATTAGTACATGTCCAATAATGAGGGAGGATCTGGCTTGAAAAGGCTAGAGAGTGTTGGCTTGTTCACTAAGATTTACTGTGTTTGTGTCTAACATGGGTTCTTTGTCTGCTTCCACCGTGCTGTTATCTGAAGACACTTTGGGTTTTGTATTGTGAAAAAGATACAGTCAAGGCTGAATCATGTTAAACAATGCCTCTTTAGAATTATTCTAGGAGTACGAAAATGGGGAGGGAATGTTACTCTCTTTTGTAGCTGGTAAACATATGAAACTCATTTTCTCTCTGAATTGCGGTCCTATCACACTGCAAAGCCTTTTAGAAGTCTCTGAGAACTACTAATTTAGCATGTCCTATAAATAATACAGGATTATTTATTTTTTTTTTACCAGCTGTTCTAATTTTTTATCCATATGAGTTTTGGTTCACCTGTATTTGTTTCTAAGGAAGTAAGGACTTGGATATGTTGTGAGAGATGGAAACTTTACTTTGATATACACTACAATATATGTTACTTTTTGTTTGAAATTAAAAGCATTCCAGATCAGTTTATAGTTAAAGGCCAATACTGAATCAAATAGGACCCTCAGTGTCTATACAATATTAAGGTCTGTAATTTTTACCATTTGACACAGTGTATAGTCCAACAAACCTCATTAAATCTTTAATAGTGTTAAATTTTGTACTTAGAACAATTAAAATTGATTCTCATCATTTCGGTGTGTGACTGAATAAGAAGAAACAAGTCACACTGTATTTTAATTAGATGCAATTTACATGTATGTGTCTGTGTACAAAATAAAAATGAATAACTTTATGATCGCAAACTACATAGCTCAGTTTAAAAATGCATGAGATGTATTTCTAAGTTACTGCAGTAAAGCTGAATTAAACATATAAGATAATCTTTAAAATGAATAAGTAATGCAGATTTAATAACTTTTAAAAAAACCCCAAAACCTCAAATACTTAGAAAATATTGGCCCTCTAAGCTAAATTTTCATGTGCTTATAGAACACGGTTATGCATTTTACTGGTAAATTTTTACCCCAAAATCATAAATAAAACATGCATGCTGATACTAACATCATCTACTAAAAAGTCTTAATGTATTGCAAACGAGATGGAAACTTCATTTTTTGCTGTTTAAAATAATAAGTTAAGATATCAGTGTATGTTCTAGTCCTTTCTTGTTTTAAAACATTTGTGTCTTATGTTATAAATCTCATCCAACCCTGTGAAATTTCATGTTATTTGTGACTTAAGAACAGTTTCTGGGTTTGGATTCCAATCCTACTGATGCAAACATGAATTTAGTAAATTCTGTCTTGATCCATAGACATTTCTGAGGTTGCTTGGGTGTGCATAAATGTTCATAAGATGTGGGCCATAGAAGGATTTCCATCAAAATTTCCAGAGCTTGTTATAGATATGATACAGTAAATAACTCTTACTATTCCCTTATTTTAATAGCATTTCTGCAGTTTAATGAAGAGCTGAGCTGGAACGTGATAGAATGGAATATATATAGATGGATGATGTGTGTAAATATAGTCAAACCCCTTTTTACGATGTCTAATAGAGCTGGTATGCTGCAGAGATTCAGATACCGTATTCTGTGGTGTTTCCAGCTGTTCTATTACACCACTATATTGTTCTATGACGAACATCTGCATGAGTTTTTCCATTGACATTTATATGCTTTGGATATGTAAATATCTATAACGTAAGTGTTGATGTGTTACAATATTGCTGGTATTAGGTACTTTAATTGTGGAAGTATTTAACACTTCTTTTGTTCACCTCATTATCATTTTTCTCAAACTGAGGCTCTATTAGCAACCCATTCTGTATTGCACATAGACATCAAGTCATTACAACAGTTGACACAAGACAGCCTTGAGATGTGTGACACTAATTAAGTAAAAATCTCCAAATTAAAAGTAGGTTCCTTATAACTAATGAGGAATGGCCATCTACATGAGATGATATTAATTTTTTACTTCATTGATCATAAAGTATTGCTTTAGCGTGTTGTAGTAAATCACCAAAAATATTCATTAACAAAGCTTTTCTGTCTCTGCAAGTACAAAGAATATTAATTATTTTGCTTCCTGAAAACAGCACTTTTTTTTTCTCCTCTTCCTGCACTCTTCATTGACAAGTGTTTGCAAATCCATTCTCCAAAAATAACCAGGGTTTACAATGGTTTTGCTTATATACATAAGGTACATACAAGGACCTTCCTTTATATTCTGATGCATCCTACATGCAAGAGCTTAGTTAGACTGTGTTTTAGCTTTTTAATTTTTAGAGACTGCAGCAAAGAACATTAATTCTCTCTCTCTTGTTGTCTATATGGTAAGTTTTACTGCACAAGTTGAAACTGCGGTCATTGAGCAAATATATAAAATTACTAAAACTCATTGATGTGTAACCATATTGTACCGGACAGTTGTGATGGAAGATTATAATGGCGAGAATTATTTTATTGTTGTTTTTAATCAAACACCACTGGCACACTGAGTATTGCAATACAAGATAAAGACTTGATTTTTAAGAGAAGTCCATGCTACCTGTGTCCTCTTGTGGGTTCTTCGTTTTTCTTGCTTCCAAACACCAAGCTGTTTTCTCTACAGTATTAGTATTTTCTGACTGCAAAGAGGGGATTTTTTATAGTTCATGTGAAAGAATGCATTTTCTTCCATACTATGTAATTTTACAAGGCTACATTTTTCCATTTATGATAAATTCAAATGAAAAATTTCAGGGTGAAATTTAGGAATATTTAAGAAGAATTAGAGATTTAACAACTGTGGAAGACCCGTTTCTAATACTTATATTCACATCTCCAGCGTATTATAGAATGGGGAATGGGAAAGTGTGACTTACCATATTAACATGCTAGTAGGTCATGTTTGCTTTTTTAAGACACTATCTATATGTACATATGCATGTATTTATAGAGTCCATAAAACAAAGATAGTTGTTACTTCTGGGGCAATGAAAGTCAGATAATGTGTACAAAAAAAGATGAGTTTTCCAGCATCTAATCATAGAAACATAGAATTGTCTAGGTTGGAAGGGACCTTTAAGATNCAACCCAGCATTCAAGGTGAGGCCTCACCAGTGCTGAGTACAGGGGGATGATCACTTTCCTGCTCCTGCTGGCCACACTATTCCTGACAAAGGAATAGTGAATCTGATGCAATATTGACTCTAATGAAGCATTAGAAAGAATAGAAGGTTTTGATTTAAGCAGTAGCCAAAAATTAAGATATTTACCTTAACTTTAGTAAAGGCCAGAATTTTATAATCTATTCTATAGGGATTGAAATGTCTTAGAAATGTGTGATATGCAAAGTACAGTGTTGCGTTATTGCATAAAGATGCAGCCCTGCTGGTGATATCAATAGAGACATTGTCACTGACATCTGAAAAAATGCAAGCGCAAAGAAAAAAATCCCATTAAAACATACTTCTCTTTCGGACTTTAGGTCCTTGTCAGTTCCTCTATAACGTACAGTTATGCACTGCATTAGCCTCTCCTCTAAAGTAATTTTCACTCTGATACACTGTGGCAGCCTTTAAACACTATATATTTGATAATTGATTTATTACATTAATCTTCTGACACAGTGTATGAACTCTTTGGAAAGAATATTGGAACACTCCAGGCGGCTCCAGTCTCGTTTCCTCTCCCCTTCTCTGCCTCTGCCATCATTTGTTCTTTGCTTTTTACTCTATCTAGAGGGCTGCAGAAAAGTTGGTGGTCAGGTAAGGTTTGGTGTTCCCTTTGTGGCCATTGATTTCTCTGACCACCCTTAACCTTGTTTTAAAATAAATAAATAAAAAAAAAGCATCATCGTGCTATTCAGTCCAGAAACGGTTACAAATTAGAGCTGTTGATTGAAAAATTACTCCAGTCTTGTTGAACTGTTATATTAGATGGGTTTTGGCTGAGGAAGTGGTCTTTCATCCCTTTAGCTGGGTGAATTTTCTATTTACAGTAATTTTTGGATGCAAAATGTCCAAGTGCATTTAGGAATCTAGGTGGATTTTGCTGTTATGAGCTGATTTTACTATTATGAGTCCGATTACCTCTGTGGCTTTTACAGCTTTAGTAGGTAGATTTATGTTAGGCAAAGCCCGCTTTTGCTTCAGGTCCCGAGTCTGGTGGCCGCTCCTTGCCCTGATCACCCAAAGAGGCAGGTGGATCGTGACTCCAGCCCGGTCCCAGCCAGTGTGTGCCCAGAGGAATTTTTGGATAATGACTTGAAGCTGAGCTGTTTTAGAAACATTTCCTCTACCTCTTTTTTCCTCTTTGTCAACCTTTGTGCAACCTTTGACATAGTTTTTCTACTTCTCTCCAGTGGCTATCAACTACATTACAGTAGAAAAGATGAGTCCTGTGGCTCCGTTAATTATTGACATCTGTGTAGCAAAGATGAGCAAGTGTCTGACGCGCAGAAAGCAGTGATGAGGAAAAAGATAGCCAAATGGTATCTTTTTACACATTAACCTGTAACTTCATGTAGTATTCAACCTCTTGGAAGTTTTCAGGCATTTAAGAGAAAAAAACCAAGGGTGTTTGCTGGAGAGCCATCTCAAACAGAGCTCCTGACAGAGTCATCATAATGGCAGTATGCAAACAATGTTCATGTTTTTAAACAAAAAAGTATTTAAACAATTAAAGTTATTGTATAATATTAGATTTAGAATGTCTGCTGTTCGCTTTTCTCTTGTACTTACAAAAGCACACAGAGAAAAAGGCAAGCAACTGTAAAGCATCATAAACCCAGTATCCATATGCTGTGTTTTGTGCCTGTGAGTTCATTTGTATTTAATACTAGTGCCAATGTTAAAAGCCTGTCACAGGAGTATAGAAATTGGAGTTTTGTGTGCTGCTACGAGGCTTGTTAAGCTTTATAGATAGATCACAGAATCCCCGGGCTTGGAAGGGGCCTCTGGAGATCATCTACTCCAACCCCCCTGCCAGAGCAGGGACACCTAGAGCAGGTTGCACAGGACGGCGTCCAGGCAGGTTTGGAATGTCTCCAGAGTTGGAAACTCCATCACCTCTCTGGGCAGCCTGTTCCAGTGCTCTGCACTCTTAAAGAAGTTCCTCCTCATGTTTATATGGAACTTCCTATGTTCAAGTTTGTGCCCGTTGTCCTATGATGTAGGATGTAACCTAGATGTAAACTTTTGAACTGCTTTGTCTACAATAATGCACAAAATTGGAAATCACCCTTCAAAAGTGAATTTCAATGTGGTTTCTTTGTTGTTGTTGTTTTTGTTTTTTGTGGGTTTTTTTGTTTTGTTTTGTTTTTTTTATTTTATTATGAGTTTTTGACTGACTAAACTAAATATCAGCACTCTAAACACAGGCTAAGATCAATGCAAATCCTTGATTGGATTTGGAAAACTTTGGCTTGGATAGCTGTGTTTCTTCCCCCTGTACAAAGCACAATGAGCCAAACTCTATTCTTGAAAAGGGAGGTAGATCCCAGAGGGCTGATTGTGTCCACACTCCTCTGTTTATGCAGAGACAGGAGAGATGAGACACTTGGTGCTAGACATGTAGGGGCTGTGGATTAGTACAGATCAGTGATTTTCTAACTGTGATGACTCAAAGCCATCTTTTGATTGCCCAAGTTCTGCATTTTCTCTTTTGCTCCTGTTTGTTTCAGTATTGCTTTCTGCAGTCTTTAACAGTCTCACCTCTCACGTTTGGTTATAGGTTATGAGGACATACTGTGAGTATATTGATACATTTGCACACTCACAAACCTACTGGCTGCCACTGGTTTTATTCTTTCATAGGAAATATTTTGGAGACAGTTTGCTGTGTCTGTGAGGTCAGAGATTACAGCTATTGTTCTGCCATAAACCGCACAATACTTTGCCTGCTTTCCTCTGCTTTTCAGTTGTCCACATCCTACTGTAAATGTTTATTATTGTTCTTTCATGGACATTTGAATAGTTGATTTAGTTGAAGGTGACTTCAAACTTATTAGTGTGCATGATTGAATAAAGCATACGGATAAAAGTAGCAGTGAATATGGGGTTACTTATGATACATAAATCCTTATTAAATATGAAATCCTTTCTTTGCATATATATGATACCAAAGAGTAAAGATTTTAAGTAATTTCCATAAATTTATCCCAGTGTTTCAAAGTCCTGATATTAAAAGTGTGCATCTAGTCTGTGTGAAAAATTACTTTTTAAAGCAATTATGATACCGTAAGATACCATGTGTATTTAGTTTACACTTTATACATTAACCTGTAACTACAGAAATTAATATGTAGTATTCAACGTCTTGGAAGGTTTCGAACATTTAGCATAAAAAGAATCATGGAAGTATAGTCTCTTTTTCCTGTTAATCTCTAATTTTCCCACAAAAGCAACCTCTTCTAATGGCCATAATTTAACCCTAAACCTTAAATATCTTTAAGGTACAGTATGTCTTTTCTTGGCAGGGTCAGAAACATTACTTAAAGATGTTGTGATTTCAAGTTTTATAAAAGATAAGCACTTTTAAAATCCTTGGTAATCAATGATGAACTGGACAAAAAATAAATTTAAAAAAACACCCTGTGAGGATGACTTCTCACACTTTTAAAACTGTATCAGATATTTTATGTTACATTGGCTGCATGTGGCAGGTTGTTTCTTGTTGGCAAGAGCTATGTTAAAGAATAAGTATTAAGTTTTCTAATCAATTCTGCAATCTTAAACATCCTATACTGTGCTCTGAGTCCAAAGGGTACCAGCAATGCTATGGAGGTGGGTTAACAGGGAGAAAAAGGTCTCACAGTCTTACATGTGTGTGTGACAAACCACGTACTGTATTGTACCATAGTGGAGTGTTTTCATTTAAGCCCATATTTATTCAGAGAGATCCTAAAAGGTGCGTGGATTATTCCTTCTTAAACTTTGGGCTATTTTGCGTTAATTACAGTCATTAATCAACTTCATTTGATAATACCGCAGAGAAGACCTAGGTAGTTGCTATACCAAAACTTCTCGAGAGGAATGTGTGCTGCAGGCAGAACTGCAAAAACGTTTTTTGACAGCTCTGTTATTTGCATCAAAATAATCATTTTTGTCCTTGGGTGAGATTCCATCCGCTGCTGTTTTGGTGCTTTTGTACCTGGAAAGGTACAAAATACCTTTTCCCTTGTCCCACCTATACATGCAAAAAGTTGAATTGAAAGGCCATTGAACCTGTGGAATAAGGTTTTGTTCAGGATAACTGCTCACTGTGGAGATGGTCGACTCCATAAAGCCACTTAGGAGAGCAGGATGGATCTGTAAGTCACTGATGTACAACACAAATGGGAATTTTAAAGGCATCCCACAGCTTGGTAAAATTATTTCTTGAGGCTGAGGACAGCTCAGGATTTGAGCTGCTAGAAAATTGCTGGTCTTCACGTAAATTGGATGCAGTGATGTAAAAGGGATGTACCACATTTGGCTGCCTAGTCTCTTATTTAAAAGTCTAACTACTTACCTGAGATGTTGCAAGAAAAAGCACTTTGTAAAATCTTAGCGGAGAAGGACAAAGGTGAAAAACTCAGAAGTAGCAGCTTTGATGCTTTTTTTTGTAATAGTTGTCAAATATGAGCATCTCTAAATGAATTTGCAAGAAGTGGGGGTGTGTGTTTTACTGTAATTTAATAACTTTTTCCCGACCTTAAATTTGTGCTGGGCACCCTAGCATGTCTCCTTTTGTCTGGGTATCTCTACAATCTTTGCAAATATCTTTTATTCATACTTTGTAACTCCTTAGTAAACATAGCACACAAAGTTGTACCTTAATTTACATTGAATTAGGGGGAATGTTTCTAGAATAAGGAAATATACATACTGAAATAATGTTCATCCATATTTTTTGCTAATAAACCCTTGTATATTGCTTATGATAACAATAACTAGTGGAAATAATCAGCTTGTAGGTTCTCAGTTGCATTCTCTAGCTTGGAATTTAGTATAGCATGAGCCTGAAGCAAGGCAGGTGCAGTTTTGGTTAAGCACAAGTTCAAGACAGATACCGTGTCAAATGTGCATGGTAAAATGTCTCTGCTAATTCTGACAGAGACCTTTAATACTTTCTCATGATGCTTCTTTGATGGGAAACCAGAGGTAGTGTTTGATCAATTCCATCGTCTCCTGCTGGAGGATATCACAAGGACTCTCTTACCTCTTGTCAACCCCCACTGAAGGAGAGGCACTTTGGTCGAAGGGACCTCAGCTAGATTCACTGTACACTGCACAGGTATTGCCAAAACAGTGCAGTTTTCTTCCATACTTTCTCACATGCTGGGAAAGTGCAGTGAGCCTTGACACCCTTGTGAATGAGTCAGAAATGGCCATCCCAGTCAATTCAACAGCCAAGAAATCTGGATCTGAAATGAATGGCTGTCCTCTTTTCAGTCTGTCTGCTCCTGGGCACAGCGTGCCTTCTGGAGGATTTGAGGAAAGAAGCAGTAACCTGTCCATCTGGCCCTGCCTGGCCCTCCCAGGGCTACATCTAACCTTGGTACCCCCACCAGGCCTGATCCTGACCCCCACCCATGGGTGGACATGGTGACTTATCCCCATGCAGGTGCCCCATGTCCCAGGCTGGGGCTGCCCTGGCCACCTGCTGGTTGGGGTGGGATGGCCCTGGCTACCAGCCCCTGGGATCCCCCACAGCCCTGGCTCACCCTTCTGCAGCTCAGCTTTTTCACCGTTTCTCATTTAGCTGTCTGTTGAGAGACAGTTGCGCCAAGGAGGCAGTTAAATATTCTGCTTCCTGAGCCAGAGTCTCTTCAGGTACACAGCACTGCATGAACAACGCTGCTTCCATCCTCTTCGCCCTCCAAGCAGGGTCCTGGTATGAGTGTTTGAAACATTGAGATGGTGTATTACCGTAATTGCAGCTAGTGGTTTTGACTATTTTTCCACCAACTGGCAAGGGTAGGAATTATTGTGGTTTTTGAAGGGAAGAAAAGACACCATCCGTCTTTTGTATTCTTAGCATTCTTGCACCGACGTAAAATACGCTGAGATTATTTTGAAGAACACTTTTGAACTCCGTTTCCCAAAATTCACTTGATAACACTGTCAGAAGTTAAAGGAAGAGGGAAGAGGAGTAAACAAGACAAAAAGCTACTCATCTTTATTTGCATTAGACATTTCAGAACGTGCAGCAGCTGGGTGGGATTCAGTGGGAAAAGCATGTGCTGCTTCAAAGGCATCGCAACACACAGCTTTGTTTAGCTTAATTTTTTTATTCATTGAAGGTGGTAGGAATTGTGGGCAGGGAGGCCTTGGGACATGCTGTCTTATTCCACTGATGATGGCTGATTGAGACCTGTTAAGCTTTTAAAGTAATTTTGCAGACACAAGTCTTCTACAAAGTAAGGCACAAGTCTTCTATAAAATAGGGCTTTTTTGGACTGAAGTTCATCTTCATTTGTAAGTCAGGTTGCCTGCCATAGCATCATGCTAGTAAAGAAACAGAAAGTACATACGAATTTATCTTAATCCCATGAATAAGATCATTGCTTCTCATCTTAACCTTTCTGTTTTCACAAGTGGTATACAAAATTTCCCTTGAAAACAGAACATTGTGAGTAATACTTCTTGGAGTCTATTTCCGTTTCCCCTCATACACGGTTCCCTCTCCAAAAAATCTAATTTAGGAAACCCCCCCTACTACTGATTTTAAGTTAGATAATGTATTTAAAATTGCAGTATGTTTGTGTCCTGAAGGAGTCTTGTATTTTAAAAGCAAGAAGCATCAAATCAAAATTAAATCACAAAATCTTTAGACAGGAGCATATCAGACTAGTCCTATTGAGATTTTAAATGTTAATTAAGACATTCATTCTTTTCACTCATTAAATTTAGAAGAGAAATATAAATGCTTCTATATTTATGGTCACAGATTTCAGTTATCTGTTTGATAAAGTATGGTTACAAAGTATATCCCTGAATGCTGAAAGCCCTTTAGCAATCATGGGTTTAAATGTAAGTAATACAAGTCCCGTGGTTTACATAATTCACAGATCTAAGTTTGTTAATGAATGTTCTCTCTTTCAGAAGAAAAGATCTTTTTTACTCCTCACACTCTTTTCACAGTTTCTGCAATGCAGTGAATAAACAAGCTATAAATGTCAAATCAGAAAATCAGTTTGATTTTATTAAATTTTAGGTGCCTTCAAGTCCTGATGCGACCAAAATTGGAATCATTTCCAGGGATGGGGCATCTACCACCTCTCTAGGCAACCTGGGCTAGTGTCTCACCACCCTCAGCATAAAATATTTCTTCCTTATATCTAGTCTAAATCTTCCCTCTTTTAGTTTAAAGCCATTACCCCTTCTCCTATTGCAACAGGCCCTGCTAAAAAGTCTGTCCCCATCTTTCCTGTAGGCCCCCTTTAAGTACTGAAAGGCCGCTATGAGATCCCCCCGGAGCCTTCTCTTCTCCAGGCTGAACAACCCCAACTCTCTCAGCCTGTCCTCATAGCAGAGGTGGTCCCACCCTCTGATCATCTTCGTAGCCTCCTCTGGACTCGCTCCAACAGGTCCATGTCTTTCCTGTGCTGAAGGCTCCAGAGCTGGACACATCAAATTAAACCTTCCAGTTTTATCCAACCTATGTGACATTGAGCGCTTGGCTATCCTAAGCTGCTCTACTTCAGTTCTTCTTTGAAAGTTCTGCAGAGTTAAACCAGACCTGGAGGAATGCTAGGCACTGCCAGAGCTTTTAGGTTCTGTAGTGAGCTTTTTGTTCATGTGTGAATGGGATGCTCCATGGGATGAATTGTCTTACCTCCGGGTAGCAAAAAAAAAGAGTAAAATGCCTGAAACCCAAGCAAAAAAAAAAACCAATCTCCCCGCAGTGGCCCTGCTGCCTGGGAAGGGCACAGAGCCGCATTGCCCCCACCTCTTGTTTTCTTGCATGGTGCAGGGGACTCTGCCAGCACGAGGAGGTCACACCTCTCTGATTCTTGTAACTGTGGTATTCAAATCCTAACATCTAGGATAAGTTTTAATCATTTCTCAACTTTCTGTTGTTAATTTCCTCCTATATTTTACTGGAAAATATAGGAAAAATGTACCCTTTCTGAATATGAGCCAGCAATGTGCCCAGATGGCCAAGAAGGCCAAGAGCATCCTGGCTGGTATCAGGAATAGTGTGGCCAGCAGGACTAGGCAGTGATTGTCCCTCTGTACTCGGCACTGGTGAGGCCCCACCTTGAATGCTGGGTTCAGTTTTGGGCCCCTCGCTACAGGAAAGACATTGAGGTGCTGGAGCGTGTCCAGAGACGGGCAACGAAGTTGGTGAGGGGTCTGGAGCACAAGTCTTAAGAGAGGCAGCTGAGGGAACTGGGGTTGTTTAGCCTGGAGAAAAGGAGGCTGAGGGGAGACCTTATTGCTCTCTACAACTACCTGAAAGGAGGTTGTAGTGAGATGGGAGCTGGTCTCTTCTCCCAAGTAACTAGCGATAGAACAAGAGGAAATGGCCTCAAGTTGCTCCAGGGGAGGTTTAGATTGGATATTAGGAAAAAAAAAAAAATCACCGAAAGGATTATCAAACATTGGAACAGGCTGCCCAGGGAAGTGTTGGAGTCACCATCCCTGGAGGTATTTAAAAGTCGGGTAGACGTGGTGCTGAGGGACATGGTTTAGTGGTGGTTTTGGCAGTGTTAGGTTCATGGTTGGACTCGATGATCTTAAAGGACCCTTCCAACCTGGGTGATTCTGTGATTCTGTGTTTTAATACCTCTATGTTTGTTAAGCACTTATTTAACCTAGAGCATAGTAAGTATAGTTGTGTCTTTTCTTTGAGTTCAAAAGGTATTTAGACCCCTTATCCTTAGCTTAGGAATGCAGTTTTCTTCAAAAACTCTATGTAGCATATGACCGTAAGTATAAAATAGGGGTTTTTTCTTCCTGGAAACATAAATTGGTTGAGACAGAGTACATTCATCCCCATATATATTGCCTTTTTATCCCTATTACCAGTGTCCTATGTTTCTGTTAATCAGTGATACATGAAGAATATAATTGCTGTCGCTCCATCAGGGCAAGGTGGGAAGCTGGAAAGGTCGGGGAGGGAAGCAGGATGCTGCATGTCATGCCTCGCTGCGCAGTGGACGCGTACGCTTTGTGGGCACCTGCTCTGCTTGGGAAAAGGAGCGCCTGCCCTGTGCTAATGAGAGTTGCGTAGAAGAATACCCTTCCACAGGCAAATGCATTGTAAACTGCTGAAAACGTGTATTTGCTGTGCCCGTCCTAAAAGGTGGGGCAGCTTCCTGACACGTAGCACGGCAGTGGAAAATTTTAATTAAATTTTTCTAGTTGGGACAAGTTTTTTAAGTTTGGGTTTTTATTTAGCAGGCTGTGCTAACAACTATCTGTACTTGTTTAAAAATTGTAAATTCCCCCCAGAACTCTCCTTTGCTTTATCCTGCTGACTTCAGGAGACCAGATCTGCCAGAGCTGATATTTTTCCACTTAGAAGGGAGCTTTCAGCTACTGCCTGTGATTTCTGTCCTTCGTTTTGGAGTTAGTGCCTTGAAGAAGGTGAAAGCGTATTGCACTTGAGCACAGGGCGTCCTAGGGTATATTTCCCTTGAGAACTGTTACAAGCTGTCAGAGTTTAGCACAGAGTCAAGGCTCCAACACATGCAATCAAGGAGCTTTAAGTTGTTCCCTAAAAAATTTCCACACCTTCAGTCTCGGTGTAGATAATCATATACTGCGTATAAACTATGATTCATCCTCTAAATGAGCTAAACCCTTCAGACCTCTAAATGTTCTTTGCAGTGTGTTAAAAATCTCCAAGTCTTTATCATGTGAAATTATGTTTGTTGGTTTTTTTATCAGTCAGTACTCTCTCTAAGAGATAAACAAAAGAGATCATCAAAATCCCTGAACTTCCACAAAAATCCCTGTACTTAGCATTTCAGAGATAAGGCGACACGGAGTGATTGCAGCCGGGATGGTATCCCAAAGGGAGCAATCATGGCACCCTTATCCTCTCCCTACCATCCTGTACTGCACAGTTTCAAAGGCAGACTCCTGAGTTGGAGGAATAGTTTGTCTGATCTAATGCAGCCATAAATATGTAACGTTTATATGCAATTTCATAAATATCTAAAATTATCTATGTAGCATAACAATGAATGTAAATATGGGTACCTATTACTCTTGATATAACTCTGGAGATGATATTCATAAGGCCATTGAAAATTTTATGATACTTGCTAACGTTTGCAAAGCTTAATTGTAGCATCTGTAAAACACCTGTATTTTTGGGAAAGAATCCTCTTTGATCCATTGATTTCTTTTTAACTGCACTAATCATTTCTTGATGATTTTAATTCTCCTAAACACAGCAATGATAATGCACTAAAAATCTGCAGAATAGACTAATACATGGAATGTTGCTCTTCGCTTTAAAATGGAAATGCAATATAAAACTTTCTTTGCCTTGTTGTAGATCTACAAATATGTATAAGAAATCTTCTGTGTATTTTTTAGGTCCCGAAGAAGCAGACTTCAAGTGCACCCCGAATTATGTTAGCTGCATCGGTACAAACAAATGCATTCACTTGTCCCAGCTCTGCAATGGTGTTTATGACTGTTCTGATGGGTATGACGAAGGAGTACATTGCCGGGGTAAGTACATCTGCTGAGGAAAAAATGCTTTCACCTGAAGTCTTCTGCTATACTGGGGGTTTTTTTGAGTTCAGAGAAAACCAGGACATTCTTATTCTTGGGAATACATTTAAAACAAAAATGGATTGATAGAGGCATATTTTAATGTATGTTTCAAGTTCATTTTAAAAATACTTTGTGTGAAGCAAATGCAAGTAAAAAGCCCATACAGGTTTTCAGACTTTGTCTTCAACGATTACTAACCTTGTATGATGGAAATGGTTATACCAAAAGAAGGGTGAGGAAACCTCGTCTTAGGGAGCAAGGGTTGGGCAGCACACTGTTTGCTAGAATATTTTTTTTCCTTATAACTTTTGTTTAAAGAAAAAAGCCAAAATAAAACACTGAAAAATACATCAGATTTGCTGTGCACAGTATTTTGCATTGAGGACTTGCTTTTGGGGAGATTTTATTCTTACAATCTACTGTTTAAGAGTGTATTTACCGAATTCTGGCAATGAGAAATCTTGGCTAGAAATTGATGGAGATCAACTTTTTTAATATCTCAGCTCTAGTACTCAGAAGACTTACTAAGGTCTGCCTTGGGGATAGTTATAAGGCTGCCATATTAAGCCCAAATCTTGGATACTACAAGTCATTAACATGTCAGTTATTCTCAGTCAGTAGACTTTACTGTTAGGCAAATGATTGTTGATGAACCACAACAGATCTCATGTTCAAAACCAGAAACTCAGGGATAGATCCTGGGACTTCTGCTACAATCCAATGTGACCATATACAGTAAAAGATACAATTAATGGTATAGTTCAGAAAGTTAAAATAGAAGTTAAAAGTTCATGTGAACAGATTTCCGGAACTATCATAGTAAAACCTAAGCACGCACCAAAAATAAGCTCGGGGCTGGGGGGAGAGAAAAAATGCCTTCTGGAATTCATCAGTGTAATACTGCTGATTTCACAAAACTACAGATAGTTATTTTTATAAAACCAGGTGAGGATACAGGCTGTCATAAAAAAATGACAATTCTTATTCACAGCGATAGGAATAATTTCTTTACTTGAAGGCTCTACTTTTTTATAGTCCTTGTTCAATGAGCATTACACAAAATCAAAATTTGTGTCAGCGTATTGATTTTAGCACTGGTCCCAACATCCAAAAAACCCCAAACGTTAAACTGGCCAAAGCAGTATTTAGCCCATACTGAAGCTTTCTGAAGTTGCAGGTAAGTGTTTTTCAGAGAACTGTTTTAATGTATTTTCCTCAATACTTCATATATTTGTATATATTACTCTGGATTAAATGGCAGAGGATTAAAAACTTCCAGTGCTGAATAATGATTGCATTATAACCGTCTTGTATTTTTATTGTATTTTGACTCTTTAAATTAGGAAATTAATGGTGTCGTGGTTTGGGCCGGACTGGTCATTGAGATGAACGACAGATCATAAAAATAAATAGACTAAAAATAGAATTCTATGTTATTGTAAATTAAATATGTTTGGTTTTCATATGTAGGATTTTGTATAGGTAGCCTATGCTTTGGAATGTGATAGCACATAAAATATCTAATCTTTATTCATGCCCTTTGAATTTATGCTCAAATACACCTTGTAAGGTTCATGTTGATTCCCACTCCTTTCTTTATTATCATATATGAATATGAAAACTTCCCAATGGTAAAATTAATGTCTGCTTTAATAAATTGGCATAGAATTTAGTAAAATATACTAAACAAACATTTGCTCTAAACCACACAGAACACATAGATAATGAAGCTCTTTTATATTATATTTTATTAAGAATTTAAAGTTGTGTCCCAGTATCTCATCTAGTAAATGGTTAACAACTCATTAATATTGATTTTTGTAGCAATTACATATTTTGACTCGCTTATTAGAGGCAGCTCTTGAAATTATTAGTGGATGCATTTCTATCAACAAAGCCAAAGAATATAGAAAATAATTCTACATTATAATCATGTAGTTTGATACTAACAACGGCCAATAACGTGTCGTTATGATACATTCCTATGTATTAGATATTTGGTATGAATGCAGTATAGTTGTAATTATTCTCTCTGTATATATCTATATATCAGAATAATGCATGGGTAACCGCTGAGTCATTCTGCTGTACTTCTAAGTTCTGAATATACAAGTCATGTTTATATCATCTGTGTGGCCAAAATCTGCAAAGTTGCTTCAGAAACCTAGCCAAATACTTAGCTTTTTCTTGATATTAGTAACAAAGATGGCATTCTAATTATTTAATAAACATTGTTCGTATGAAATTTTTGATTTAAGAAGATAATAGCAGTTTTAAATATTTAATTGCAAACAACTCGGTCACAGAGCTGACTATGTTAAAATAATCTATTGCTAGTGACCCTGATAGCGCTGTGTAAATAAGCCATGGTCTATGCACCAGGAAAATAAGTTACGATGTGAAGTACGGGGTGCGTGACCATGGCAAAGAGCGTTTCAGTGTACAGGTCACAACTCCACAGGAGTGAAAGCTTCCAATAATGCTTAAGAACTAATGGAGTATAAGCATTCAGTAACTGGAACTATTCTAATTTCTTTCTCTAAATTTAACATTCTTATGTTAATTCATTATATCATGATCTTAGAGAAATATATTTAGGCCTGCACCTATCCCTGGGCAAGTAAAAATATGATTGTATCTGCAGTGTGAAATGGTAATGTATGTGAAATTTCAAGGAAATAGTAGTAAATACAATGACATTCCTGTCTCATCATCTTTTATTTCAGGCACATATGCATTTCTGCTGGTGAATGTAATGCATAAATTCAGGAGGGGCTGTGGCAATATGAAATAAAAAATGTTTTATTATGTATGGTTGTTTCACATTATGTGTTTCAATGTCCTTCAGAGGAGAAGGGGTGCGTAGTTCACTGAAACTGAAACTCACAGCATATAATAGTGATAAGACATCTGATTTGGTCATTTTGGATTCTTTGCTATTTTTTAACTCACTAAAGAATGCTTTAGAGAGGCTGAACAAGCAAGGGATCAGAGTTTGTCCTAAAGCCTCCTACAAAGCGTGGGCTGGGGCTGTTTAGCTTTCTGAGATTCACTGGGTAATGTCACCACCCTCCAGTCCTGCTGAATGGGGGAGTTGGTGCCCATCAGCTATTTGGAGGCTTGATAAGGCTCAGATGAAATTTACCAATGCCAAAACTAGACCCAGGCTTGAGTAGTTCTGGTAGGGGACTGATCTGGAGCCGCTCTTGACATTTAAGTTTCTTTCTTCAACATAGTTCTTCAGGTTTCTTTTGAAGTCAGGTCTTCTTTATTTCAGTTGCGTTTTCAGCCACTTTTAAAGCTCAGCCATGCAACGAGCTGAGAAGTCTTCTGCCACAGGGGAGCTGCCGAATTAGTGCAAGCTGAACTGTTTAGCTGTAAGTCTTTCCTTCCCGTGGTTCATCCCAGTCCCATATGAGGTCACCAGGGGCATTGCTGATAACGGGACTGGGACTGGGTCTGGCCGTTGTCAGTTAAAGTAGATGTCATATGGCTACAGCTTGCTCCAGCCGCTGGTTCTGTGGTCTTTTGAAGGTTAAATACCTCATTTTGTTCTGAAGGCTTTAGGAACAGCTTAGACAAATATCCGTTATGGATTAGACAGAGTAACCTGGCCTTGAGTAGGTAAAGGATTAGATATATCCTTACGATAATTTCTAGAGAAGTACAATCACTGTGAATCTTAGAAAGGGTTTTTTGTAGGGCTGCAGAGGTGATCTGTACAGTTTTATAAATCAGTACTTTTTATATATATATATATGTATGGCAAAAAATTGAAGGTGATCTGCCAAACAGTTTTTGGTCTGTCTCTGGGTTAGAACTATAGAAAACTAGAACTTTTACAGAATATAGAAATGTCCTTTTTCACTTAACTAACTTAAAGGATAAGTTATAATTAATAGCTGCAGGAATAGTTACACTAAAGTTCTAGATATTCCAGTCACAAAACAGTAAAAGAATACTGAAAAAAATGTTACCACAAATACTCTGTATATCTTTGGCTTGCGTCAATTTTTCATAAAATGGAACATTTTTGGAACAATTACCGAGAAGAAAAACTGACATGGAATTAAGAGGCCCAGGTAAGAGCCTGGTGAAGGCACTAGTTGCATGCTGATGCTCTGACTTTAAAGTTGAAGTATATTTTGCATTATACTGCAGTATCCATTACATTTCTATGGACAGTGTTGTATTATGGAGCAGGGATACTGCAGCAAGTTTATCCATCCTACTTGACAAGACGAAATAATAACTGCATTAGTAGTCTGCATGTACACTTCTCCAATGGACACATTCACCATAAAGTACATTGGGATCTCATTAAATAGTCTTCTGTCCCAGCCTTGACATGGACTATGCTCTGTACTTCTTCGGTTTGAGGATAGACAAGCCAAGGCTTTGGGAAGGGGAAAGCAGGAGTGCTGCAGGGATTCCCTGGAAGTCCACTTGCACTAACGCTCTGAAGCGCAAAGTGTTGAGCAGGTTCTTGAGGACACTTTCTCCCGTTGTAGTTGCTGCTACTGATTAGCTTCCAATAGTATTTTGCCAGTATCCCGACTCTGTGATGTGTAGGAGTCGCTGGACAAGGGCTCGGCCGAGCTCAGGACATTGCTCTTCCAGGCTTTGAAACACAGCAGCTACCCACTGGAAATGGAGTTGCATGAAAAAATGGGATTGTATCTTTTCCCATCTGAAACACTGATTATTCAGATTGCTTATACGGTCTCACATTGAAATTAATAATGATAGCAAGACTGCAACATCCATTAGAGCCCCTTGCTATTTGGAGAGTCATTATACGTAGGGTAATTGCCTGCATGTCGACCTGTCTGCTTACCTAGCACCGTTGACAAGATGAGCCTGGGCATACAGGAGAATCAGCATTACCTTCGGAAGACTAAGAATCTTGTGAAAATAACTTCAAATTTTTGTTTGATATATTAACTAGATGTAACTCAACATATTTTAGTAGGTTAATTAAGATTAAGAAAATCTAGGAGAGATCACAGAGGTTACTTGAGATACTTTCTTTTTTAATTAAAACTGAAATTTTGACTGAAAATAACACATCTCAGAGAATCCTTCCAAGCCTCAGATTGTTTGGATCTTTGTTGACCGTGTTCTGAACCATAATCTCTAGTCAATAAAATATACAAAGGCAAACTCTGGATCATTTAATATTAAAAAGACGCAGAACACACATACAGAAGATTTGGCCGAATAATTGTTATATTTGTAGCAGCCTATAATCAGAGTATTATTTTTCTGTTTAGGCTTTTTGAATGAACTGTTATCATAAGACAAAGATAAATGCTACTATTATTGAATCATGTTTTTGTTCTGACACTTCTACAGCTGGAACACTGGGAAATTTTAAGTAGTGTTTCCCAGAGGGGAAAATACAAATTTCAGAATTTTATGGAAACTTCAAGCCTTTCAAGAATGAGACAATTATAAAACTAAAAGTTATGGAGCTACATTTAGATCCTAGTCTTACTTTTTTTTTTTTCCCCCCCGTTTTTTTTTCATTCTTATAGAGTTGTCTAACAAGGTAACAAAGAAAACCTAAATTAGTCTAGAATTATAAATCTTCCCACCATTTTCTCATGAGGCTGTTTCTGGAAGTAGTGCACACCTGCAGAAGAAATCCCTGTAAACTCGTTTGGTTTATTTTGACAAACTTTGAATCAGTCATCCTTTAAGACGGTGATGTACAAAGTGTCACATCAGGTTATTGAATCCTTGAATCCCCAGGAAATCTCACAGTGCTCCTGACGTACCAGTGAGGCTGCTGAAACCATCAAGTAATGTTCAAAATGATTCCCTCTGCGACTGCTCTTCTTTCTACACCAAGCTTTTTACTTGTGGTTACAAGACAGAAAAGAGAAAAGGGTGTAGGCAGTAAAATAAGACGATTGTAGGTATTTTTGCTTTGGAACAGAACTGCTAGTAAGTACTACGTTTGTCTGGGCAAAGGCTTATTTTGCTTTTTTTTGGTTTTATTGTATCTCCTTCTCATTTCACCATCCAAATATCCAATTTCTTATATATTACTCTCTTCCCCATCTTTTTGCCTTAAAAGGGCATGATGTGGCTCATTGAAATTAGCCAAGGTCATTTAGTCTGTTCTGCTGTCAAGAGAAGCAAGTCATGGGCTTCGTGATTTAATAACTTTCTATCACAAAATCCTGTTGCAGGAAAGCAAATTAAAGGTCGCTGGCAGGGGGATAGAGCAGTGGAAGACATTTGAGTGATGTGGTTTCATCCCACCTTCTATGGGCTGCTGCTAAAGAGGTCAGAATACACAAATGAACACCATTGTTAAGCTATCAGCATTGTCTATGTGGCAAATTAAATGTAGAATTTAAATGTTTGACTATATTTGGTAATAATATACGATAGAAGATCATCATATAGCATGTAGTTTGTAGAGATTGTTGTGATCTTGTCCATTGAAGGAGCAATGTATGCCTTATCTGCTCCCAATCACTATTTCCATTTCAAGTTGCAGTACTCATTTTCCTGAGAGAAAATGTTAGATACTGTTCCTTACTAGTGAAATCAAGTGCTGGTCAGGTATGGCCTCCTTGAATGCAATCGTTTTTCTACTTAGCACACAAATTTTAAATACATATATTTTCTTCAAGGTCGCGGAAACCATGTTTACATTGGGAAATGTAGCGTTGAATGGTTACACCATGGAGTTCCCTTTAATCTTCCTTATGATGGAGAGGAGTGAAGATTCCAACTCAAATATTTCAGTTTTTCTATGTTTCCGTTGCCTAATAAATGCACAAAGTGTAGTAAAAATGTGAATATGTCATATTTTAAATACAATCATGGTAGTTAAGATGGCCAGTTAGTCGTGGTGGTAGTTAACTGGCTCATGTTAAGGGCTACACAAACCTGATGACAACAGCTACAGTCAGTGTTGTAGGGAACGCAGTGGAATGATCAGAGAAAGCTTTGTTCTACTTTCCCGGGATTTAGGTTAAATGGTATTTATTGTTGCCTGCTGTTGTTGTTGCTTGCTGTTACTGTTTTGAGGCTGCCCTCTATTGAGAAAAGAAAACAAGCATTTAAACTCTTACTATGAGCATCTCCTTTTCAGTTTTATTCAACAATTTTTAGTTTCTTTCTGTTGATTAGTGTGTATAGGTACCTGATTATTTTTCCCTGTTACAGCTAATAAAACTCTTTAGGGAATTATCTTACGTAAGAAATGTAAGATGTTTTTTGTACAAATAAATTTCAAAGTACTTTTATGAAGATAAGTACTCTAGGTATAATCTCTATATGAGGAGTTCACGTGGCAAAAAACCCGACACTCATAAACCCACCCCAAAAGCAGGAATTGTAGCTGCTGCCTGGCTCCTGTTAGTTCACATCACAGAGTAAATTTTAACTGCATTTTCGTTACATAGGCGCCGGAGACAGCTTTTCAGTGAGGAGAAACTAGGGCCAGACACCAAATGCTTACAAAACAGTAGTAACCTTGAGCTGTAGGGAGAATCGATAGCACGAGGTTTGTCTTCAGCTATTGTCACCAATTTTTGGGGTGCGGGGGATATCTTAGACATACTGAAATCTTATTTAGAAGGAGTAATGCTTTTTTCAGTATCATTTTGAACATTTTTTCTTTTCCAGGATATACAGGAACTTTTAACTTTAGACATATAGCATATGGATTCAATTAATATTTCTTACATTAACTAATAGTAAAATTATATCTCATGAGGAAAAATGCATCTGAGGCACCTGTCTATCCATAAAACACATTATTATTAAATTTCCGTGGCTTCTTATTCCAGTGGCATTATTTGCCTATTCCTTGCTCATAACAACAGAGTTTTAAAATGATTGGGCAACCTGGTATTTGAAGTGAGGAAGAAAATTAAATGGAAGGCATGTGTGCTGAAAAAAGTGGGTTTGTTCCTCCTAAAGCTATTCATAAAGTCGACCTAAGTTTACAGAATGCTATCAAATTGAAGACTGAAAAGAAGAAAGAAAAGAGCAAATTCTGGGGCTAGCATCACATAATTTGTCAGAAGTGCAGTTGTCAGTTTTCTGCCCCAGGAGTCCTCAGCCAAGCTAAATTATGAGACTGGGTTTCAAGTTCCTTCACTCCCTGCCTGAGAGGATTTGACTTCCCAGCTCCTTATCTTCCCAAGGTGAATAAACAAATGAGCAAACTACAAGATGTTCTGTGGGGGGGTGCTTTGGCTCCTCATGGCGTTCTTCTCTGTGGAATAAACAGTTAAACATTTATTATAGCAAATACTTGAAGCTCCAGGTGTGTTCATTTGAATTCTTATGGCAAAGAGTCAGTTCTTGCCTCTCACTTGTTCCCATCTTGGTAATTAGTTCTGTATTGTTAACCAAAGTGGGTAAATTCTGGGAGTTGGGGTAGGTGTAGACCCACCTGGAATACATATACCTCTACACAAAATCCACCTGCCTAGCCACGTATATACGGCATACACCGTATTCTGCCTTTCACACAATACAATTTATAGCTGAAGAGAACTCATATTCTTTTCTTCTAGACAAGGACTTTACTTTCTTGCATTTTGCAATTTTAAGGTCATGAAACTATACAATCAAAAAGTCTAAGTGATTTTCAAATTGTGTAATATAGTTTAAAAATGAAAAGTTGCCATCATTTCTTAGACTATGATAAACAAGTCAAGATGTCACCAGCAATTTTAAGTGAGATTGATAATATTCAGTGGTGTGAAGAAGTTCACGTTGACACTTTGAGAAATAACTCTTGGTAGTCCACTCAGAAGCAAGAACATGCACAGAGCATACAAAAACTGATTTTCAGAGTTCATTATATCCTCTCTAGAAGATTTCAGTCATCTTTTCTCCACAAAAATCTGTGTCAAGAAAGTGTAACTTAGTCTTTAACTCACAGGAGTAATGCCTGTAATTTGAGTTATCTGTGAAATGTACAGATTAAAATACAGTGAGATGAAATGGAAAGACTTAAAAACCATGTGAGAAAGAAAAGAAAAAGAAGTGGTACTGTGGAAAGCACAGACAGTAAATGGCAAGTAAAAAGAATCACTGGAAGCAATCGAGTAAGAAAAAAACCCTGGGAAAATACAGAGACCAGTCAGTAACAAGGTTCAGTATAATACTTTATATGACGGCAAGTAAAGGAGACCTATTTTAAGTCAGAGCTCTCTGTTTGGAAATAGCTGCATCAAAGAGTAGGAATGTGTTCCCACTGCACTGACTCAAAGAAGAAAACAAGGGTTTGCCAGGAGACTCCGCAGTCTAAGAATATTTTCTCTTTAGTGAAAACGGGTGCATTGAAAGCACCATTGCTGTGTGTGCAATAGTGTCAATCTGTACGGCTCTTCATCATTTCTTTCCTCACCTGAAACTGTGAAGTACAGAAAATTTTCCGATGATATAAAATGATACTGATACATGCTTCAGTACTGTTCACTAAATAAATGTAATAGAATTGTAATGCATGTGAACCACATATATACTGGGGGCACGTAGCAGAATGGACAGAATGAGTTCTACTAATACTGTTTTTTAAACCCAGCACATTATACCAAGGAAATATAGACCTAATTTACTGTTCTCTATGCAGATGATGTCCTCTCAAGTTAAGTTCATTAACAACTTCTTCAAGTGTGAAGGCACTTGTTAAAAACATTTAAAATAAGCAGTGTGCAAGAATAAAAAAAAAAAATAATAGTTAGGATGAGACGTGACTCCTACTGGAATTAATGGCAACATTCCCATACTTCTAGGCTTCTGGATAGAGCCTATCCAAACCAAAAAATGTGCTTAATTTTTTTGAATCACTTGTATTCAATTGCTGTTTAAGCATTTACATGTGCAAAAGGATTTGGTTGGGGTTGTTTTTTGGGAGGTTTGTTTTGTGGGGTTTTTTTGTTTGTGTGTTGTTTTTTTTTTAATTTGGTGGGGTTTTTTTGTTTGTTTGTTTGTTTGTTTTTTAAGAAACTGTAGAAAAATGCTACATCTGGAGAAGGATGAGCCATATTTAAAGTTCAGGATGTGACCATGATACACTCTGTGCAAAACAATAATGTTTTCTGGCAAGGAACTGTTGAATAAGGCTGCTATAGTTGTATTGGCTGCTCTCTGAGCATCTCTTTTTAACTGTGGGATATCGTGGTAGAACATGACTTCTATGAAATCAAGCTTTCTGAGACTACATTTAGCATCTCTCTAAAATAATTTTTGTCTATCCATTCATTCTTAAAATGCATTTACATGTAGTAAAGTATTAAAAGCTCTCTTTAGAAGATAAGATACCTTATACATGGGATGGATTAATGGAACAATGGACCATTGTCAGCCTTCCTATTTTCTCAGAGGAAGTGATGACCACTAAGATTAAAAAAGAGGAGGAATTAGCAGCAGACCAGATTATGATTCCAAAAATAGGTTTATCCGATGCACAGTGACACTTTTCTGACCCCTTCAAGATGCAGCTTGGTTTCCACATTCGTGTGAGGTTCCATAAGAGCTCATGTCACGTTCCCAGAGCCAGATCAGCCAGAGAGAAAATGTCTGTGTTTTAAAATAAAAGACTCATTTATAGTAATTTAGGCCCCAAACACATCTCTTCGCCCTGCTATAGAAGGTCAAAATCCTCACTCATTAAGAACTATGTATGGTCTTTTAAACAAATGCACTTTTTAATTACCAACAGGCAATTCAGCACAATTTGTTGCTGTCTAAGGTACTTTTTATTTTCTAATGGTCTTGCATATTTGATCGCCTCTTTCAAAATTATGCATTAGATGTAGGACCTGCCGCTTGTTTAATTGACTTTTTCCCTCTTTTAATGATGTGCATCTCCTCAAATTTTAGCAGAAGTGAATCCAGCCACACATGGGAAAGTCGGCTCTTTTTATCAGTTACATACACTTGGAACACAACTGTAAAGGTGATGGGGTCCCAGCCCCGGAGGATCTTTTGGGAATAGGGAAATTGGAGCTGTGACCTATGTACTTTTGTCAAAGGGGATATATAAGGGGGAAAATGCCCCCTGCTGAAGGACGGGAGCTGTTTGTTGCTCTGCCCCCTTTTTCTGGGAATCTGGAACATACTCTGCCTATTCAGAAACTATTCCTTGCAGGGTTTGCTTTTTTTTTTTTTTTCCTGCTTATAGGGTAAAACTCTGGTGCTTGAAGGAACAGTCTCAATCTGTTTATTAATTTTAAACGTGATAATAAGGTATCGCCATGGTATGCAGCCTCAGTGTTATTCTAAGACGATTTCAACAGCTGTCCCAAAATTACAGCTTGTGCCCTGGACTGGTTGTGTCATCATTTTTGTAATCATTTGTTTAGTTGCAGTCTTTGTTATTGACTCTTATACTTTATTTACTGAAAACAAACATCTTCATTTAATGAGCATTCAGATCATGATTTACTTGCTGAACTAAAGTCTTGAACAAAAATAAAAACAATGTCAAGTTACATTTTTTGTCCTATTTTAAAATATTTATGGTAGAACAGTTCCCTCTGGGATCAAGACATTATTGTAGAAAGTGGCATAGACTTACAGATTAAAAAAAGAATAGGTCACAATTCTGAAGAAGTAAAACATTTTGTTGTCTTTTAGAAAATTTGAGCTTTTTTACTTCATTGAAAGACAACAACGTGATAGAAGAATGGCATGAAACATTTATGTGCAGGTAACTTTTAGGTTTCTACAGGAAAGCCATGAATATAGTTTTAAATTCTTAAACTAATGGCATGCACTGGCATCAAGAGGATAAAACAGGATGGGAATAAATTCTGTTCAGCAAATTGTTACCTAAAATGTGCACAGGTACATAAACCCAAAACTGTTCAGACACCAGGAGTACTTGCATTTAAGGTACATTGTAATTAAAAATACTTTCGCGAAGTGCAACTGTTCTGCTTTCTGCCATGAACTGACACTCATAATTTATGTTAAAAAATAATCAGAGAACTACTCACAAATTTAAATGGACACAGTGTGGAGCCCGTAATTCCGCTTTCTGGTAAACTTGAATGTCCTATGACTCAAAACAATGTGCAGTGCTATACTAGCCCTTCAGGAGAACCTGGGCTTGCTTCCTGCCCTTAACATGAGAGCTGGATGTTTTGGTTTTTCGAGAAGAAAAGACAGCACAAACCTAAACCAAATCTCATGTTGGTCGTAATGTCTGGTATTAGAGGAAAGGATAAAACACAGCGATCTTCAAAGTGTAATTTCCCCCTCTTGAGCTTAATGGAAAAATGCTTTAAATAGCAACGTACCTTTTCGTGACGTGTTGTGGATTACTGTTCAGATGAAATAAAATGGGGATCATGGATTCTTCCTCTCTTACTGAAAAGGTTACTGGTTTCTATATATGTGTCCTATTTGGGTTTACAAAGGAGAACTAGATGAAAGACAAAAACATGCCCTTACGTGATCCCCGCAGAAAATCAGGCTTTCTACTATTCAAAAACTTTTTGTTTTGAAGTCCACCAATATGTGCCAAATTTCTTGATACTGTCTTGAAACTATTGTAAAGACATGAATCATTCCAGTGCTAAAACTATTCAATTTGTGGGTTGTAAGAACTAACAAACATTTCCTGTTAAATGCAGAAATTTGCAATCTCATGATTTACATACCTTAAAAAGTCCATACGTTACATTTAATAAAAAATCATTCTGCCAGTCCAGGAAATTTTTGCCTTGGGATGCCAAAGGGATCTACAGCTGGGAGAAGCCATTTGCAAAATGCCTCAGATTTTGTAAGACTCATCACAAAGTCAGAAAGAACCCTCGCTGCGTACCTAAGGATGTTCATAACACATATGATACATACCTAAGGATATACATAAATCATATGCAAATTCCCAGCATGCAGCGGGAGAGAGAAGCTGGGTCTAGTGTAAATTCACATAGAGCTGCCCAGCAACTGGGCTGTTTTGGACCTCAGCTCTACAGATGTCCGTGTCCACCCCAACATACTTAGAAAAGTGCTTTCAGAGTATTTAGCCCTCCAGTACTTGCATGAAGAAAGTCAGTCTGTTGATCTTAATAAAGCCACCATCAGTGTTCACCAAAGGATCCGGGAAGCTCTTTTCAATATATGGACTGTAAATGAAAGTAGGAATTACTGTTGCCTTGCATTAGCACGAGTTACAATCATCTTCCAAGTAAAAAGTAATGTGAATGAAATACAATTCTTGTTAACGGATACATCTGCAGGCCTTTGCTTCTGACTTCAGCTGTGAAAGTGCTTCTCACATCTTTCTTTTTCCCTTAATGAAGGCACAGCTGTGCATTTAGGGACTTGACAAAGAGTGTGATTAGGATTTCTAGACTTCCAAAATAATTTATCTGCCTTCAAAAAGAGTTTTATTAGCAACTAATTCTTGGTGAGATTTATTATTGTCTCGTGTTGTGGGCATTTTTGGGGGTAGAAGTATGGAAAAGCTGTAGCAGTTTACTGAATCTTAGCATCTTCCAGAATTTATATGGCGCTTCAATTTGATCTTGAAGTCTGGATGAAGAAGTCACAGACTCCGTGAAATCTGAAAACATTTGGTTCAAATAGAAATTACTGGGGCTTTCTTTGTTGGCTGTTTTTGTTGTTGTTCTTTGGGGGGGTTTTGGTTGGCTTGGTTTTGTTTTGTTTTGTTTTTTGTCATTTCTTGTTTATTGCTACAAGTTTTACTGCTTTTGGATTGCCATCACTGCCTCCTATGGGACACATTTTTGGAGCTAGCTGGATGATTGCTGCAAGTGAGAAATCTAAACAAGAGAACAAGAGCAGCTTTTAACTATGCTTGTTCTCACCCAGCTTGTACACATACCAGCTGGAGTTTTCTCATAGTCATACCCCATTCCTGAACATGGGAAAAGGGGAGTAGGCAGCCACAGACCCGCTAACTTCCCCTCACCAGCTCTCAGCCTTGGTCGTGGTGTTTGTCTAACGGAGAGGTGGACTCATCCATTCCATGCTGATTATGTCCAGAGAAGTTACTGTGCTGCGATCTTCTTTAGCTGGAATACATGATTTATCCTCAATTTCTCTTCAAGAGCTTGCCTCCCCGTGTGAAAGGGTCATTAATGTAGATGAGAAGTCTGCTTGGGCTGTGCAAAATATGTCAGAGGTTTCCAAAGAGCTGACAATGCTGATGTTCAGCACTGAGACTTCTGCTGGCAAGTAGCTTGGGAATGTTGATTGTAGTGCTAAACATACACCAAGAATGTATTTCATGCTTTAGGTGTAACAGAGAGTGTTTTCTATTCTAAACTGACCTTTGCTATAGAAAATTTACTTTTAATTTTAAAAAGCTACTAATCCTTGCCTCTCACTCTGGGAAGTCCTGCAATACCTGAAAGTGTGACCATAACTAAAGCTTGCACATTTGTAATTCCAGTATTTGGGAAGAAACTATAATCAGAACAAACTTTAGCATTAGTAGTAAGGTGATAATTAGGATTTTATAGATTATATTGCAGTTACACTATATGTATTTCTAAAGACCTGATCATTTACGGACTTAGTGCAAGTAGATGCTGGGATTCAGCTGTCGGTCTGAGGCACAGCCTGAGTACTTAGTTTTTACTTCGATTTTTCTCAGGTGAGCTACAAGTGAGCAAGACTCTTACATAGGTAGTTTTAGCACAGTAAGTGGTTTTCTTGAGCATAGCGAATACAGACATTTTTTGTTTGTGGCATTTTATTGTTTTATTTTGTTCTTTCTTAATAGAAATTAGCCAACAACTTGAGAAATTTTTAGTAAAAACTAATCTAAATGGTTTTAAATTTTGCTCTATACAGAAGACTAAAATATTTGTAAAATAAAAAGTCAAAGGTGAATTTTTAAAACAATTTTTTATTAACTTGTTAGTAAAGCATCACAGAAACTCTGTCCTTTTAAATATGAAGAATATAGTCTTTGGAGTTTTTTTCCCATGCTGATGCATTTTTAAGAAGAGAGTTGCAGAAACCTCCAAATAAATCCATGCTGTGCATAGAGATGTTTACTTTAGAGAAAGGTCAAACAATATATTATAGAATGAGAATCTAGAATTTTGGGAAAATAGATTTTATTCATTGTAATAAAGATTTGAAATAATCACTGGAAATTAAGGTCTGACAAAACATGAAGTATTTTAAGAATGTGAAGATTCCCTGCATTTGGATCAGAGATGCCTTGCCTCTGTGATACTGTCATGGTAACTCTTCTCTCTGCGCTACTTGCAAAGCACAGTTATGTGATGAACTTGGGAAACGGTAACAGTTGATCAAGTTCATTCTGACTGTGGAGGGAGTGGAGGTGGTGCTGAGATGAAGGAGACCTGTGGGTCCAGGCAGGAAAACGCCCACGGGAGAAGGAAAGCACTGTGCTACCTGAAATCACAGAGTTCAAATGGGAATCTTCTTGCCAGTGTATTGTTATTCTTCCTGGAATGTCCTCCCTTCGTTTACTCTGGACAGGCCCTTTAACCACTGATGCTGAAGTATGAGTATGACTGGTAGGAACCTTTGAAAGCACATGTAATGTCACCTGGAATAAATAGCCATGCCATTGTAAAGAAGCTTACTAATTCTTTTTACCTCAATCCATATATGCTATTTTTAAAGAGATGTGTGTCACCAGCTGCAGTGTAATTTAGTTTTAGAATATAGTGCTAAAATTTCTCTAGTCTCCTCAGAGAGTCATCTAAAGATGGATGTTTTCAGAAAAAGAGATGCATAATCTAAAACACTGCAGCATAAGGCTTTTATTACTGTTTTGAAGTTAATTAAAATTCATAATATTCATTCTTATTTCTTGTCAGAAAGGTTTTAAAATACAAAGTTTGCGTTAAAAATTGTGGGTACTGATATCTTTAAGAAAATCAAGAGATGTATTGATGTTCTGGAACGACAGTCTGTATGGAATGGCGTCCTTGGCACATGAGGCAATTGTCTCTCATACTGGCCATCGTGTTTGTTGTCATTCATTATTTCCTTTCTGATTTCCCTGCATAGCTGGTTTGTCAAGGATTGGGAGATTTCCGTCACAGAGAAAACTCTGACTCGATAGAGGGAATCTGGTCTGTGGCTTGAACTTCTGAGTACTAAGGTAATAATTATTACCTTATAATAATTATAACTAGTCACTCCAGAGACAATTATGACATGCATAAGAATGCATATAAGGGAAAACCAGTTGGTTATTACATGGAGTCAGGATCAATGACCCTATAGGGTACTATAGTATAAATACAAACAACATGACGGCTATATTCAGAACACTCAACAGGGTCTCCTGATGAAAAAATATACTAATGAGACTAGAGAAATTCTTGGCTGCTGTACCTCAATGAAACTACAAGAAAGTTTGAGGGGGAAAACTTAGCACAGACTCCACAAAATTGCTAACAGTGCTTAGCATTTAAGAAGAATCACAAGTTGAGGAAGAGATTTTAAAGGGATAGTTTAAATGTTTGATTTTTCTCCTTCCTTAAACAGTTTGTGTAATGAGAATCAATGGCTATTTGCCTTTTAAGTTCCCATAATCTCTTCATGGAATGAAAATTTCAGAATGTGATTCCTTGGTACAGTCCAATGCTTTGTGGATTTATATTGATGAAGATCCGTAGTCTATTTGCAGCGGTGCTATGTGCTCCTTTTAATCCATCCATCTTTCAACAGTGACAAAAGGTGGCTGTTCTCTTTTTAGTCATAAAGTTAACTTCAAAAAGGAGATGTCAGTAAGTAAAAGAAAGTAATTTTCATCTTTTAATATTGCCACAAACCCATTTTTTATTGATAGGTGCCAAAAAAGGTTGCAATCCTTTTGCATGGCTTTAAAGCAGTCATAGCTTTACTTTGAGCACATTAAATCTGCAGTGGTGACTTAAAGAAGGCAGCAATTACCACATGGCTGTTGTTACTCACAGAGAGAAAATGATGAATTCATAAGTACGAGAGTTAGGTGTTTTAATCATTGACAGGAATACTTAAATCTATTAATCATTTTGTTGTTGTTTGACTAACGTTCTATTGTTGGGCTTGATTTGCCAATGCATTCATTTGTTGCTTGTTATTTTGTCACTGAATTATAATTTCATTATTCTCTGACCTTGTTTGTCCTTTTGCTCACGCAATTGCAATGTAAGGGTGGTTGAAACCATTTGGAGAAAATAAAAAACAATCCAAACTTTTATTTTGCAATGAAACTGCATGGAGCATAAATCTTAGGTTCAGCTGATTTTCTGCTGGGGTTGCAGCCGTGACTGCTGGCAAAGGACCAAACACAGTGAGACCGTCCAACCTGGAGAGCTACCCAGGTAGCCCAGGAGCATGGTGAACTAGACACCTCTGAAATGTCTGATGCTCCATCATAAAATCTCATAAACTGTAGTTTGGGGACTGCTGAAATTGTATTTTCAATTGCTCTAAAAGGACTAAGCCAAGTATGTTGTATGTGTGTATATTTTTATATTTGTATTATTGTTTCGGTAGTTCTTTACAGCAAAATTAATTTGCTTTTGTTTAACTGCAGAATAACTGCAGCACCTTCCCTCTTCGAATTTGATGCTATAGATAGAAAGTGCAAGACTACTTTCATTTTAGAGTATTCCATGCACTAAAAAAATAATATAGTACAGTAGCTCTTTGTGGGGGGAGGGGAACATTTTTATGCCCTACTTTCCAGTACGTAGGGAAAAGCTGATGTAATATTTGGAAAACAAGAATTTGGTGTGCTCCAATATGTTTGAATTCTGTTCTTCCCCGGAGTTCAATGTTACTGTGGTGCATTGATATAGTTTTCACCCACTATTCATGCTTTATACTAGTGTGGAGCCAGGAGTACTGGAAAGCCTGTCTCAGAGGACTTCATCTTAAGTTGCAAATTAAATTTCCTAAACATTCTTGTATTAGTATGTGCATCTAAACCCAGACCAAACTAATCAATCTTTCTACCCATAACTAATATTATGATAATGATAATTAATGAGATAATGGATCTAATATTTATGTGATAAGCTTTTCTCTGGGATAATGGGACTGTGTAGAAGAAAAGAAGTAACAAAACCTTTCACTTCCCAGGGATTTTGTATCATTTAAATTGGAATCACATGAGAGATTAGGAGATGAGAGAGACTGTCCTTCCCTGCTCTGATAGCCTCCAAGATAACACATTTTTATGATTACCGGATTCACCTGTTCACCAAGGTTAATAGCTGTTTGAAACAGTAGCTTCCCTTTGGTTTGTATCCTGTACTGCAGCAGGCATGTTAATAAATGATTCTGTCTAATAGCTCTGTCTGGGCTTAAAGGCTTAAACGGAAGAGTCCATCCCCAACTGAAACAGCGAGTTTGTGCCTTTCTTACATTGTGTGCTGGTGTTCTCACTAACGATCAGGGCACTGACTCCAAGCCTTAAAATCTCCCGCAGCTCCTCACCTTAGATTTGGATTCAGCTCTAAGCCTGTCATGGAGGATGATTATTATTGTTGCTAGTTAACTGCCTTCTCCATCTGTGCATCAATTGAGGGGATATCCTCCCAAACGAAAACAAATCTGGCGGCTGCCTGGAAATTTCAAGCAGCTGTGTCCTATATAGGTACAGTTTTATGTGTGCTACTGCTGAGAGATCTGCAAAATACACCACCACTGAGACTATTGCCTTGCTCAGGGTGGATTGGGAATGTGATCTGTTAAAGAGAAAATTAACAGCACAATGAAAGAAGAATGTTTGCTTTTAACAGCTCTTCTTTTATCTTCTTTTCAGAGCTTGTTTGTGCTTTATCTCCTTCGTGTTATAGCAGAAGTTATGAATGTTGATGAGCCAATGCAGATCCTTAAGTACTTAGTCTAGGAACCGTTTACCTATTCATGCAGTGGAAGCTTGAGTCAGATTCAGTCCATTTTACACGATTTATTTCCTAAAGGCTGTCTACAGAGTGTTTTGTGTAGCACGGAGGGCAATTTGGTTTGAACAGGATCATGCGTGTTCCAGTTTTAGCCTGCGTGTAACTTGCATCAATGTCCTTGGTTGCAGAAAGGGCACCAAAATGCATGTGTTCCTGAATGGCAATGGGCTAAAGGGGAGAATGCAGCACACTGGGTAGGTGAGGAAAACCAGAGAAGAATGGTCGTGCCAAAGACCTCGGGAATAATCAAGTGATGGCCCGGCACTGCTCCTCCTGCTGCGCAAGTACTCTGGATGTGTTGAAAACAGAAGTAGACCTCCATGTCTCAGGTTAGGAAGGCACTTGGTTCCTGCGGTATTTTATTCCAAAGTCCAGGTGTGCTACATTCATTATCTAGACTGTATTTGTTCTGTGAGGTCTATGTAGGCTTAACTTTCATTAGGTGCTGTATTTTACTTTATCCTGAGTTACAGCTATTAGAAAGGCAACAAGATGTAACAAACTCCCTGCCTTCCATCCCAGACATGGATGCATTTCAGTTTGAGGATGACTCTTAGATAGCTTGCAATTACTTTATGATCCTTTTGCGTGGAAGATTATTCCTGTTCAGCACTGACCTGAATATTTTTCTTATGTGTTAATACAAGTGCTTGGCACTTTGAAGCAAAATAGAGGAATAAAAGCATAACCTCCCACACCAAAGAGCTGCGGTATGAAGTGGTTATAAGAAACAGTTATGAAATCCTAATGTCCTGCTCATACTTTTGATGTTTGGGAGGCTGATACATTGCTTCTTTGCCCAGCCGTAGGACTTGAGTGGTGTGGAAGCTTCTGTTCTCCTCCTGGCAGCCCTTGGCACGAGTAGGAGGGGGAAAGGCTCAGCCTGCAGGTCTCTGAGATTGCTGCAGCTCTCCTTGAATGGCTTCTCAACAGCAGTGTCTGTTCGGTCCTTGTGCTTTTTCCCGAAACACATTTTAATCTTCTGCATGGAAATCAAATAGAAAAGAAATTACTTTCATTATGTTGGTTTTATTTGTTTTCTGACTTAGTCTAGTGCACAGGATTATTCTCGACAAAATAAATTACACATTAGAAGCAGTACAACAAAGGTATGTACTGTTTCAATGGAAATAAGTTGATATCGGCAAAAGTGCATAAATATGAGAGAAGTCCAACTGTGCATTTTAAGAAGACAATAAATGAAAGTAGGCTGTTTTTTACACAATTTTTAAACAAAATTGCTATGCATTACTGCACTGTCTGTGCTTTCGTCCCTTCTTCTGCGTTCTCCAACTTCTCCTTGGTATTGACTTCTGGAAGAATAATAATATTCTATGGAAGAGAGGGGTTTGTACTTTGTGATTACAATTCACATGCTTCCCCAAGAATACTGCACCCTGCAAGAGTTATGTCGCCCTGGCCTAGAGGTGGAAGCAGACTTTCTTGATCTTGCACCCCATTGAGCTGAGTAATGAAGGCAGTGGAGAGCAGCCAAGGCATCAAAGGCAGCCACCATCCACTCTGCTGCCAGATTTCCTGATTTTTTATTCCTTTCTTAACGCAGTACTCAGAAATAATCAAATGTATTGTTGTAAATATCAGCATGTTATTGCCGTGGATAAGTTGTACTGAAAAATCTATATTTCATGGAGTCTAAATTGTGCTGAATATCCAGAGGTATTCACTAGCTACTTCTACTGTTCCTGCTGGTTTTTTTGTGTACCTCAGGGAAGTAATTTATGATGCTTGAGTCACCAAAATTTAAGGTGACATGACAACCCATAAAAGCATTTCAGTCTCCCAGAGACACTTACGTGCCATGGGAAAAGCAGTTAAACAACTGAGAATCTTGATGTTGATTTTGTCAATCTTCCTTACTGTCTGCTTTCGCAAAGGGATCCGCAATTCAGTGTTTCACACTGACTAACCCCTCTTTGCCCCTGAATGACCGACGTAATTGTGCAGTTTGCTCTGGCGCAGTGAAACCAGCAGGCAGCCACCGTCTGTCCTGCACAGGAGTGTTAACCTTGTGAGTGACCCCTCTAGCACGAAGGCAAGAACAAATGGGGAATGTGCTGCTCTAATATTCCATACTGCACAAAATTAGAATCTATTTTAATGACGTTCCATTTTTCTTGTGTCCACCCCAACACTTACTCATATCAGATGTACCTTCTTTAAGGACAAGCTGCAGGGTCTTTTCTGTTGCAAATTCTAACAGTTTTTGCTATGAGCTCTGGAAGGAAAATGAAAACTGTATCACTACTGATTTTCATCCTACATGGGAAGAATTGGAATCTGCTATTCATGCTAAGGGAAACTCATGGGAGCAAGGGCACGGGACAAAGTATGCTATCAAGAGCACTCATTGGAGTATGCCTGTCTTCTTGAAGAGAAAGCTATTCTGTTACTAGGGCATATATGCTAGGTTTGTTTTCGAGAAAGAAGAGGCTTTTCCAGTCCATGATCTCCAGTCTCAAACTGGACGTATCAGGTGTTATTTTCACACTTCCAGGCAGTGCCTACTGGGTGCTAACTGTCCAGCAATTCTAATTTGAAGTTTATTGGCCATCCTGCCAAACCCTGGTGAATAATACGTTTCTTCACCATGAAAAATACCTTGTAATACATTATGTTCTTAAGTTTTCGAGTTGGTTACAAAGCAGATTTCTGTATTTAAATCACAAGCAAATGCCAGTCTCTCACCTAACCATGCGTCTGATCTGTGCATTCTTGTCATGTTCAGAAATGGTAGGGTATACGTGTGTGTGGAGATACATAAAACGGCCTATAAATAGAGGTAGTTTTAACTGGAGGTTGTAGTCATTTCTGCAGCGCTACCCCGCACCACTTAGGCATGTACATTGCCCCGAAATAGATGACTGCTCTCCTGCTAGCTTTAACGCATAATTTTTATTGTCAGTTAAATCCAACTCCACTTAACAGACTCCTGATACTCCCCTCAATCTCTTCAACCATTGAGCTCCAAAGTGGATTTGACTAGAGCCCATTTTTGTGTACTCTCATTGAGTCCTGACTGCCTCGTAGATAGACAGTCTGCCCTGTGCTTTTTAGCTCTAACGTCATCATCCTTTCACTTCTAGACACTTGAAGCATACTTCAGTGCTATAGTCACTGTGCTATAGTCACTGTGACTGTATATGGTCACAGTCACTTCTTTTACTAATAGTCACTATCCTATTACTATTATTCCTTTAGTATTTCCTTTACCTCCTGAGAGAGTTCTAGTTTCTAAGTTTTCTTTTTATTTTCTAACCCCTTACTGCAGTGTCCTAAGACCTTGAGTGTTTCTTTTGACCTCTCCCAAATACATACATAGGATGGGTCGGTTCCTTTATCCAGCCTATCACCTGTGCAATTACTGCTTCTTTAATCAGTCCCATCACAAGTTCTTCACCTCTCCTTGTTGTTTGTAGGGATACTCTTTGCTGTGTGTCTTAAAAAAGTATGTCCCTCGCAGAGTGTTGAAACTAGCACTGAATTTGCATGAGTTGTCATGTTTTCTAGTGAATGTCCCCAACTTAAATAAGCCCAAACCTGTTTTGTTTACTTTCTCTTCTGTCTTTTAAGTGAATCGTCCTCTTTTCTTACCACATTTCAAGTTCTTCCTCTTTCCTGATGAGCTCTAATGTTTCATAGCTCAGAAGCTTCCAGGCTGTAATCCACGAAGGTTAATTAATATACATCTCTCTCCATTTAATCATCTTTGGAATCTTCCTTCTTCTTAGATCATTCCCAGTAGTCTGTCATTAGAAACCACCAGGCTCTCTTCTTACTCTGTAAACTTGAAAAAGTTGTGAAAACAGTGGAATTCTTCCTTTAAGCTGCCCTTTTCTCTTCAAGGCAATTTCTAAACCTTTTGCCTTTGTCTTCTGTACTCCAGTTTCTAAAATTGCCAATGATTCTAAGCAGACCTCCAGTCATAGGTGAGACTTGCCGAGTGGTAGCATAAAGGTGGCACTGAAGGTCTTCTTACGTATTTTGGTCTTTTCTCTAGGTCCTATCCATTGGTCTCTTTGCAAACACCTTTTCCTTCTAATTAAAACTGAGTTGGGTGAGCTAATCATCAGAAAAGTTCCTGGCAACTGTGTGTTTCTTCTGTTCTTGTCATACACATGACAAGAGGGCACTTCACGTTAGTTTGTTGTGATAAACATGAATAGAAGGACATATACATGTAGAAGCATACAGGTAAATTGCTCCTCAGGTCTTAAGCCTGAAGACTATCCCAATCAATGGGATATCTACTCGTTTATGTGAGCACCCATTTTCTGTAGTTTCTCATATCCTAGATCTGCTCGAATAACTTCCAATCTTCATGTTGGGTAGGGGAGGTGGACCTGAAAAAAAGGCTTTGACTGTCTGCTGGGGGGTGTGTTGCGTCACATGAAAATCTTCAGTCTGAAAAAGCTACGGAGTTATTGTTAAACTGTTATCTCTTGAGATGGGGGTAAGGAGCCAGTTATGGTGCTTACTTTCCCACTTGAAATATGTTACATTTTCAAACTTGGCACAAAATTTTAAAAATAGAAGTTATTTTTGCTAATGATCTTGTGTGTGTATAAAGGCATGTGTAATGATGCCTTGGTTAATAGCCACCACTTGGGAGACTTTTTCTACTGTTATTCCAAATCAATTTTGTATGTGAGAAAATGTTTTAAATTTTTTTCTTGCAGATTTGCCTTGTCCCATACATTCCAATACTATTTCATTCTTCTCCCTCTTCCTTCTGATATATTTAGGGTTTCATTTTGGTCAGCTTTGTTTCACATTCTAGAATTTTTCTTGTCCATTTCAGTCAATTTCTGACACTGGAAGCTGATGAGAGCCAACAGTAGTGGTAAATTCATTTAAGGGAGGCAGCAAATGTGTATTTAATGCAAATGTTAATGTTAAAAATCAGACTAATTTTATATACTTTGGTTGTGGAACCAAGGCTGAGACACCTACAGAAATCTCCATTTAAATTCTTATTTCATTCTCGTTAGTATGTAATAAATACCATACATGACAGTAAGGAAACTGCCTGAACAAGAACAACAAAAAAAAATCCTGCATAGAAATTTTTTATTTTAGCGTCTCAGGTTTTGGGTTATGTGGTTGTTGGGTTTTGGTTGGTTGGTTGGGGTTTTTTGCCCCCCCCCCCCCGCCCCACATTTACAGGCATGTAAACTAAATTTAATTAATTTCCACAGTTTTAACAGATGTTAAACTTTTGACAAGTACTCCTCAGCCAAAAGGCGGTGCATTTTAGTTATTTTAATGTCATTTAACCAGTTAAAGATGCTAAGGAAAATAATACAGACATCTCCTTTGAATCAATAGACTAAAATAGCCTTCTGTCTTCCTTCTTTCCTTTCCTTACATTTTATAGTTTAGCCATGCATTGATTAAAAGAAATTGTACACAGTGTGATTCCAAGGGTTGAAAAATAAATCTGTAACGGTCTCAATGATTCTTAAATTTTATCAGAATTTAAATTCAAATTCTTGGCAACTTTCAATCAGTGTAATTCAATTGATGTCAGTGAGATTATCTGAATTATAATTGTCAGAACTGGCTTCTGAACCTAACCAAACAAGCCTTTCTTAGATGATTTCTCCAGTAAAATGCAGTCCTATATACAAACTTGTGTCCTTGGTCATGCAAAGAGAGATGGATGGCCTTTACGACATGTTCTGCAGCATGCAAGATAGTAGCTCCAAGTACTGAGAAAATAAACATACAAATGTTTCAGACTGACAGCAGAGCCTCTGGGCAACTTTAGTTGAAAGAACTGGACTTAAGTGTTGTCCTTTCTGAACCGATTTCTGGAGTTTTATTATGTGCTCAAATGTACTGTAATAGTCAGTTGATTGTATTTGCCATTTTTCTGTAAATTCTTGATAGAATCCCAGGTGTAGATAGACTAATGGTTGTAGCAAGTTTAAGTTTATGATGAAGGAAATACGCTTTTTTTCCTAAAGCACATCTCTGTTTAATATAAAACGAGACAGCAAGTTCCAGAATACGGAAGGTATTAAGGTAATGTTATTTATTTACTAATTGCATAGTCTAGAAACATCGACAGTGCAAAAGGTCATGTTAATATTCTGATGCTACTTTTGAGGTTTCAGAAAGGTTTCTGCTTTGAGAAGGCTCCAGAGAGACCTTATNTAACAGATGTTAAACTTTTGACAAGTACTCCTCAGCCAAAAGGCGGTGCATTTTAGTTATTTTAATGTCATTTAACCAGTTAAAGATGCTAAGGAAAATAATACAGACATCTCCTTTGAATCAATAGACTAAAATAGCCTTCTGTCTTCCTTCTTTCCTTTCCTTACATTTTATAGTTTAGCCATGCATTGATTAAAAGAAATTGTACACAGTGTGATTCCAAGGGTTGAAAAATAAATCTGTAACAGTCTCAATGATTCTTAAATTTTATCAGAATTTAAATTCAAATTCTTGGCAACTTTCAATCAGTGTAATTCAATTGATGTCAGTGAGATTATCTGAATTATAATTGTCAGAACTGGCTTCTGAACCTAACCAAACAAGCCTTTCTTAGATGATTTCTCCAGTAAAATGCAGTCCTATATACAAACTTGTGTCCTTGGTCATGCAAAGAGAGATGGATGGCCTTTACGACATGTTCTGCAGCATGCAAGATAGTAGCTCCAAGTACTGAGAAAATAAACATACAAATGTTTCAGACTGACAGCAGAGCCTCTGGGCAACTTTAGTTGAAAGAACTGGACTTAAGTGTTGTCCTTTCTGAACCGATTTCTGGAGTTTTATTATGTGCTCAAATGTACTGTAATAGTCAGTTGATTGTATTTGCCATTTTTCTGTAAATTCTTGATAGAATCCCAGGTGTAGATAGACTAATGGTTGTAGCAAGTTTAAGTTTATGATGAAGGAAATACGCTTTTTTTCCTAAAGCACATCTCTGTTTAATATAAAACGAGACAGCAAGTTCCAGAATACGGAAGGTATTAAGGTAATGTTATTTATTTACTAATTGCATAGTCTAGAAACATCGACAGTGCAAAAGGTCATGTTAATATTCTGATGCTACTTTTGAGGTTTCAGAAAGGTTTCTGCTTTGAGAAGGCTCCAGAGAGACCTTATTGAGGCCTTTCAGTACTTAAAGGGGGCCTACAGGAAAGATGGGGACAGACTTTTTAGCAGGGCCTGTTGCAATAGGAGAAGGGGTAACAGCTTTAAACTAAAAGAGGGAAGATTTAGACTAGATATAAGGAAGAAATATTTTACACTGAGGGTGGTGAGACACTGACCCAGGATGCCCAGAGAGGTGGTGGATGCCCCATCCCTGGAAACATTCCAGGTCAGGTTGGACGGGGCTCTGAGCAACCTGATCTAGTTGAAGATGTCCCTGCTCATTGCAGGGGGGGTGGACTAGATGGCCTTTAAAGGTCCCTTCCAACCCAAACTATTCTATTATTCTATGATCTTATGTTAGAATATATTCAAGTCTCTCAATTTCTCCTCCCCACAAAACACAGGAAAATAGCGATACCCTAAAATACCCAAATGCCTGAATTAAACAGGATGAGATTATAGTCAGACCGTAGTTTCAAAGGACAGCTAAAAAGGTGAGAGACAATATTGTTATTTCCTTTTTATAGATAATGAGGAAAACCAAAAGAGTTTAAGTGACTTATCAGGAAGTCTGTTGCCTCACCAGGAAGTAAAATGAGATTTCAAAGCACCTAAAACATGTGGTTATAGGTCTTCTCTGTATGATTACAGTGCTGCAAAAGTAGTGTATTTGCTGACTTTCTTTTCAATTGGTGCCAATGACATTAATCACTGGGTTAATTCTAAATACAGTTTTGCTGACTCGTTGAAACTATGCTGTCATATATTATTATAACAATTTATACGTGCTGATGGTTTTATACTCCTGAGGATGAAGTTTTAAAAATACAGTATTATTTATACTAACGTGTTAAATGACAAGAAAATTCACTAAATATAAAAGCATCGTCTAAAATTCCTCAGAGCTTTCCCTGCCTGAGTGACCAGCTAGTAAGATTTTATGTATCGTTTCAGGTCCAGTTAGAGAACTTGTCTTCATAAATCTCTTCAGCATCTAGCCAGGTGATAAAATTCATGTCAAACATGACTACGCTGTTTATCATTTTATGTGCAAGTTTGTACACATTCCCACTCCTTCCAGTACTATTAGATCTAAGTAGACAAATATGATATATATATCCTGTGAAAGAGTGCTGATCAATATATCTTCCACTGCTTGAAAATAAAGATTTCAGGTTAACAAACTGATGGAACTCCACCAATCTTTGGGAAGAAGAAATCTTCGTTGTTGGGTAGATTGTGAGTTTCCCACGAGAACAGAGTAATACTGAGAGATAATCAGTATGTTTTTTCCTAGACCACAAAGTATCAATTAGTATAAAGCACTGCCAAGAAGTTGCTGTCAAAGTATGTTCTCCTGTTATTACAAAAGATTCCCTGAACTCTCCAGAAAAAAATGCAGGGACTTGTAAGGAGAAAAATAAAAGGAAATCTTTATTAAGGAATTGGAGGACACTCCCCACCTCCCCTCTCCAAGGTAAATAATAATTTTCCCCTTCTTGACAAGTGGTACCGAATACCAGAATTTTGTGGCTTGCTTCCAAATGAAAAAAAGGAGCACTACACAACCAGAGCTTTATGCTCTTTGTGTAATGAGTATCTTTTACACTACAGAGGTTGGTCTTCAAAACAAAGAAACCAAAAGAGCCCACGTGGGCAATTGCCTCTCATTGGAGAACTTAAACCAGAGAGCTCAGGAGATCGCTCCTTCTCTGTTACTGATTCTACTTATAGAAATCAAGATGGACAGAAAACTTCCTAGTTAATTGGCAGAGCTTCCTCAAAGATTCTCTATCCAAAAACCAACACAATAGCGTTTTCATTTAAGACTAAAACCTTGCTCATCTAAAACAAATAAATCTTTATCAGTTAAATCTTTGAATGTTTAACAGTGCCATCTGGTGACCTTTGCCATAACAGCAGTACATTTCAGAGTGTCTTGCTTTTGCGGATCTGAAAGGACTGCACAAACAACGGCGCATTGCCAACTGAAAACCCTACTTAGGCAAAACCTGAGACATCTGTTATTTCTAATCGTCTTCCTTTAGTCCACAGCTTCCAAAACAGAGATAAGCTGATTCATAAACTCATATTTTCTTCTTAATGATAACACAATTTAAATAATATCTATGTAATATTTTATAGTTATAAAGCTACCTGTAGAAAGGTA
Source organism: Burhinus bistriatus (assembly GCA_013397275.1). NCBI lineage: Eukaryota > Metazoa > Chordata > Aves > Charadriiformes > Burhinidae > Burhinus > Burhinus bistriatus. Next base: position 1,139,044 of record VYXH01007509.1, read on the forward strand.
CATGCAATTATTGCTGGGTAACCAGACATCAACACAATTAATAATCCCTTATTGAAAGTTTCCTATGAACTATGGTAGGATTGCAGACAGCATCTAAAGACAAATCGCTTAAATCACTGAGGAGGACCCCATATCCAATGATGAACCTTAACTGTGACAGTTTCCCTTCTTTTCTCATGCAAATCAATATTTTTAATATCATGGTTTATTGTAAAACTCTTAAACTTTCAATGCCATTTTTCCCCTGGTGACAAGATGGACATAATGCATATTCTTAATCCTTGCCTCTTTTGTGCATTGAAATTTGAAACATTGCAGGACAGAGGCTCTAAATTTGAGTTGTGGGAATCTCACTATTGATCTCTGGAGACTACTAGCAGTAAAACAAGCTGTTAGAAATACACTTGTTTTAATTTAAAAATTAAATTTGTGGTTTAATTTCAATTTTGAAAATGGTTTAGGAAGAGCAGTAATTAAAAATGCCATTGAATGTCGTTCTTCCGTCATGGTTACAAAGTTAGTGCAAGAGTACTCCTCCCTTCAGAAAAGGAAAGAGGAAAATTAAGTAGTTTAAGTGGTTTAGAGAGTTGTCCTCAACCATCTACTAGACGCGACATAAGGAAGCTGTTCATTGACTGTGGAGACCGTGGGAATACCTTTCTCAGACAAACATGGAACACCTGCTGAGCTCTGAGACTTTCAGCATTCATTTGCACGCAGCGTGCTTTGACATGTAGAACAGGTACAGGTAAATGAACAGAAATGGAAAACCTACACACAGCTTAAAAGTGATGTACATGTCTTCTACCTCATAAAGATGCACTTGTCAGTTTACTGTTAACCTAATTAGGGGAGAAGTGAAAAACTGAAAACCAGACCCATGCAATGAGAGACATCGCACGTTTGCCTCGATGCAAACCCATTTTTTCACATCTCTTCTGGTGATACTATTTCTTCATTTTCTTATTTCAATTGACTCATCACTAAGTAATTAATGCATATCCTGCTCGCTTCATCCATCAGTTCTTTGTCACACGTTATTCAAAACTCAACTTTGACATTTTATTCCCTTTCTGAATTTCAGATTTAATGTGTTGTTCAGGTCTAGAGATTGTGGGAGTGTGTTTATTTGCATGCTTGGCTGCTGCCTTGCAAAATACATTGTGTGGAAACGGTGTTTCTGCACATGAAGGGAAATGCTGCATGTTACTGAGTTTTGTAAAGTTCGAAAGTATTGTAGGGAATAGATCTACTGGGTTGATTTGAATTTAAAAAAATAGTACTTTTTTCTGGAAAACAAAGGTTGATAACAGACTAGAACTTGGTGAATGTTTTTGGTGATTTTTTAATTGAAATTTCACATTTTACTGAACAATATGAAAGCGATGGTGAATTTTCGTCACATTTTCAGAACATGTTATCCTGAGATGCACAGAATTTTGGGGGAAGGGCTCTCGCTTTAGCTAAAATGTCTGTGTTTAAATCATTTCATCAGGAAGCTAGAGACACTGTTTCAAACTCTGTCTGCTTGGGTCAATGTGATCTTCTCCCTGCCTCGCTTAATACAGTTCCCTAGATCATCATGCTGCAAAGTATTTTGGGTGGACGGCTCTCAACCTCTGTTGACACTGATTTCTCGTTAAATTACTGAGATATCCTTTAGTGAAAAAATGGAGCCTAGGTGTGTATTTCTGAAGGATGAGTACTGAGTTTTGAGTAATTATCTTTTTATCTTTTTGTTAAAATCTATATTTAACTTCTTAAGTGGAACATCCTAACCACGATTTTTCCTGGGAAGATATAATTTCAAGTCAGGCAAGTGGGATCTCTGTTTCAGTCTCCCACAAACTGGGTGTCAGGGAAACTAGGTAGGGAATGAAAGACAGCTTCTTCCTGTCCATTTTGATAATCAATGTCTAAATTTGTCCTTAAGTTTTGTTGGCTAACTTTATTAAAACTGCCCAAGATAGAAATAAAATACTTTGTAGAACTGGGGAGAAATTAGTGAAGGGCAACAAGTTTTATTGAACCATGATGATGAAGTAACTTTTTTTTATTACGAATAATGGAGCAAGCTAAGCCTTTTCATCTCAAAAATGGTTGTCCATGTTGGAATATTTTAGGGGTCTGTAAAAACATGAGTGATATGGATGGGGATTGTTGTTCAGTATCTTTTCTATAACAAAAATTATGGGGCATGAGGCAAAACCAATGGTTGTCAGGTTTCAGAACAATCAATAGAAGGTATTTCTTCAACATGTCGGATAAGAAGCCTTTGAAATTCTTCACCAAAGAATGTTGTAAATGCACGAGTTTACATGGGTGTAGGGGCAAACTGGATGAGTGTATGGAAGAAAAATACGTGGAGGGTTATTAAATATATAGCAAATACAGCTTCCTTAGAAAATCACCGACCTGAATATATTTAGAGTCTGAGAGACTACTAAGGGGGAGGTGTCACATACGTGCCTTGTTCTTACCCTTCTTCAAGCATCAGGTGTGGTCGTTTTTAGTAACTGAGCTGGACCCACCACTGGCCAAATGCCTTATTAACTCTGAATTAGAAACTATCTGGGGGAAAGGTGGTTCTGCCAAAAATAAATAAATCAGTACTTGTGAATATACATTTTTGGCTGACCCAGACATTTTTTTAACTCCTGTTTTTCAGTTTGCTCAAGGAATTTGGCAAAGGAAATAGAATTAGCATGATATAGTCACAGTTGCTTCATTTAAACTTATATACAATCTTATTGGTTCCACATGCAGATGTGTATCCATGAATAAATAAGACATATTGATCACAAGAAAAATACATAATTTGATATGTATTTCCTTTTAAGAGTGGTCAGATCTAGGCCTTATTCCAACTACTATATTTCTGTTTGGTTTTGTTTTTTTTTTTCTTTTTGGCATCATCCTTATTTTATCCTTGGATTAGCAATAAATCTCATTTCTAGAAAGAAAATAGAGTATACTCGACCATTTATCATTCCTAAATCTCAAAGTGAAAAGATCTCTCTTCTTTGAAAGTCATAAACCCGTGCAGCGGAGACAGAGTTTGCTACATACCAGTAGGAGCAATTATCTCTGTCCCAGAGGATCCTTCAGTTTGTGCTAACGCTGATGCCTTGTTTTGTACACAGGTCATGAATGCTCTAATGACCACAATTCATGTGGCCATTTAGAGACCAGGAGAGCACGCTGTGCCCCCCCTTGCTTTTACAAGGCTAACTGACACAAACAATCAGGGCAAAATCACAGGATATATGAAGTTGCTTTTATCATATCAGCACAGCTAACAATGCAACAATTAAAAGTGAGTAAGCATTTCCATTATAAACACAATGCTTGGCATTTAGGATCTCAGCTGTTAAAAATGCCAGTAGATAAAAAATAGCATTTTCTAGCTTGTCTAAAAAGAGATAAAAATAAAAATCAACATCTGTTAAAATAAAATACTTCATGTTGGTCAAACTTTCTTTTAAACGGGATAATGAAAAATTTTAAATGTGCTAGGCCACCTGATCAATGATTTTAAATGGTGACACTGCTTTATATTGTGTAGTAAGTTACATTCAAACATAAAAGCAAACCTAGGGAATCAGTTAGTTCAGCTTGAGCCAGGAAGGAGTAGCAATGTACATTGCACATTGTTTTACCTGCAGAGTTGCTCTGCAAGCGTGTGAAGGAAAGGAAGGTGCAAGGGGCAGCATCCTCCTTTTCAAGGGTCACTCCGCTCCCACGTTGAGGACAGGCTCGTTTACGCACAGGCGTGTAACCTCCCTAACGGGAGTGCTTGGGAAATGTGGTTTAGAACCAGCTGAGATGGGCTCATCTCTGCGTGGGTATGTCCAGTCCCACCTGGGCCAGCAGCCCAACTCTCTCTGGTTGTCTCATCAGTCTGGTTCCCATTCAGGGAAGCTCTAAGACGTGTGTCAGTATACGTGATGTCAGGATACATGTGTTATTTTATGCATCCATTTATGCCTTGCTCTCTTCTCTTTTCCTGTAATTACAGTGTTATTTACAAAATTAGTCCTGAACTTGATAGCGGTTTTAAATCTTCTCATTATAATATTGTTGTGTATTTTATCCCAAACTAGAGCACTGGGACCATAATTCTAGCAATTATAGATTCTTCCTTCTTATTCAGTCAAGCAGGAGCCCATCTTTGCTGAGCGTGTAGCTATGTTAATTGCCAAGTGAATTACGTGGGACTCTTGTTAACAAGTTAGAAAACAGCATGTATGAGAGAGGTATATGAGCTGGTCATCATAAAATGTGTTTTCCAGGCAGTAACACTTATGTAAATGTACTTGTCTGATCTGAGCTTTGGAAAGCTTTGATAAAGTATAATGCAAAACACTAATTGATGAATGTATCAAGACTAAAACAGGGAGAGACTTCTGGGGGTAAAGATGTTGGTGATAGATGGGTCTTCTGGGGCGAGATAGTGACTGAAGGGGTGTCTTCAGACAATGCAGTTTTCTTTTCTGCATTTTAAGTCTAATGAGAACAATGCAATGAGATGTTGAAGTTTGCTAATGACATTAAACAGTTGGGAGAAGTCAGTTCAAAGGAAGTGATAATGTTCCAAATTACACAGTGAGATTAAGGGAATACACAGAGATGTAATCAAGATACAGAAGAAAATTAATTCTGAAACTAAAGCAATAGTCAAGTTATAGCGAGAGTGTAAAGTCATCCTGTAAATATCTACATTCTGTAGTATCAACTTTGTGAGCCTGAGTGATTAGTTAGCTTCTTTCTTCTTCCCCCCACTCCTTTAGAAACCTAACAATCTTAGATATCTAAAATACTGAGACAGAGAGGCCAAAGGCTGAGACCTTGCAACTGCTTCTGCAGCTTTTGAGAGGTTTGCTCTAAAAGTGTTCCTTTGAGCCAAGAGTGCTGGCTCCTTTGCTCTTTTGAGCTGCTGATGAAGTGTATCAGCCTCAGCTTGAGTGAGTATCAACCCCAGCTTGAGTATCAACCCCAGCTTAGGTACCAGCCACACTGATGGAAATGATGGTGTAGGAACCGAGTCGTCAGCACTAAGGAAACTAAATAAAAATAAAAGCTCTGTGTCAAAGCGTGAGCTAGGAAGGAACTGAGATCACAGGCAATTTTTTTCTTTTTAGCAATTTATTTATCCCTATGGATGACTGCAGGAATTCTAGAAGAGAATTTTTAAAGCGTTAGGAAAAATGGCAAGGAATGCACAGTTGATAGTACACAGAGAGTTCATGAGACATCTGCTAAGTTGGTTTTGTTCCCCTTTATTTACTTTGCTTTTGATCATGAAAGATTTTTACTAGACCTTATATATTTATTAAATTAAGTCAGATGTAATTATTTTTTACTTAATGGAAATTCAGATATCAGATTAAAACAAATTCCACTAAAATGCTGTGCCTGTTGCTTTGTCTAAATTTCAATGAAAAAATAATTACTATTTTTGCAGTATAGATTTGCATATATGAGGTTGTTTCTCTCTTAAAGTTATGCAAGAGTGGAGTTTTGGACCACTTTATTAAATGCAAAGCTCTATATCATTTTATGTATATACACTGTTTACATTCTGTAGGCTGCCAGAGAATCCATACACCTTTAAGAGAGAAGTTCAAGGACTAAACATAAATGTCTGGTAGTTTTTATATGCTGTAGGATACCCACTCTTCAGCTGTTACTCCATGTAGGCATAAGTCTGCCACAGATCCTTTGTCAGATGTGCCCGCCCTATGCAAAGGCTGTAATTTGTTTTGGAGATATGTTGTTATTACAGGAATCATTTACCCTAAGGACCTGAAGTGCTTTATGTCTGTTGGGCTGCAGCTAGTCCCCATCAGATACTGGTGTCCCTTCATCCACAGATGAATGCGTGCAGCTCATTTATTTGATGAAATACTTTTATATTTGTGATATTGCCTGACTTATGTCAGATTAAACATCTCCATTTAAATATATACATGCCATTTCTTTTCCTAACAAGGAATGAACCTAAAAAGATTGAATACCAGGTGCTGGTACAAGCTGTTTGAGGGACTTGAACATATATGCCTTGGCTGGCTTCTGATTTTGGCAGATAAAGAATGAAGATTTCTTGTATTGGTAGTCCTCCTTGCTCCACCCTGAAAAATGCAAAGGATGTAAAATGAAGGACACCACACCTAAATATGTCACATCAAGAAAGTTAAGTGGGAGCAAGTCTTCCTGTATATCTTTTTCCTACATGTTCAATTTTTTTGTAAATATTAAAATATGTGAAATATTTTGCTCTGTGGTATTCCTTAAAACATTTAACAAAAATTTTAGTCTGTTGTGACTGCACCTATTACATTTTATTGTTCCATTAATTTTTTTGTCACAATACATGACACACATGCATCATAGATCACACAGTTGATGTATGCTCCCATTCATCTGATGTGCCACATAAATCACTTCAGATAGGGATATAATATTTTAAAGAAATGACAGAACCGGTTCAGCCAGAATTGTTTTTCTTTTCTCTTGCTGAGATGATTCAGTGGAAATAAAGAGTGGAAAAGTTCTTGGTAGGTTAAAATTTTATGGTTCTTAAGAGAAGAAAAAGGCGCAAGTAATCATTGACTCTGCACATAATTGACCTTAACACTAAAATCATTGAACATAGATAATCTGTCAATAAAAGCAATACAGAAAGACATGTTCGTAGAGCTGGAACAGAGAAACTAGGCTTCTCAAAGCAAACAAAATAAGAATCAAATATATTGCATTCTAGAGAACATTGTATGACTGAGTTGGATAGTACATATACTACCAGTCTGAAGATACCCGAGATATTCTGTGAAATACCCAGCCAACCCTTTGAACAGATACTGAATAAGAAAGCTTCAGACAGCTCTTCTCTCTAACTCTGAATGCAGAAATTTTACAGGCTAATAATTTGACCTTTATGTTGTGTAAGAGAAGCACTTAATTTTTCAGGAGTGCACAATATAAATGAAATGTGATTTCCTTTACAAAGTAGTATTTAGTCACCAGAACTCTCTTGAGAGCATTGCTATATTAAATACATCTTAGAGGCCAGATACAGCTAAACTTTGGGAATGGATGTGTGTGTGGTTAAGCATTTTGTTTCCTTTCTACCAATGGAACATACAGTATCTGAACTTAATGCTTTCAACAGTTAGGTCTTTACCTGCTGAATTAAATATGCATTGCAAGTGCTCACTGGCTTCCAGTTCTAACAGGGTCCTCTGTCCTCCAAGGGTAAAAAGTATTGTGCTTACTAGTAAGAATTTTCCATCAGCTTTATTTTTTATTAATTTTTCATTTCTCCTTTTATTTGCCTTTCGTATATACTACACCTTGCCTATTTTATTTTAAGATCCTAGCCTTTCTTAATTGACCTTTTCATCATGTTTGGATGTGGCAGGTGAGATAGTGCTCATCATCCTAGTAGTGCTGGGAATTCCAGTACATTCAGCCGTTGCTGTATACTTCTGAAAATTATCAAATATGGCCTTTTTGGAAGAAAAAGTTGGGAATGTATAACCTTGCTGAATAACTCATGATAATAGTTGTAATAAATACTGTGCATTACTAAGCAGCAGAGTTTCCTAACCTGCGCAGGAGCCACACCACCCTGTTTGCGTGCCACACAGGAGAGAAGTGGCTCGTGACCAGGTGGTCAGAGAGTGCAACTTTATAATAGATGTCCACATCGGTGAGATTTATTAATTGATAATCAGGTCTTAGCTAAAAGATGTACTTCAGTTGACTTCATCTTTCACTTATGGAGGTCTAGAGAATCTGTCTTAACCATGCGCTTTTAAAAACTTGCACTGCTGTTGTGCTTTACTCCATTGGGAATTACGGTTTTGACAATAGCTTTGTCTATTTTGATGGCAGATTTTAGCATACTGCCAAAACTTTGCAAACTTTAAAATACAGTTATTTTCATCATGTATAATATATATTTTTATCTTAACCAATAAATCAATAAATTAACATTTTCCTTTTTTTTTTTAAAGAGCGGAGTCAACACTCTGCAGCTGTGTCTGGCCATGGACAGTTCGACAGTGTCTGCGTTTTCATTTATTGAGAGGGAATTGTTGCTCATGGCTTATGTTCACAGCGTAGGTTAGGTTTTTTCAAAATTATTCGCACATCTTTAATACATTTCAAAGGTTTTAGCATGCAACAGAAAATAATTATTGCCTAACATAACAAACAAACTGATGAGGCAGGTCATGCACTGTCACCACCATCAGTTTTTTAAATATGGCCAGGTTCAAAAGCCATGACTTTAAATTACAACGGGCTTTGGCTTGCTCTGCAAGCAATCTCTGCCTCTCCTTTGGATCCCCTTCCAGTTGCCAATACCTTCCTTTTATGTGGTATGGAAAAAAACGATTGAACTTTCTCTTGCGTCTAGGATGTTAGTGAATAAGAATCCTTTAAAATGATGCTGATCCTATTGAGATTTTTAGCTTTGCCGCAATTCAAGCAGAGCAATTTAGATGCTTGAGAGACATAGTTAATTAGAAGTTTTCCTGCCTGAGCTAAGTGGATTGAACTGTGGGAATGCTGATATAAACAAGTTACTCTATAACCCAGAAAAGTTATTTAAATTTTTAGTGAGGAAATAAAACAAATGTCAGAAATTATGCAGATAAGTTAATAATACAAGAAGTATTGATACTGATTAGCATATATAAAAATTAATTACTCATATAAATTAGACAACATAATATATCAATAAATATAGGTAAGAGTTAGTTGCGTACATACAACTATTAAGATGTGATGCCTGCTCCCTTGGAGTGTATCCTGAGTGAAGTTTGGGGGTTTTTTGGAACTGGGTGGAAACTTACAGAATGACCCAAGGCTCAGTTATCTCTGATAAATGACCAAACAGCCTGGAAAGTTTCTTCCTTCTTTACTAAATGCTCAAGTAGAGCCTCATAGAAATATTTCTTTCATTTTTTTCCAATTTCAGTTTTTGGCTGGACGAGTTAAGTTTCTCTTTATTGAACAGTGCAAGTACTGTCCCAGACTGGAAGGTGTCTTAAAACTGGACTTGCCCATTTGAAGGGAAGCATCACCTTCTTGTGATTTCTTCTCTCTCGCTACTTACTAAGGCTTCTGCTTCAGGTTTGCACCAGTTTTTCCTTCTTTACCGTTTTCTGCCAATTAAAACATTTAGCAGGCAATGATAAGCATGGCATTTCTCCTCCAGATCCACAAGAACTTTAGCAGCTGATATTCCCCCAGGCTATGTCAGTGTGTCTGATCTGATAACTATTAAGTTTCAGCAAATATCTGCTATTCCTGTACATAATTGCATTACTAACATTAATACTACTTTGCAGTAAGCAAAGAAAAACAGAGGTCCAGAGGTAAACAGCACTTACAGGCTGGTGCCTCCAAGTTGTGTTGCCTCTTTTTCTTGCAAGAGGAAAGTGACCTTCAACTACTGTGTGGTTTATGTTTGGTGCTTGGTCTGCAGTATAACTGGACTTCTTAGTAGTTGTGGTGTGTTGGGTTTTGTGGCCATTCTCTTCACAACTTTTTTACTCAGGAGGTAGTTAAATTATCCCTACAATTCAAAAACATATGGGTGCACAAAAGGGATTAGTCACAGTCCTGGTAGTGATATTGATCAGTAGCTAGTATACCTGATACAACCATCAGTTTGAGATGTTCACTGGCCACTGGCTGTCAGTACCTGGGAAGATAAACCAGAGGGAAGATGACTCTGCACATGTCTTGTTGGCAGTATATTTCCCTAAGCATTTGCTTCTGGCGATTTTCAGAAACAGGACACTGAGCTGATGGATTTTGTGACTGAGCCAATATGGTATTACATATATCTCCCTGAGCTACTTTCCTCAGTTTTTTCACTACTTTTTGTTTTTCTTATTTTACAAACTGATCATATTTTTCAGGAATGTCATGGAGCAGATGAGAACCCTCTGTCCCATGGACACATTGGACATCGGGATGTATTGGGGACTATTGCAAACAGCTTTCTTTCCCTGCCCTGGAAGATGCTTCCTCTCGTGGTTATCACTGTAAGCTCCATGATAAATTTCACAGGAGCTATAAAACGGGTCATTTCTGGTTTATCGTAGAAGCAATTAATCTGTTATGCCAAGAAGGCAAGTCTCCCAAGGTCCTCCATCAGCTTGGTCAGAGTTTCTTCTTTTTGTCTCCTTTTAGCTTTCAACTGGCAAATGGCTGGAAGGAAACTTTATAAAAGGACCAGTCGCTAAGCTGGGATAACTAAGTCACATTAGTGATATAAATTCTAAGCTGTTTAGCACCATTGGTTGGTCGTTGGAAGTAGGGTTGGGCTTTTTTTCTGTCAATATTCCAAATATCACCAAATAAGCACTCTGCAGTCTTTCCAGTCCTCTCTTGTGTGCTTAAGTCCTTGCTGAAGTTCTTTTCTATTAAGAAATTGCAGGTTTCCTTTAACTTCTCTACCCTTTTATGATGAAAAATATTTTTGTCAGTAGTAATTGCATTACTAGTCACTTTGTCCTGATTTGTCTTACCATTGCGAGACAAATGGACTTCATAATCTGTCTAGACCGTCTGGTTGTTACTTTAACAGATGTTTGATCTCCAAAAGCAAGACATCCCTCAGCTGTTTTCTAGAAACGTTTCAGACACTGCTTTAATTCATTTTTATGTGTCCAGCCCTTGTTTTAAATCATATTTTTCATTTTCTGAGACATCAGTGAGCTATGGAAGTACCTACACTGTTTGTTCCATCATGGATCATCAGGAGGACCAATTCGTAGCTACTTCCCTTGCAAACTGAATTTAATACGTAACATTTACATTGCACCATTTTCTTTGAAGCAGTTAACCAAATTCAGGCTCTTGGAGTTTGTTTCAGGTAGGAAGAAAAAAATGATGCTGTAAGTAGGTGTTGGTTTGTGGTTTGTTTGCTTTTTTTTTTTTTTTTTTTTTTTTTTAAAACATTCTTTTTTTTTCAAAAACAA
>VYXH01007509.1:1150051-1161354 GCA_013397275.1 Burhinus bistriatus
TTTTTTTTTTTTTTTAACACAATCCTTTTTAGTCACAAAAAACATCCAAAGCTCTTTTCCCTCGGCCAGGAATTGTGACACAGATGATGTCTCCAACTCTCAGGCATTCAGCCCAGGAGCTTGCTTTCTTAGCTTTTTTTAATTTTTTTTTTAAGAACAGAGCTTCCAGAACCTCTTTGGCTGTGCCCCAGGCTTATTTGTGGCTTTTCTTCTCTGCTTCACTGATCTTTCTACTTCTCTCTTATTAATAGAAAAACGGTCACAAAATAATACTCAGTGAAACTCCAGTTCCCAAATGTCCTGTGCATATCCTATCAAGCTGAATAGTGACGAAGGAAGTCTCAAATTGTTTCAGCTACCTGGTTCCACAAAAGAGCTTACCGGCTTCTTACCGGTATCTTTAATGAATTCACACAGACAGCTAATTCTAAGACCTATCATCCACTCAAGAAGCAGAACATAGCAAGCTTATAATCAAAGCAGCTCACTTTTGGATTATTGAGTATTTAACTGTACTATAAATAGGCTGCAGACAAAGAATTGTTCAAAGAAATTAGAGAAAGATTTAAAACAAGAGAGAGTTATTTTGGAATGTTGAGAAGCCAGAAGAATTATTGAGCTTCATTCTTAATATATATTTACCACAGATTTTTTTTTAACTATAGAAATGGGGGAAAAAAGCTTGTCTTAAAAAGGGCTTTTTTTTCTGAGTCTTCATTTCATAACACTGTTTATTCTCCAGAAGCATTTCACTGTTTTTTCTTTGATGTGTTAGTATGTCTTTTTATTTCTGGGTATTTTTCCCCTGTAAAAAAAAGTGTGCCTCCACATTTCTTTAACAGGAGCTATGTACGTGAATATTTTTCTAATTCTTTTGATAAGTGAATAGTTTTGCACAATTTCATTTATCTAGCAATATTTGTAACATGTTCTGTTAGTAGATAATTTTTTTTTATTTTTAGTACTATTGGGATGAGTTCAATATTGTGGATTTATAATTATACAGTTTGGAAAGAAGGATAGTCTCTGTCAGCTATTTTTTATACTGCTATAGTTGTGGTGTTTTAATAATTAAATACAGAGTTAATTAAGTATGGGTTAAGTCCATTCATTGATAGTTCTTGCTTTCCAAGTTGAAAGCTCTCTGAATTTATACGTGTGCATATTTTCTAACCTATACATGCCTGCATATCCATATTTTTATTTCCCTCTTATTTTCCTTGGTTTCTGGACGCACTAAAGCCTTGTGAAAAACATTTAAAACATGAAGAATAATGTCTGAAACAGAGAGGCGCATGTTTTATACATGTGGAGACCTGTTTAGGTCCTGGAACAAAACCATTAAATATTCTAGATGTTGTTAGCAGAGGATGCTTGCTTTCATTCCTTGTCAGTTCCGTATCTTTTTCTGTCCTTAACGTAGTTCCTTGCTCCTCCCTGCCGATCCCAGCTCTGGTTACTTGCGTATTGAGATTTTTCCCTTTTTACTTTCATTCAGACTCCAGATCTGAGACTGGTGTTGTACTCTCTCGCCCCTGAGGCTGGAAGAATACCAGAACAGAAGCAGCCCTCAGTGACTGCAATGATATATCTATTTCATATCTTACTCTCCACTGACATTGCAGAAAGATTGCAAACCACTGTTAACATACATAATTTTAGTAGTTCAAGTGAACATGCTTTTTGGTATATTCAAACCATCTGGTGGTTTTAGTGACAAGAATGCCTATAGAAACCTAGTTTTTAAAATAACATTGCAGAATTTTTTTCTTTAGATGCAGAAATTTAATGTTCACATCAGAAAATAATTATAGTTATTGCAGCAATCCAAATACATGACAGAAACATAGTATGTGATCTATGGTTTCAGGCAATTATTTCAGCCTGTAAGTGCCGAATAGCAAATGCCTCAAAGGCTCCCTTACAAAACTAGAAACTACCGACCAAGAATTATTTTCAGAAATAGTTCACAGGGTATTTCCAAAGGCAATAATAAAAATATTTGCAAAAAATGATGTCATCTTATGAGTAAAAATTGGATCTTAAATCATCTAGTAAATTGTTAATTATTTATCCATCTCTACTTGGGAGTTCAGGTAAGTGTAATTGGTTGGTCCCTAATGAGATATGGTGAAGATTCACATTTCCCCTGTTGAGTTGATAAAAATCAAATTAGAAGAACCTCTGAACATGTCTGTCAGTGTTGTGTATGCAGACAGGCTAATTTCAGCTGTGCTGGGGAAAGGTCTATGAGGGCAGTGGGAGAGGAAAAGAAGGTTGGGAGCAGGAGGAGGTGCTAAATTGGTGGCAGCGTTCTTGTCTTTTTCTATTTTGATAGAAATGCAAATTGGATACTTACTATCTGCATTAATGACTGGTTTCCAAACAAAGTGCCATTGATGTGTGCTATCCAGTTTCCCCAAGTATCAATAAGAAAAAGAAACCCAACAAAAGTAAATTTAATCATTGTGGAATTGGGAATACAGAAGTGCATTTCTACAGAAAAATAAACTGAGACATGAGATGGGAGCTATAGTCCAAAGTCATGGATAAGAATTCAGTGTTATATTGGGGCATACTTTTCCTTAGGTTGCTCTGCTTTGAGCCAGTGCAAATTATCTGCATGCTGTGCTATCGGGAAAAAAACAAAACAAAACAAAACAAACCAGATAAATTTACTTTTTTATTGCATTTGTATGATTTTCATTGTAAGAAAACTGTGCTGTTTTAATGAATTTTAAAAACCTAAACTTTAAGGGCCTCATGTCATTAATATGTTGCAGTGTATGCCTCGCAGGTGATATTCAATAGGGCAATGTTACGCGTATGTTTTCCTTCCCTTCTTTCATTGCTTTCCTTGTCTTTAGCTCTTACAGCTCGTGTTTCAATGGTCGTTACAGCCACAGTGACTACATAGTCTGTAGCAATACCTTCCTACTTCAAGTTTTTACAATAAACGCATCTTTATTTCAAACAGGGAATTAAAATAAGATTTTCATGTAGCCCAACAAAAATAAGATACACATGTCTAAAAAGGCATTATTGAAACGTACAGTACTCAGGTTGGGCTGTGTCAGTATAATCTCACAGACTGAAGGGAGGAGGAAGGCCTGGCCGTGCCTTTAAAACGTCTTAAAAAAAGACATCCACCAAACCCAACAGGTGTGATTAATGACTTGTGGTGAACCAAGAGCTGAAGTCTTTCTGCTGTTTGACCCTCTTGCTGATTACACAGAGCTGCCCTCCATGCCCTGGCCGTCTACCGATAGCCTGGGGTTACCTTCCCACCGCCCTGCCCATCTGCTGCCCCTTCACTGCTGCCCGCCTGCTCTCAGCTGTCCTCGGCACCCGACGGAAATTCACCTCGGAGGTTGATCAGATTCAACCACCTTTATAAAAAGCCTGCTTTTGGAACGGGGAGTAGTGGCTTCCCAGACCTTGAGCCACATTGAAAGCAGAGTCAACGGGAGCCGCGCGTCTCCTCTTCTTTCCCCCGGCTAGAGCTGTCTTCAGCAAATTTTCAAAATACTGATAGCAATAATAATAAAAAAAAAATCTCTGCATTTGTAACGTGACGATTTACATTGTAGTGCAAACAGCATGTTCTAGTGCAGATTCTCTGGTCTAAACACCCAGACACAGCATTTCAAGGGTGCTTGCAAATCTCACTACAGAGGTTTAGATTTCATTTGCGATGGGAGCTGCCAGATGGAAGAAATTAAAAGGCCTCTTATGACACAGTCAAGAATGAGACTGTTCCCTACGGAAGGCTTCTTCCCCAAATGCTGCCTCCTTGTGTATCGCAACCCACCTGGTGAACATCTGACGAGGAGAGCTCTGGCAGAGGACTGAACAATGCCGGATCGTTACAACCACATTCAGCTAGAAATCTGAGTGTTGCGTACAATTGCATAAGCGATTTTTCTTACAGATCTGTAAGCTGTACTTAACAATTCCGTTATCAAAAGGCATTTTGAAGCACTGAGCAACAAACAATGAGGACCTTGATTTCCTTATTGTTTCACAGAAGTGTTTTGTTTTGGAGATGTATGTGGAAATGCTTAATTTTGTATTAAAAAATATAAATGACACGTAGAAGACTGACATGTACAATGGAGTCTAAATTAACTTCATTCAAGAGGCACAGCATCAAAATATAAAGCATAAAACCAAGTTTTGGGGGTTTTTTTTGGTATTATGGTATAAATCCAAAGAATGAATCTTGATTTATATCAATGTAAATTAATAGAATTTGACCCAAAGTCACTGTCTTATTACAGTATTTGTTATTTTGTCCTTGATAAATGTATTAGAAGATATTTATCACTATGAAAGCTCTACTATAATTAGTGTCAAATCCAAGTAAATAAAAGATTATAGTTAACTGACAGTAACAAGATTTATTTAGTTTGCTGTGGCCTTAAATTAAAGCTGTATTAGCTACATGGCCTTGTAGAAAGACAACAATCAGATCTGCTGCATCTGAGAAAGATCACAGTCCACCTCACACATTTCTTTTCCCAAATACATAAAAAACAGTCCTCAGAGAACAAAATAATTGGATATGTATGTATGAAGCACTTGTCACTAAATTTTATTCTTTAACACAAATAGTTGTCTACTGAAGGTAAGAATAGAGAGAACGAATGGATTGTATTCCCTACTATAGCTTCTCCTAAGACAAGCTTTTTTTCTTACATGTTTGTTGAGTGCAAAAATTACTATCAATGCCTACTGTTTTGTGCAACTAGGTTAACTATGCTTTTGGCTAGAAAAATAGGTTACACTTAGGAGTTTGTTAGCGTGTTCATTTCAAATCTGGATACTTACTCAATGGATCAAAATCCCAGTGCAAGTAAGGTTGGTGGGCTGGTTTTTCTTTGCACTTCATGTTTCATAGCATCTTTTCATAAAGTTGTCTGCTATTGCATTATTTATTGTAGCATCAAAATTGATGGAAATTGAAGCTTCAAAAGCTTTTAGGGAGAAATGTCTGGTATTTTCCCCAAGTATTGCACGTCAGAGTGGGTCAAATCCTGCCCAACAGTGGTTGTAACTTCCACTGAAAACGACTGGAGGGACAAAAGGGAACTTCGTTGAATTTTAAGGGTGTGTTGCCAAGGCTTTTCAGAGGAGCTCTGATAGAATAAAGCCATCTGGATGAGGTGATTTAAATAAGATAGGGAAATAGTTAGAACATAGCTCTTTCGCTTCTTGTAAAGTCAGCAAAGGTCCACTTTTTTCCCCTACATTCAAGAGAAATCCCTTCATTCAACCAACCAGTGAACAGAAAAATATCCCTTCAGTCTTTCCAACTGCTAACAGTCTAATAGAATTTGGATGGAGGATCCCTCTTATTCAGAATTTCCTTTCATTTTTGTGAAACTTCTACCTAACTGTGATACTGTGTTTTTTGCAAGATGACTGTGCAGTTTTAATAGTCAGGATGTAAGGTACCAGTTTTTAAATTAGTAGTGAAAGTATTCAGCTATGTCCAAGTTTACCCTGTGACTGCAAGATCCACTGGCTATAACCTTTTTCTTCTTTGTTAGAACCAATCCTATATTGATATCTTTATTTCCTGCTTTACTTTGGCAGTAAGACATTTTCATCAGCTACTTTAAAGGGTGCTAATAGTAGAGTCAAACTCATTTTCATCAAACTATGGGATTTTGGAAATATTACTCAGTAGTTCATTCAATAATGGTCATCCATATGAAAAATTAATCTCGACCCTGCTCGGTATCAGAGGTACTAGATACTTAATGATTGCATTGTGAAACTGAGAGCTGCAGCTGGGAACTTTATTTCCTCACTCCTGTAACCTCCAATTAGATGTTCAGTTACAACTCTTTCAGCTTCAAGAGCTACAAGACTACTGTCCATCTGTCAAGGCAGAGATTTATTTAACTAAAAATGTGTGAGATCTGAGCAACCAAATCATAATTACCCAAATGGCTTCCCTATCAATTAGCCGTTCCTTTGATCAGCTGGCCACTGCAGACTTGGGTGATCAGCGCTTCCCTCCCTGCAGCAGCCTCTCTACTGCAATGCAGGCAAACCCAAGGACCCTGCCTTGATCTTCTTCACCTAGGAACCTTCATGCCTTGTTGGATGCATGGGATGATGTCTTTCAGCTACTTGATTGCTAACTTTGTTTGCTAATTTTTGCTAAATATATGCTCATACATAAGCTGTAGCGGTCTGATTGCTAAATTCAAACAAAACA
This sequence comes from Burhinus bistriatus, assembly GCA_013397275.1. Classification (NCBI taxonomy): domain Eukaryota; kingdom Metazoa; phylum Chordata; class Aves; order Charadriiformes; family Burhinidae; genus Burhinus; species Burhinus bistriatus. The sequence continues at coordinate 1,156,281 of VYXH01007509.1, forward strand.
AACATTCCTTGATTAACATACTAATGGATGTAAGCAGCACCTTGACTGCTTCCCTATTTCTCTTTTTTCTATAAGCTTTTTCAGCCATAGTTTCCATGGCTAAGATGTAAGCCTGTACGTCAGTTAGACAAAGAATCAGGCCTACGTTCAGCATCTACATAACATCTCTCTTAGGAATAAAGGTCACTCTTTCTTGATTCAGTTCGGCAAGTTTCTGCTGATCTGCACCTGGTATGCAACGAGGCTGAAATCTGTAATTGTCCTGTGTGCGGCAGAGGGAGATTTATGTTGGTTTTCAGTTGTTTATGAAATACCAGAGATGCATGTAATTGGACAAGGGAGATTTGGTTGGGCGGTACCATTAGTGTGTATGTAATATTTTGTTATAAAGAGTTTGTTAACTCTGCTGTTACATCTTCTTACTGTATGGTGTTTAAACCATCCTGAAACTACAGTTCACAGACAATTTGGCCAAAATGCTGTATTGTGTACTTTTAGGTGCTGTAAGAGGAATTCCGTACATTTAAGGCTCTGTGAGTTAATTAAAAATTAATTTCCAAATGCTAAACCACTGCAGAGTCACAACACTAAAACTATGTGTTCTGCATTGCTTAAACCCCTAAAATGCCACCATTTAAACACGAATTGGACTAACCAACACACTGTTTTAAGTGGTGGGGCAAGGGGATGATTCTATTTAGTGATGAACGTATGAGCTGTTGTTCCCTAATGTGGTTTTGGATGCTCAGGATTGATCAGAAATCGTCAGCTCTGAGGGAAGGTGCTGCATTATGAAGAGCTCCTCGGAGCTGAAAGATGCTGTTTCTTATGGACGGCAATGCTGAAGCTATACGGCCACCAAGACAGGTTTTATATATTATCACAGCTAAGTTTAGGAGGTGATGGTACTTTGTCTTAATACATCGGCATTTTAACAAGACCTCACCATACGAAACAACAACGTTCATAGCACACTATAAATCATTCTTAGCAGTACAATAAGTTTTCGTAGGGCGTCCTGATGGGTGTCAGATCTCAGCAGAATACTTCATACATCTGAGACAGAAAGACTTAACTACCAGATTTCTTCTTGTCTGTTTATGTGAAGCGATAACCAAAATGTAATAGCATTTTTGACCAGTCTATGTCACACAGAATTCATGTACTGACTTTCAGTTTAAAGGCCTAGAATTTATATTTTAATTGTAAACAATATTTTTACTTTGTAGTCATTCCTAAGTCTTTTTTTTTCCTTGAAAAATATTGATAATAATCTGTCAACACAATTACGGTTTTTTCTTTTAATTGGGTTTGGATTTGTGCAATACAACATAAGAGGGAGATAAGAATTAACAGTTTTAAATAGGGAAAGCCAGAACCATTTACTAAGAAGATTTTGTTAAAAGGGAACTGGTAAATGAATAATAGGCTATCATATCTCTTATAAAAGAGAATCTATGGGAGAAATTATGAATAGCTGAAAAACAGCATTTTGGCATGATTCCCGCTGATTTTCATGATAGCAAGGTTAATTCTTAGCATTTAATTTTCAAACATTTTACAAATATTAATCGAGCTTCACAACATCCTGCTGGAGTATCTGCAAGTTAATAGCTTGTGTGAGCAGATATTACAGGACTGCAGTTAAATCTCTGACATTCCTGATCTCATCTTGGACTCGGAAAACAGACTTTCCCCTTCACAGGCTGTATCTTCCTCAGCAGCACAGAGCCATTACCCTTCTACAAACTTCTCCTCACCTGTGCGGTTCGTTCAGTTTGATTTGCAGTTAATCTTTCCGCTCTGCTTCTCATGCTCATCGTAGGCACGCCGTGCTACTAGAGGCAATCGTGTAAGGGCTGTACAATTCTGAAACCTGACAGTTGTAATGGAAACACAACAAACTGTCGCTCTTTAATAGCACCGGGTCTATTACTACAATTGCAACAGAGCCTGTTCATAAAACAAGCTGATTTTCTGTGTATACTCATAGTTAATACTGAGATATATGTGCTGTCAGTTGAAATACGGCTAATATTTTTAATGCTTCTTAGGTTTTTATCTTGCCACAACAGTCTACACGCAGAGGCATATAGATCCCTGAACAAAGACAACCCTCAGAGACATCAAATCCACATTTGCCTTTTGCTGTGGAAGAGAAATAACAGATTCCAAGCCATTCAGGCTGAAGGAGATTGTATTCACTTTAACACCTCAAGATGTTTGTAAAAGCAGTTGAAATACAGCTGCAGGCTATTCAAGAAGTTTGATGACTGGCAAAGTCCTAGAGGTGGCTATAAACTGCTGTTAGACAAAGAGACCAGGGGCACCGTGTTTGTCCTGTCTTTCCTTTCCTGCTACGGAAATAAAAATAAGATGGAAGGGAAGAGGCAGGAAAACTGGATGCCTGCACTGTGGAGTAGGTAGGAAAACACCTGGGATAGGTACTGTAGGAGGATATGGGGCTAGGACTCTGAACACCAGAGAGAGGAATGTAAGATATGAATCAAAGCACTGCAGGAGGATTGGAGGGATTAAAGGCAGGAGTCAGCGAGAAGAGCTGCTGCTGTTGAATTCTCAACGGAAGGCAAGAATGCAGCATGCTCCTGGAAAGGGGGGAAACGCAGGATTCACCTATTGGAAACAGTGTCAACACCAAGAAATTAGTGAGTCAGAAAGTGAAAAGAGAAAAAGAGTTGTTTCATAAGCACAAATTATATTAAAAAGTTGAATAATATCTTGCGTCTTCATCCATCCCCCCCAAAATGCCAGCTTGCTGTAATCATCCCTGAAACCCACAAGTGCACCTTTCCCCTTCCTGTGCTAACCCAAACTGTCCTTCCAGACCCTCCTCTGCTGCCATCCGTCCCTCCCCATACCTGCTCTCCAGCTCCCTGCCTGCCTCCCTGCGCTGTCCCCGAACCCCTGCTTGTCCCCTCGCTGTTCACCCTGGTGGGCAGCCCTGTCTGCTGGACCTCCTCCCTGCTCTCCCTGCGTTCACTTGGCAAGGCAGAGTATGTGAGCTGATTGCCAAGCTTGCTGGGACAAACCAGAAAGGGAGTTCTTTCACAGCTTCCCTGTGAGCGGAGGCAGGGAAATAAGTTTCTCACCTGCCAAGCTATTGATTTTCACAAATCTTGTCAGAATTTAATACCTTTAAAACTCCCAACCTTCAGTTTGGTTGAAATAGGCCAACAGCTTCCAAAATTGTAAACTGACTGTTCAAGTGGAAAAACACTTGAAAAATGTAGCTGTGTTTTGAAGAGGAATGCTCTTCTTTTTTTAACATTATTCTTAAATTCTTCATTATTGTGAGTGCATAACAGCACATACAATGTGTTCCTTTCAGGTTGAATTCCCACTCTGAATTATACATGAACAAAAAAGAATGTCCGATGGCTTTGCCGTGAGAAGATGTCGTGTCAAGTCCCAGCATTTCTCTTGCATATTTTTATATATGCCTTCTGATTTTGGAGCTCATGAGACGCACAACATTTGCTGTGGTAGCTGTATTATTAGAGAGGACAAGAGCATCTCTGCGGGACGTAGGGACAGGAGGTCGGCCTCGACACATGGATGCAGACAAAGCTGACTTTACATCCAGTAGAGATGAGTGCAAGATATATGGCATATTTCTATATATACCTACATATTTGTATATGTGAATTTGAATATATATTAGCTCAGTACCGCTTAAAAGCCTGCCCAGCTGAACAGTGCAATTGGAGCCGATAAGCAAATTGAAGTCTGGATAGACTTTCTGTCTATTGACAGATTATTTTTAAACCACCCCCTGTATTCCCACAGCGCAGTTTAGTTTCACGGATACTTGCTGCACCTGCAACAGACACAGAGGAGCTGGATGCCAGTTGTTTTGCTGCTCCTCCTCTTAAGCACCGCACATAATTATCCGTGTGGCTCCCCCATCCTTTATCAGTGCTGCTGCTGCTGCTTTCTCCTACGTGCCAGTGCCACCTGGTCCCATGGCGAGGTGATAGACGGTAACAGCCTGCCTAAGAGGAAAGGCAGGAGAGAGAAGGTGAATGTGAAAAAATGTGAAAAAAAAAAAGCTTAGAGAAAGATAGTCACACATATATTTACAGTCTTATGGAGCATATTTGCATTACAGCCCAAAAGGATAATATAACCACTTCCTCTCCTCCGTCGCTACTTACTTCTCCTGCAGTCTCTCCCATGTCTTTCAAACCTGCTAAGAAGGACAGGGAACAAGGTCACTTTTTCCTTGGCCAAGAGAAAAGCTGATGCATGGAGCTTCTGGCTGGCTCTCGCCTGCAGACAGAATACTCTAAATCTGCAATGTGTGCACTTTCCCTAGGGATGGGAAACTTAACAACTGTTTTGCATTTGCAAACTATAATACAAGGTTTTAGCGAGAGACACTGAATGTGACAATTCCAGAGCCCTGAATTGTACAAAGGAGTCTGAAGTCTATGTTCAGATCTATGTATAAATGGAATTATATACTGAATTATTGCTGCCTACCTGTTTCCTAACAGAATCACCATGGGAAAAAAAAAAAAAAAAAAGGGGGCTGGAGAACTGCTGCTTTATCTCAGAAAAGATTTTAAAGCCTATTACTTTAAGTAGTTATTCTCATTCAGCTATTACAGAAAATGGATGGGCCTGGGGTTCTCTACTGACGGTATTATTCCCCTGGGTGTAGATGTTGATACTGTACTCTTTATTTTGTTTGTACTAGGAGAAAATAACCTCCAGCATCCAGATGAATTCTCAACTGTAAATATGCAGAAGAAAAATATTAATTTCTGAGGAATTGTTGTACACAAAAACATAAACCTTGTGCTAATAATATCTTCGAGACCCTTCTGATCAGAGAGGCCCGGAGTGTTAGTGGCCTCAGCAAGGTTTGGGTTGTTTCTTTACTTTTGAAGAGCGTTATCGTTAGTATGCAGGACCAAAACTGAGCAGGAAACTGGAGACTTAGGGTGGCATTACTACTCTCTGAAGTTTTAGGATATTTGTATTTCAAGTATCCTAGGTGCTCTTCTGTTACATTACTCCCTCCCCACCCCACCAAATAAAAAAAAAAAAA
>VYXH01007509.1:1161389-1220532 GCA_013397275.1 Burhinus bistriatus
AAAAAAAAAAAAAAGTACTACTGAAAGGCATATTGGTTTTAAATGTAGGGAAATGGATTTTTACTTTGACTGAAGATGGCAGAGGTAACATTTGCTGTGCTTGAGCATCCTGGAATAAGTAATGGAAGAGGCTTTTTTCACAACCCTGTGCTCCTACAGTTCATATGACTTTCTCCTATTGCTACACAACATGGGTTTGTTTATTAAGAATCAAGTGACATGGCAGTTACATTCCTACTGATTGCAACCCACAGCTATTTACGTTTATGTCCTTTTTGGCTTTTATTCACTCTTTCTAAGAACAAGCTTAATTATTCCTATAAGAAGATAAACATAAAAAGCAGTTTGCAAATATAAAACACGTACCTGTGGTAATCATTGTCATTCTGTTTCAATCCTTAACACTGTGAATTTCCGCCAGCACAGTCTGTAGTGATTTTGCTGTGAATTAGGTCTGTAGTACTCACTGGATTATTACCAAAATAGTGTTAGATTAGGCCCATTGAGCTCTACATAGTAGGAATCTATAGCAGAATTTAAGAAACCAAAGTTAGGATAATTTTTGGCTGGGTGATAAGATATTTTAAGGGATGGTGGCAACACAGTTCAGGATAGCATGTTTGTTAGCATACAATTTGCAGTCTGCCGATGACTTTTTCAAATCATCAATAAAATAGTACATTTTCTCTCTGCTTCTCTGTCACACAAATATAAGTAATCTCGGTCTTTATAAGCCACCTGGGAGAATTGCTTTTAGATGAAAGAATTAAAATACACCTCATTTGTTAAGGTTTATAAGCCACAGTGCTCTTGTTAGAGAACGTACTGCCGTGCAATGGTAGTTGTATAGCCCTGTGCAGAAGGAACTGTGTTTTCAAATCGGGCTGTAAACTTGCCCAGAGAGCAGGAGTGGTAACCGTTTCTCATTCCTGTGTCATTCTGTTGCCTTCCCCATCATTTGAATTCACCCGCAGTTCTTGTACATACGTCGTAAGGGCACGTTAGAGAACTGCATGCACTAACTTGGCCTGCTAGTGCAAATTCTTTGGTGCAGAATAACCATTTTCAAATACAAATTGTGACATCTGAAGCTCATTTAATGAGTGTAAGAATTATAATAGAAGACTAAGAGAAAGATACAAGAAATAGTGATAAAACTAGAGAAGCCTTCCACGTTCGTGATTCTCTGAAAAATCCTGCGCAAATGATTCACTGATTTTAGGAAGTATTTTTTCCGAATAATTTGATTTACTTATGAATAAAAACATTTCTTCAGTTGAAAATTTCAGAAGCATTTTAATACCATGATCACATATTGCAAGTATCCATTTTTGCCAAATGAAGTATTGCTCTCCTTTTTTTTTTTTTTTAAGCTGGTATTGTTGGCTTCTTTTCATCTAGCTACATCTGTTACTTTTTATAAATAAGCCTTCTCTCCCCTAAGAATCAAGCAGAACTTCTTCCAAGCCTTCTATTCTCAAGTGTAACTTCAGAAGTGCAGAAATAATAGCTTTAATACTTGGCCTTTATTGGCTAATTCAATAGCTTTATGTACTGTAACTGAGAAAGGTAAATGTAAGGGGGATTATAAGGCAAAGGGAGAAACTTTTTCATGTAATTCTGACCCCAAAAGAACTTCTCTGCAAAGGTCCATCTGGCCAAGGATCCAGCCTCTGCCAGGAACCAGGAGTCAGTGCTTGGGGAAAATATAAGAAATAGGGCCAGTGGAGAGGCTAGGTGTGCATGCCCTCTGTTTTGGGAAGATTAGCATCTTCCAGAGTCACGTTGCATCTGGATCACCTTTTTCTGCCTAGTTTTATGAATTTCTTTCATCCGTTTTGAAATGTTTTATACTTTTTCCTCCATAACAGTATGGCCATGATTTGTCTATTAGCTCCTAGTAATACCGTCAATGATTGTAACAAGAACAGGCATAGAGGAGATCCGCATTAAATGTCTTAAACTTCTTCACAGCTGAGGAATCTGCAACCTCCGTCAGACTTCATGTGTTAAGACATGAGACCGCTCAACCTGATAGATGGAGTTTGACGAGCGAGATCAAGCCCCGTGCTCTGTACTGGTGTCATCCCTGAGGTCGAGGAGGATTTGTGGAAGGCCCCAGAGGAGCTGGCAGCAGCTCGCTCTGAGCCAGAGGGAAAATCCTCCTCCTCCTCCTCCATTTGCCTTATCATTATGTGGTGTCACTTGTGAAGCATGGATTTTAGGAACCCTCAGAAGGATTGCTATCATAACATATTACCGCTGTCTAATTCAGGGACCGACACAGGGTAGATCTGACTCTTTCCAATAAACTAAGCAATGGCTGACAGCTGTTTTGACAAACAGTCATGTATTTTGCTATATTCTTTGAGATTCTTAGCAGTCGTGAAATTCTTCCTACGATTAGCTATAGTTTATCATATAGAAAAATACATAGTTCATTAATTTAAATTTTCCACGTACTAGTTACTACTGAAGGCTGCAGATTTCAGCATACTTACTGGCACACAATCTGGAGTGTATAATAGACAGCAATGTAAGTTCACTGGGGTTACATTGCCAGAAATCCTTCGGGAATGAATGGTGGTTATTATCAGTGACCTGAATTCTATTATGATTTCAAAAATAAAAGTGTAATCTAACAAAACCGTGATGTACTAATAAATGCCAGTGTATCCACATTAGTTCTTGTCTTCAACAAGCACATTTACTCTTACTGACTGTTGTTTATGACGTCTCTGTAATATAAAAGGTGTACAATGAGGTCAGCAAATTTCAACCATCAAGTTCAGGTCTTAACACAACGTTCTGAAATGTCCAAGTTTTATTATTGGTTGTCAAAACCATTTTTCTCTGATTTTTTCAGATAAAGTATTTTATTGAATGAAATGGTCTAAGTCAGTTGTGAAATTGTCTCTTTGCTTTATGGTTCTGTAATACTTATAATATTTTTTTATTATTTATTTAGTTCAAATTACACAGAAAATACCATTCTTTTGAAATATAAAGGTAATTCAAAGAACAGAATATTCTAAGGAAAAGTCAATCTCCCAGTCATCCTACTACTCGTTTTTTTTCCTCAACTGCTGTCAAACGTGTCAGCCACTCATGTGAGTAATGTAATCCCGAATTTGGAATATGCTGGTGGTTGGACATATGTAGAGCACCAGTGGGAGTCCTGCTGCTGCTCTGAACCCAAGAGTTCATTGTCTTTTTCTGGTCTTTGTTGTTGTACTTTCCTTTACGATGGTGTGAGATGATGCTGATACGGAATAAGAATGAGCTTTTGAAAGAGTAAACGTTTTATTTTTACCCAATAGAAACGTATGCAATCAGAGCTAGGAAAGTGGCTGCAAAATGAGAGTGATTGTCTCAATTATAGCCATATAGATATGGCCTTCTCCACTGAATTCTTGTGTGCATAAGAAGCCTCGTATCAATAAGGAAGAACATAATCATAACACCTGTGCATGTATTCTAAGGACAAATCCACAGATTGGAGGGATTTTCCAAATCTCATGATATACAAAATTAGAGTAAAAATCACACAGGAACAGACTTTGGAGGGCAAATTCACAAAATGTTTCGATTTTAGTTCGGTCAATCCAAAGAGCATCCATCAACTGCTACTGAAAACTGTGCATTATATTTTCTAGTGAATTATGTGGGGGAAGGAAACTGTAAGTTGATATTGTACAGTAAAAACAGAACTGGAAGGCTTTTAATTTATGATTATATGTATATTGATCTAAGAAATTTCAAATAGCTATCTTCTCTAAGTAAACCACAACTTTGATCTTTGTAGGTTCAGAAAAGTCTGGCTTTTTTGAGATTGTCTTTCATATTCCAAGTAAGTTCAAAAGGTGTCTTTTTTATTAGAAGTAGTAGATCCTGTGCTTTGAAACTCCAGATGTATATTGGGCAACAGAAATGGCTCTATATTAATGTTTGCACTCTTTATTAGCTGAAGCTTCATGGAATTTCAGAGTGCCAAAATAAAAATGGAGAATTAATATGCATAGAAGTTGTAAATTTAATTGGCTGGTATTATCAATTAGGCACACTCAGTAGAACTCCAGTATGAATTTTCATTTAGTATATCTGCTGAAGAGTTGGACAAAATGCAAAATGAATATTCAATTAAAAAATGAAATTGATCAAAAATTCAGTTTTTTCATACAGTAATCTACTAGAACCAGTACCATTTATTCACTGCAACACTCAAAGTGGTAATGGCCAGTTTTGAACAAGTAGGGTGTGATCCTGTCATTCTCCCTACTAATTGCTATTAAATGTAAACCAATTTCTAGGTTTTGACTATCATCTTATGGGCACAATGCTACTGAGTAATGTATTTGTCATTTATGAAGCACTTTTAACAACTACTGTGAGCAGCTCACAGTTATTTAGGAACGAATCTAAGAAATTAGAGATGAAATATTTATGTCATATCTTCTTTTAGTACAGGATTGCACCCTGTAGCCTGCTTGATGAGCCTTCCACCATTTCCCTTTGAAAATGAAGCAACCATTAATGGTATATTAAAAAAAAAACAAAACATTTTTCCTTTAGATTGTAAGATATGGGCAGGAATTTTAGCAGTCAGAAAAGTGAACTTGCTGAAGTGATTTCACTTTCCACTGCTTATTATAGACCAAAGGAAAAAAACAATATCATACCTACATTTCTATAATCCTTAGCAAAGTTGTTTGTTTCTTTTTTTTTTAAATATAAGAGAACTTCCTAAAGAGTGTCATTAGACAGTCCTCTTCCAGTACAATGAAATCAAATTGAAATGCAGTACATTTGCTCATTTGTCCCAACTTCAGATAGTCTCATTACTCAGAAGTAATGAGTACCCTTTTCTTTGTTGTTATGATTTCCTTTTATGTCACAATGGTTTTTATGTGTGAATGGGAAGAAAGAAGAAAACAGGGGAAAATATGCACCTTGTCTCCTTTTCTACTACATTTTCTGCTGGTTGTGTTTCTTCCTAGTTTACTCATTCATCTTTAATCCTAACCATGTGGGGCTTTGGCCAAAGTTCTCAGTTTCCAGGCTCCAAGTGCCAAACTAGAAAGGAACTTTTAATGTAAGTAATGTTTCAAAAAATGTAAGTAAGAAGAGGATAAGAAATTATGTTTTCTCACTAGATGTAAGCTACTAATTAAGCTAGTATCAGACGTCTAGGCAAGCGGAAGGGCAATTTTAAAGTGTAGCTCTGTTCTGTGTAGTACTGTCAAGCATGATCCAAAAGTGGTCTGAACGTCATTTTCTTTATCACTAAGCCACTAGAATATTTCTATTTCATTAGCATCACCTTTGTTAATTAACACGTTAATACTTCAATTTTTGGTAGATCCAATATGCATCGTCAGATAGCGCCAACTTGAAAAGAGGGTTTGTTCTGAAATCCAAGTCTGTAAAAGTGGAATCTGATTATGTTAAACCTGCCTCCTACCTGCATTCAATACAGCCAAGTAAAAATACCTGCTGCTTTTTTTAATAGAGGCACATCTCTACTATTTTTTCAGTGTGAGCCAGTAAAAGAAATTGAGCTATTCATGCATCACCGAGAAAACAGATAAATTACAGTTATAGGGAATTCTGCCCTCTGCTACTGGCAAAAAATAATAATTTGTCTAATAAGGTTATATTTATGTTGAGTAGCCACAGGGTGGAACACATTACACATTTTAAAATATTTGCTCTACAGAATTAATTTTTGAAAGTGTTCATTGGTGTCCCAAGTACAAACTAAAATTTAGAGAAATGTAGATAAGGAGTTATAATATTCTTTTGTAGGAAAATGTATTTTGTGCTGGTGAGGTTCCTACATTTACCACCACAGTATCTGAGACCTTAACGTGAGGACCTTAAACTATGATCAGCATATCTTACATTTTATTAGCTATTGAATCTCAAACAAAAATACCATCTCAAAACAAAAGATGGCTGCCTTATTAGAAGATAATTATTCTAGTGACACTAGCAAGGAAAATGTTTTACCACAAGGAAAAATATAAGCAAAATATTTTGTAGTAAAAAGAGTTCTAACATGATGTGGGTTTTTTTTAAGCTCAAATACCAATTAACACAGGGCTGTACACTAAAGCTATCAAAATCAAATATCAAATAAAAAAAAAAATAAATTATCCATAGTAGTATTTTGTGACTTATCCTTCTTGGTTTGGAATCCCCTGACAAAGAGCACCCTGTGTAGGTAGCAGCTTTTCCCAGAAAAAGCCGGGTCTCAGCACCCAGCTCAACTTGCCTGCCTTAAGCTGATTGTACCTCATTTTAGCAACTGTGCAGTGAGCAAACAACTATTGCCTGACCTGGCTTAGCTTCGAAGTACCCTATTGTTATTGAGGCTTTTCTGTGTTAATTATGTGATTTGGACTAGTGGACTTGGACAGATGGACGACTTGATGGGTAAGGAACTGGCTGGATGGCCACGCTCAAAGAGTTGCGGTCAACGGGTCAATGTCCAAGTGGCGAGCAGTGACGAGTGGTGTTCCTCAGGGATCGGTACTGGGACTGGTACTATTTAACAACTTTGTCAGTGACACAGACAGTGGGATTGAGTGCATTCTCAGCAAGTTTGCCGATGACACCAAGCTGCGTGGAACAGTTGACAAGATGGAAGGAAGGGATGCCATCCAGAGGGACCTGGACAGGCTTTAGAGGTGGGCCCATGCCAACCTCATGAAGTTCAACAAGGCCAAGTGCAAGGTCCTGCATGTGAGTCGGGGCAATCCCATGCACAAATACAGGCTGAGTGGACAGTAGATCAAGAGCAGCCCTGAGAGCAGGGACTTGGGAGTGTTGGTGGATGAGAAGCTCGACATGAGCCGGTAATGTGCACTCGCAGCCCAGAAAGCCAACAGCATCCTGGGGTGCATCAAAAGAACCGTGGCCAGGAGGTCGAGGGATGTGATTCTGCCCCTCTACTCTGCTCTCATGACATGCCACTTGGAATACTGCATCCAACTCTGGACCCCCCAGCATAAGAAAGACATGGACCTGTGGGAGCGAGTCCAGAGGAGGGCCATGAAGATGATCAGAGGGCTGGAGCACCTCTGCTATGAGGACAGGCTGAGAGAGTTGGGATTGTTCAGCCTGAAGGAAAGAAGGCTTCAAGGAGACCTTATTACGGCCTTTCAGTACTTAAAGGAGGCCTACAGGAAAAGTAGTGAGGGACTTTTTATCAAGGAGTGTGGCGATAGGACGAGGGGTAACAGTTTTAAACTGGAAGAGTGGAGGTTTAGATATTAAGAAGAAATTCTTTACTGTGGGGGTGGTGAGGCACTGGAACAAGCTGCCCAGGGAAGCTGTGGATGCCCCATCCCTGGAGGTGTTCAAGGCCAGGTTGGATGGGGCTCTGAGCAACCTGGTCTAGTGGGAGGTGTCCTTGCCCATGGCAAGGGGGTTGGAACTAGATGATCTGTAAGGTCCCTTCTGACTGTAACGATTCTATGATTCTATGACTTTTATTCTATAGACAAGAATTGGACTCACAATAAATTCTTTGTTCCGTGTATATGGTGTGGTCCCTTTTGCTCAGAACAGGACTTTGAGCATGACCCTGCATATCCTTCCATCTGATTCCTGCGGACACGTTGGCAGCACATCCTGATCTGCTCTCTCGAGGACTGCTGGTAGAACTAAGGTGTGGGCATGATGTTAGCAACTGTACAGTAGAGAACATTTTGATTTACTGTTCTTAAATCCTACAAACCAATTTCCAAATCCTTCAAATTGTAGAAACAGAATTAAGTAATCTGGGAATATATTTCCGTGTTTAGTCTCCTGTAATTTTCTATAGTGTTTCAAAATCAGACTTGAAAGGTACTGTTTTCCCTCCTCCCTGAATCAAAATATACATTTTGAACAATTTAGAAATTATAGATGTGGTCAACATAAGGCTACCTGCTGCTTCTTGGGGAGGGCAGGTATTTTTATTTGTTTCAGGATTTCACGTATCAATTGTGAAACATGGATGTTCGTATTTAAAGAAATCTTACTTTGCATAAATGGCACCTAATCAAAACTAAGCAAGTTGTTAAAAGAACAACAAGAGCATGAGTCTAGGCTAGAGCCAGTTGCATAAATAATGAAACAATGAAATGGGCAGAAAAACATAAAGTTAGGATAAGATCCTTAGAACAGTAGCAAGGCAGTAAAAGACTTGGCATTCAGCATGCCTGAAATACACAGGGAAAAAACAATAACAGCTTGCAACGAGGAGCATAACAGTTCTCATCAAGATGAGTGACAATCATCACCAAGATACAGAAAAGAGCCACTCTGTAGGAATTGTGGTTTTTAGTTTAATTTGCATTATGCAACTTCTGTAGCTTTGCAGGTGGGCTCAGCACCAGCTCCTGTCCATGCCACTTTGCTGCTCTCTCAAAGTTTTCCTTTTGCACAACTCCCAGAGGAACAAAGCTGTCATACAAAGCATTTCTGCTGTCCCCAAACCTGAAAATCCTAAGAGTGGAGATTCCTGTGAGGATTCTCAATGTTGTTTATGACATGCTCGTGGCATCAAGAGTCACTTGGGCAAGTATCAGTACACTGTAGGCTACATAGCCATTACATGTATATATAAAATGCGTCCTTTGCCAGCTTCATTTTTTTCTGACTATTCAAGTTGTCCTTTCTGTCCTCTAAATCTCTTTTCCTCCCAGTCCTAATCCACCTCTACTGCAACCTCTTCTGTCAATACATTTTCCATAGGCTTGTCCAGCTTCTGTTTTTTTTTTTAGGGTTGTAACGCTATTCCAACCCCTGCAGGTAGATGGTGGGTGCTATTTTTCCATTCCAGCCACGAAAGGTAGGGTGTTCAGACAGAGAAAAAAACCCATATTGTAATCTTAATCTCATAATGTAATATTGAAATTACAGTTGGTTTGGAAAATATGTGAGCTGTCTGCCTTGCCTCATGAGATAGTTTACAATCCAGAACCTTCAAATCTCTGGTGTTAAAAGCTCAGGAGCCTGCAAACTTCCTAACAGAGGGAAGCTGCTGGCTGTGAAATCATACTTTTTGTGCTTCCGATTTAAAAACTCAGTTGTACAGAGTTGGAGAGAAGGAGATTTATAGCAATAATAAACACTGATTTAACAATCAGTTTGCACGGTAAGTGGCTGAAGAGTCGCTGAAACAGTAGTTTTCACACTAGAACTCAAATTGTGTACTAGATCTCCCCAGAGAACAACCTCTGTCTTTCTTCATTTCTAGTCCTGTGCCAGGACCACTATTGTGTCTTCAACAATAATTACTATTCTGTGGTATTGGATAGCTCTGATAGTGTATTGTTAGATACGTTTCGATAAATGATGTTCAAGCAAGCAAAGGACAATCTGAAGAAGAATTTGGAAGATCAAAAAGTGTGAAAGATGATGAGCACATGAACCAGCAAACATGCACAGATTGTTATATATGCAGGAAGTGATTTTAATTTTAACAGGACAGTTTTTGAATACATGGCCATGGGCAGATACACAGAGGTGAAACAGCTCTGATGGGGTGAGATGCTGTCGCTCTCTACCAGCTGGCTCTGCTCTGAAACAGATGAACAGTCTTCACGCTTTTCATTGACTCCACAGAGAGCAATAACAAATAAGTGAAATAATGATAGCCATCTATTATTTTCTGTGCTAGCTATTTGCTGTGTGAATGTGCCTCCACACTCCAAAGAATCTGGAGTTCTCCTTCTGCAGAGACTTACATGTTTAACTGGAGGGCAGTTGGTCATTATTGGTCCTAGTTTGACTTTAATAAATGAGCTGGACAAATATATTCAAGTTACTTAGAAGTTTTCTCTGATTTAGAAGCTTTTCTACCAGATGCAGACATATTCTTCATCTTTAAAAAGCATATTCAAACCTAGATATGAGAACTTACATTATTTCTGCCAATACTGTTGTTCTTCACATTGATTTTCTGTATAATTTTTTCTGGATTTTCTTCACTACTCACACAAAATTGTATGTGTATTTTTTGGAGCATGATTTAGATGTAAGAGAATAAAAATTCTTTAAAAGTTAAAATATATGCTTATAGGAAGAGTTTCTTAGAGTTATCCAGTACTCTTAAAGATTTTTACAAGAGATTATATCTAATTTTTAAAAAGAAATTTTGATCTTGCAACCTGATAGTATATGGTTGGGTTTTTTTATTTTCATTTTTCTTTTTTTTTTTTTTTTTCCCTGTAGTTAAGGAATAATTTGTTGCAAGTAGTTTAGAGTTGGCAATTAAATATTGAAGCATAGCATGGAACAGGTGAAGGGTTTTGGTTTTTTTTCTTTAAGGATGAAATATGGGTCACAGTAGTTCTTCTATCAAAGTGTTGGATCTAAGTAACAGGTGTCTACACCTTACCCATGCCCAGGTACCACAACCCCTTTTTATACACTTAACACCAAAGAATCAGGGATTGAAGCTAATCGTACCATTTTAATACAAAACATTGCTTTTATCAGGAAGAAACATTTCATAATTAGAGTTTGTGTAATCGAGTAGAAATATCCATAAAATAATATCCAACATGGGTTGGATAATATCCTTGATGGGCCAAAGCCAGTGGTATGAGGTTCAACAAGGCCAAGTGCCGGGTCCTGCACTTGGGTCACAACAACCCCAGGCAACGCTACAGGCTTGGGGAGGAGTGGCTGGAAAGCTGCCTGGAAGAAAAGGACCTGGGGGTGTTGGTCGACAGCCGGCTGAATGTGAGCCAGCAGTGTGCCCAGGTGGCCAAGAAGGCCAACGGCATCTTGGCCTGTGTCAGGAATAGTGTGGCCAGCAGGAGCAGGAAAGTGATCATCCCCCTGTACTCAACACTGGTGAGGCCCCACCTTGAATACTGGGTTCAGTTTTGGGCGCCTCACTACAAGAAAAACATTGAGGTGCTGGAGCGTGTCCAGAGAAGGGCAACGAAGCAGGTGAAGGGTCTGGAGCACAAGTCTTCTGAGGAGCGGCTGAGGGAACTGAGGTTGTTTAGCCCGGAGAAAAGGAGGCTGAGGGGAGACCTTATCGCTCTCTACAACTACCTGAAAGGAGGTTGTAGCGAGGTGGGGGTTGGTCTCTTCTCACAAGTAACAAGCAATAGGACAAGAGGAAATGGCCTCAAGTTGCACCAAGGGAGGTTTAGATTGGATATTAGGAAAAAATTCTTCACCAAAAGGGTTATCAAACATTGGAACAGGCTGCCCAGGGAAGTGTTGGAGTCACCATCCCTGGAGGTATTTAAAAGACAGGTAGACATGGTGCTGAGAGACATGGTTTAGTGGTGGTTTTGGCAGTGTTAGGTTCATGGTTGGATTCGATGATCTTAAAGGTCCTTTCCAACATAGAGGATTCTGTGATTCTCTGTTTCAGTAGATGAAACAGTGACTCTCACTGAACTGTCCAGTCCTCTCAGCCTGGGAATTGGGTGAGCTGAGGCCTGCTGTACATTTGGATGCCCTGGAAACTAAAGAGTACATTTTAGAAGTACCACATTTACATAGAAGCAAAGACTTTGAAATAGATAAAAACTGGGTTGTAGCAGGAAAAAAAAAAAAAAAAAAAAGTAGATTATTGCCCATAAAAATTTATCATGAAAAAGCAGAGGATGTTAAAGGAAAGGTCGTGCACACGGACAGGAGAACATAAGTCATGACACTGAAAAGAATAGTAGAGCATAAAATGGCTTTCTTCCGTGTTTTGCTGTCCCGAGTCCATCATTCAGGAAGCCTCTAAGCCTTTTCAGCTCTTCGTGTGCTCTCTGTCTATGATCTTACTAAGTCTGATATCATTCATTCTTGTTTATTATCTCTGCTTGCTTTTCTTTTTATAGATATTCAGTGATGTCTTCTACTCAGTCTCTCATTCTGTTTATATGTTTCATTTTGTTATTTCTTGGTCTTACTTAAGTGGATTTTGTTCATGTAACACTTTTGTGGAATTCTTTACCATATTAGTTCTTCTTTGATTTAGTTCAAATCAAAACTAAAAGTAGATTAATTCTGTAATTATTACAGCTCTTATTTGTTATACATGTTGGGTTTTTGCACTTTTTGCTTTGGGAAGCACAAAACACTGAGTTATAGGTTTGTCCAGTGCAGCCTATTCAGTTTAAAAAAAAAAGATTTATGAAAAAGCATAATAGAAATTCTTTAAAAACTCAGAAGATGTAGCAGCTAAAAAGACTCAACAATAAAGGACTCATAGAAAGTCAGAATAACAAAAAGACCAAGAAGTTGTGTTAGTAACTACAAAGCACTGAAGGTTATAAAAACAAAAATATTTACTGGAAGACAAAATTATGAAGGAAAGAATTACTGAATTATGAAGGTGTCAACAGAGGAGATAGAAAGTGGCCACAGGTGTCTCATTTATTAAATTGGAGGTGGGAAAGAAAAAAAAAATTTGATTAACTAATTAGAATTAGAAATTCTTCTGGACTTTTTTTTTCCCCCCTTTCTTTTTTTGGTGGAGCAGTCAAAGAAATAACTAACTCTGCTGGTCCCCCTAGTGTTCAGAGTGCCTGGAGATAGAACGGGGGGATGAAACTTGAAGTTGTGCAGTCGACTAAGAGCAGGATGTCAAAAGACAAGGCAGAAGATGTTCAGAGCTAGGAAAAATGTGTCACAGAGGGAAGTGAGTGGGAGCTGTATTGGCAAGAGATAAAGACTCTGAGATTTGAGGCAGAACTTCCCTTGGTGACATTGAAAACACTCTGTTAGGCGTTTGGAAGTAATTCGCTGTATTGATTCTGTGCTTAGTGTGGAAATGATTATCGTGTTTGTGCACCAGCTACTAAACATGCTAAGCTGTTTTATCAGCATCTTTTAGTTTTAATATTCTGAACGATAGCCTTTTGCCACTGTAGTCCCATGCAGAGAAAGGAATTCTAATCCCCTCTTGTACTTGATTTGATTTTATTAACACATTTCCTCTCTGACTGACAGACTCCAATCATTAAATTATGAAATCCAAATTAACCCTAGGCTCTGTGTTCTGTGTCGTTCCTTGTCAGGGTCAAGGGAAACTAGCCCAAATTATACCATTGGCTTTTTTTTTTGTTTGGGTTTTTTTTTACATTTGCAGATCTTATTATTTAAAATAAGGATTGAACTGTATCTCTCATCTGTTCTGAAGTACTTTGATGGTTCATTACAAACATCTTTAAACAGATCAAAATAAGAGGTTTATTAGTACTCACTGTAGAATTAGGAATGCGGGCTAGTTTGAGAAGAGCCCGTGGATATCCACACGTGTTTATCTCCTGCAGAAGAGGTACCTTCTTTTGCACAATAAAGCCGATACGGCTGTGAGGAGCGTCTGCAGCATTAGTCAGCCGATTTTGCAGCCTTTTCTATTCACGAGGGGGAAAAAACCCCACCATCCAACTTCTAAATTCTCTAAATGAGGTCTACCTCCCTTTCTTTGAAAGAAAATAGAAAGCTTGTTGCCTGGTAGAGCTCAGCTGGGGCCTGTTACCTGAGAGTGATTAGGAGAACATGCTTTCTGCCCACTCTTTTCTCAGTCAGGGAGCACTTCTCTCCTTTGGAAAAAAAGATGGGACAGAGCTATTGTTGCTGACCAGCATTTTTCAATCAGGTCATCTTCTCTCTTTTTAAAAATCTAAAGAATATTGCAGCTGCTACCAGTTGTTCTTCTTGAAGGGCTTTTTGAATGTCATTTCATTAAAAAAAAAAAAAAAAAGAGAGAGATTTTATCTAGGGATATAGTCATTCTTGTAAGAGATGGGAGATCATGAAAATACATTAGCTTTTTTATTTTTTAGCTGTAATTGTCATCTTACCAGGTCTCTTAACTTGGGATTTTTGGTGTTCTGCGCTTCATTTTTTTCCAGTTTTTGGTTGCTTTTCCACAGTTTTTTATCAATAGCCACCTTTTATATTTGCTGTCTCCATCTTTGAAGAATGAAATTAAATAATGTCATCTGAACTTAAATTACATTAAACCAGTTAAATATGAAATTAAATGGTAAATATAGCGAACAAATACTTGCGTATCAATGTACACAGGATGTGTCCATGTAACTGGGGAAAATAAAACCAAAGGTGGAGCGATTGCCAAAAGTCTGTGAGACATTGGTATCTTAAATATGGACTTAATACCTTTCTGGATTATTTTTTTTTCCACTTTTGAAACATATTTTGGATATAAATAGCCATATTGTCATAGTCCATATGGTCCAATAGTCCATTATATTAGTCCACTGACCTGCGTGACACAGCAATACTTGGACTGTTGTGTCTCCTGTCTTACTCTTTCAGTGAAAACGGGATTATTGAGTTCAGTATAGCCTTTTCCATGTGATTCTGCCTCCTTTGGTTAATTTACTTTGTGCATGCTGTTTATGAATTAAGTCAGTCATGTGCTGATTCTGGGAGTCCTGCTTTCCGACACTGAGCACTAATGTGTTGGTGTCACTAGGAGGACATTTTTTATGTGAGCTGGTTTATAAAGAAAGTTGATAGCGAGTTCCTTGAATTTTTCAGAAACATTTTCAAGAGTGACTATAAATTTTTCATGTGTAGAAGATAAAATACACAGCAGACAACCATCCCATAACAAATGGTACCATTTGAAAATAGGAAGTTATGATTGTCATATTTTCAAGTGCATGATTTTATGCTGAGTTGGAGGCTGCACAAATCGTGTGGATGTGGATGTGCGCGTGTGCCATATCTCAGGCTGCTCACGGAAAGCGCTGACACTTTGCTCTGAAAGCTCCTTTAAGTCACCCTCCTGTTCCATTGCGGTGCCTGGGGGAAGTTGTAATATACTGCAGCTACGGTGACCTGGATGGAGCAGAGGAGCGGTCAGGTTTTTTAACAGCAGTAGTCTCCTATGCTAGAGATATATTCTGCTAATGAAAAAGACAAGGCATTTGCATACTCCTTATTTTCTAAACAATCTTTCTTCTTCTGACTTTACCAATGTGCCTACTGCTACATAGACTTTGTGACCTTCCTGGGCTGCCTTCTTGATGTTTGACAATGCAGATCCGAGTTCGTCAGGCTGCCTGAATCGTGGAGCAGCAGTAGCAAAAGAGCAACTCGACGCAGCGGTATCAGCCTCATTAGC
Organism: Burhinus bistriatus; assembly: GCA_013397275.1. Lineage (NCBI taxonomy): Eukaryota > Metazoa > Chordata > Aves > Charadriiformes > Burhinidae > Burhinus > Burhinus bistriatus. The sequence continues at coordinate 1,176,499 of VYXH01007509.1, forward strand.
AGCAATAATGGGCTCTTAGTGCAGTCTTGATTCTCGTATGATTTTAATGGCACAGCTTTCTCTGTCATTTTTTTTGTATGGAGAAAGCATGAAGTCAGAGAACTTTTGTAGCCAATAAAATATGGAGGGTTGCAGATACACATTTCTTATTCTCAAGGTGTAGATCTCTTTGTTCTGAAGAGCGGACCATTGTCAATAAAAAAATGTTTGATGGGAGATTTTCATTAGGAAACTCTGAATTTGAAATATTCAGGTCAGGAAGAGCACACTGTGATAGTCAGCATTTGGTTTGAACTTCTGAACGTTGGAAGGGTTTTTGGAGGTACTGCTTGAAAGAAAGTAAATCTCTGATCCTGGATGGTCTCTCAATTTATTAAAACCCTGAATGAACTAATAAAGGCACTTCAGAGAGCATTATACATTGTAAAAAGTCAGTAAAAATAACACTAGTCCCTTAAAAGTTCTCCATACGAATTTTTGGAAATAGTTTTGGATGTAGTTGTATTTTTCTGATAGTTAAGCCTGGTAGGCAGCTGGGGTCTGCAGAACAATTGGATTTCTTACAGGTTGACACGTTGCTGGATTTTGCTGGTATAATTTTAATTGGGAGTCTTGTTAGTAGTCCTTACATCTGAGTATAATCCCAGTTTTGTTCTCATTTGTATTGACATAAAGATCTGGTTTTGCCTTTAAAAGATGAAATATGAATTTTGGCACAGCTCTGCTTGATATAGTGCCTCATTCTCACAAGGAAGTCAACGTTCCTTTCCATTTTATCCTTACTTCAAGGAGCCAACATGATGATAAGCAATTTGTTTAAATATATTAGAGTGAATCCTACAGGCCAGCCAAGGTCTCCTCCCTTATCAACCGAGTGGGTCAGAATAGCACGGTAACAAATGGTAGTAGGGATGTGATTCTTCTTCACAATCCCAGTTTTCACGCCTGTGTAGCTATCCTGCAACTTCTTATGCTTATTAGTGACAAGAAGAGCTCTACAAAGAGAGAAGGACCGTAGGAATATGTGCCTCTTCACTAGCAATGGTGGGAGCCCAAACCTTACATGTCCTCTACGTATCCTTCAGTAAACTGATGAAAGGGAAGTGGTAGTTGGTTCCTGTAGGTATTTTGGGACAGAGAGCAGCTGACAACATCACGTCCCCAGGTATATAAAGCACATAAACTACCCTCAGGGTGAGCAGACATAATTTTAATATCGTAGCATATCAGTAGAGTATAAAGATACATTCATTTGCTCAATCAGTGGGATGTTTCTCCCTTCATCACTACGGTGCTTGACCCCCCTCAGAACAAACCACACATTTCATTTTTATACCAACCATGCCAAAACCAAAGAACTTGATTATCTCTAATTTTAATCAACTTTAACATCAGAGTCAAGAGGATATGCATGAATCCTACTTCAATCTTAGGTTGTGAAATTATTATTTTTCTGCAAAAGGTAGCCATTAACTTCACTAAACTTAAATCGTGTAGAATGAAAAAAAAATAAATTGCTAGGTTTGTCATTTTTAATAAATGTTCCCATTGTCTCATAAAAAAGAACTTTGTATTGAGGGCGGACTTCTAGGAGGATCATAGTTGTGTTTTACTAATACAGCAAATTGTGTTTGAAGGAAAGCCAGAATTTCTGTTTCTTCAGTATTTTCTTCAGGCTTCTTTTTAAAATGTAAATTTTCTTTGGTTGTACTAAAAGCTATTAAAAAAAATTATTTCACTCCCCACAAAAAGAGTAGGGGGTGGGATATGCTGATACTACTTAATTTAAACAACTCCTTTCTTATTAATTTAATAATTCAGGGTTGTTTTTTTCCCCATGTTTTATAGTAGTGGTCGAGTATGTGAAATGAATCCAAAGCATTATAGTAAAACTGTGAAAATATTTCTTATACCAATAGCTAACATCCTGCAGCTCATCTGCGTCCTGTAGCTGAATCACCTACTGCAGAGACAAGTAGAGCAAATGGAACTGAAATAAAATGTAAAACAAAAGAAGGTCTTCACTACAGTTGACAGGACAACCTAAAATTAGCATCACTTCTAGGTCCCACAACAACCTTTATGTCACCTGAATAATAATTATTATTTTCTATGTAAATATTCCATAGTACCTTACTTTTTTACCGATGGCCAGATATGATACCCCAAAATTTGAATCAAGTCTGGAGCCTCAGCTGTACTTAGAAATGTACAAGTCAGTGCCGCAACATATGGTCCTTGTACTGAAAAACCTCTTTTCAGGAGATACTGCAATGAAGTCTTGTGGTAGGGTTAAGACTTTAAAAAATATTTCTAAGCTGGCTTCAGATGAGCTTATTAATACGCTGGTATCTGTGTGCCGGGGACAGAAGAAGGTCTCAGAAGCTGGGACCTGTCACAGCCACGTTTTTCTGGGCAGGTTTTGGTGTTGTGATGAGCTGCCAGGCTCTGTGTCAGAGATGGGTATTGCCTGTGCTGAAATAACCAGCCCAGGCTGAGCACCGTCAGCCGCCAGGGAATTTTCAAGAGGATTTGTTGTAGTCTGTTTGCACTCTTTCCTGTGTTTCAGTCCGTGCATGAACGGTTTGGGGGAAGGCAGGCACCTGGTGAGAAATCATTTCTACACTGATCATCCAAAGACATATGTGCGTAAGGATACGTGCAAATACTTCTACGTGTCGTTCACCTGTAAGCCGTACATACAGATGAAAGCCCGTGCATGAGTAGATGTGCTAACATCTGGTTATTACCTGCTTCATATGAAGCTATGTGGGAAATGGTTATATTTTAGCTTCTTGTACTAAATGATATTTTTGCTTGGAATATTTACTTTCTTTGCCTTGAAAATGTTTTTGTTAAGGAGTAACAGTTTGGTGTCTAACATTGGTCGCTTGCTCTTTGAAGTCCAGATTCCTTTTTTGGCTCAAAACCACTGTTTTGTAGATATATTTCACATTCCTTTAATAATGAAATTTTTCAAGTAAGCCTCATGCATAACTGCATGTACTTAAAAATATTCTCCAAACCAAAAATCTTTGTGTAAAACAGGAAAAGGAATGTCAAATAGGAAAAGTAATACATTAAATGAATGTGCAAATTGTAGTGGCACTGTAAATATGGCTTATATACTCCTGCAGCTCCTGCTGCAACTTGTGACATCTTCCGTAGAAGTGTCACCTTTAGGAGGCTATTTTTGGCAATGATGTTTCAGCATGGGATTTTAAGGGTAACAGTGGGTATTGGATATATTCTCAAGAGATCACCTGCACATTCCCTCAAATATTTCTAGGTGTGCTAAAAAAGTGAGCAGTATATATTGCTGAATAGCAATGCACACTTGTTTTATTCCTTCTCATAAAACTAGATTCAGTAAAAACTTCACCAATATTATGGTATATTTTTCGACAGTATTCAAAGCCATTACTTTCTTTGGATAAACAGCAGTTAGTACAAATCTCAAATATGCATGTAGGAAAATATTCAGGCTCTATAACATTTGTCACTTGCAGAACAGCTAAAGCAACAGAGATACACAGCCGGAGCTAGAAAAATGTTAATGTAAACCTTAATACCCAGAGAGTTTGGAATTGGCCACCTTTCACTTCCTTTAGCCATGAACAAGCGAAAGAGGAGACATTTATGAAACATAACAGACTCTCAGTTTTTCTTCGTTCTTCAAAGAGTATGAAACTGTTATATGTTTTAGGAACCTGCAGGTTCCTGAGGGCTTGCTGCGTACAGGCTGGTTAACGGAGCTCTGCGAGCTCTGCTGGCAAAGGCTTTGACATTTTCATGGCTTGTAGAGAAGTCAGTCATTACAGAGAGGCTGCTAAATTATGGAAGCAGGTTTTATCTTCCAGTTCTTTGCTACTATTGCTTCCTATAAACTTTGAGGACATTTGAGGAAAAAGCATTGGTGTACTTGGTTGGCTGAGTGGCTCCCGGAGTTACTTACAGCCGTTCATTTCTAGGCTGTTCACGGATTCCTGATGTTGGCCTGCACCCTTTTTGGCCACGCCAGCAGGTAGGCTGATCTCCAGCACACTTAACAGCCAGTTCTAGGAGGCTGCAGAGAAAAGAAACCTTCTTTTGCCTTTCCTCACGCCGAACCTGTTTTGAGGATTCCTTACAGAGCTCTGCTGCTGTCATTGCAGTGCTCTCTGCGCACAGCCTCCAGTCATGGAGCAGATGAAAAAAGGCGGAGAGACAGAAAGAATTGTTAAAAAGGGGAGGCAAATACTGTGACTTTCTGCTTTGTTGCTTCCTTGGTATGTTCCCTGTCAGAATTTGACTTAGTAAATAACTCTTTGAATCTATATTTAGAATGGGAAGTATTTTAGCAAAAAATAAGACTCAGCACAACCAAACCTATTTAAATGCAGCATAATTGAAATGTCAACATAGTCATGAAATGCCTCAAGGTGTTTCTTCGGTGAGGGCTGGCTATGACACAGAATAGATGTCTGAATACAGTGGTACAGAATAAAGTATTTGTGTACTCCTCAAATCTAATCTGGCGCTCACCTTACTGAATGTCTGCAAATGCTTGGCTGAAGCCTGACTGCTGCTATGGTCCCTGCTCTTCCCTTCTTTCAGGGAATCTGTCAGTTCAGAGAAGGTTTTGATCTTGGAGGAGAGAGAAGTTCAACAGCTCTCTGTGCTCGCAAGCAGGGAGCCTTTCCTGCAGGGATGCCCGGCATTAGCTTGGAGCTCCTGCCCCTCTTGGCAGTACAGATCTTACACCTTTGCAGGGAGTGCAGGCGGGCACGCTTCACCTGGGACATGTACCGGGAATCTTGTGTTTTCTCAGAGTGATGCTTTGTTCAACTGCTGATGGAGTGGCTTGAAAGACGACAGCACCATTTAACACAAGCTGCCATCCTCCACTTTTTGAAAGGGCCAGTAATCCACTAAGAACAGAGAGTAGAAAGTACCATTAAAGCGTCTTTTCATGTTTCGTATTTTTGAAAATCAAACAGCCACTGTGGATTACTCTTTCCTTACGAAAGTCCTCTAATTGGTGCCCCATAATGTGCCCTCTGAAGTATGCAGCCCTACTGACCTTCCAGTGGCAATAAAACCTTTGTGATAAATGGCAGTCAGCGTAGTGGTGCCCTTCCCGCTCTCCCCCAGCCTCCCGGCTGGTGCAGCTGGCCATGGTCACGGGGCCTCTTGTGGTTGTAATCATACCCCATTTCATTCGTGTGTCTCTCCTAGCCAGCACGCTGGCTCTAGATTTCAGTCTGCCTGTGCGACACGTCTTATTTTTAGCAGTTGATAGGCAGAGAAGACTAATCCATCCAACTCTTGCTTTATGAGGCAATACAGTTTTTTTACAAGAGGTTAAGTTCAGCTAGATCTTTATCAGCAAACTGTGATTTCAGAAGGAAAATGAACTTGACAACTGTTTTAACAACCTGAATGTTTATGTATGTCTTTGGTTAATGCCTAAAGTCAATATTTGTTAAGTTTGATTGATAAAAATACGTGCCTTTCATCAAGGTCAAACTAATTTGTGGAAATTTGCTTTTGCTTACCATGCTGCTTTTGCACAGAATCCCTGTCAGACTTTGCTAAAACTATGCAGGCTTTTTCTCATTTAAATTATGATTATCTTCACTGTGAACTTCCCTGTGAGCACTACCTCATTTGAATGCATCTTTTTTAAAGGATGCCTCAGATTGGATTCCAATTCAGTCAGGTGATGAATTACCTGACTTGACCTAATTCATTAATTTTAATGATATTTGAAGTCTTTATTTTATTTGGGACTCCTCTGATAGACCTATCGTATAGACATCTTCATAGGAATGTCCATTCATCAGCTACTTAAAGGACATAACTTGAAACTGGTTGTGACTGCTGGGATGCGCGCTGTCTACTTGTTTGGATTGTGTTCTGGCTTAGGTTTTCGATGTACGTTGCAGGTTACATCAGGCAAATGTAAGGCTCAGTTTGCGTTGGATAGTAAGGCTTGGAAAGGAGTTCTGCAACGGTGTCTCAAATATGTATGGATGAATTTATGTATATTCAAATGTTCATATAATGAAACTGTGTTTAAACTGCTGTTTTCACACAGTACAACTACACCATATGTTGTACCATAGTTCTTAAATTACACTATGTAGTGTAGTATAGGACTAAGTAAATGGTATCATTTTGTAACTGAGGCCATTAGAATATAGCTTTGTGGTATACAGAGATGGAGGGTTTTTTCCTGATATTTTAAGTGGTGTTACAAATATGAAAGCCACGCTATGTGATAATGAAGTTAATTCTGGAAAGGAAAAAAAAAAAAACAAACAAAAAAACCCACAACAACCAAGCCTCTATATTCTCCTAATGTTTGTGTGTGTTATCAGTTGGTTCCTATCATATGTTTCTGCAAATGGTGCATGCCTGGATTATAGGATACAACTTATATGGGTTTGTATATAACTAACTGTGGGGAAAAAACCAGGAAGGAAGAATAAGTTTAGGGAAGGAAAACAACAAGACAAAGTTGGAAAAGTAAGATAATACCAGAACTGGAGTAGGAAACCTTTTTATTGCCATCCAGAGAACGAATTTTCTCATCTTGAAAGAAAGACGCATACAACAAATAGCAATGCTACACCAAAGAAATCATCAAAGCTGCTTATGAACTGAAGTCTAACCACTGAAGGCGGCTGGAGTTGCCTTCTCCTTCTGAGTTTAGAGAGAATTAGGGAGAGATGTGTGGAAGGACTGTGAAAGAGCTGCTGCAGGAGATGGTAGTTCCTGCCTCCTCATCGCTCTGAAATGGTGCTGTCACTTAGGTACAGAAAAAATCTGATTGAGTTTATGAAAGCGCTGTGCATTTGCAATGCTTCAGGTGATGGCAGGATGGAACCACTTGGTGGTAACCTGCCTTGAGGGGAGGTACTGTCCATAGCTGCCGGAGGGAGGCTGGCAGCGGGTACGGTTGGGGTAAGGAAGTTCGCTCACAATAGTCACTAAAGCATGAAACAAAAAAATATATTATAGACTTAATGTATAAAAATAGATTTGATTGATAGTACAGTTGTAGTCAGGTAATGAATGTTCTATTCTGACTTGCCCTACAACCTCATTAACAGAAACGAGAAAGGGAAAGTGCTGCGAAATAATATGTTTTTGCCTTCTGAAACCTGTCTTCCTTTAAATGTGATAGTAGAATTATTTTTCACAGTTGTGTAAGTATTGCATATTATTTTTTTTTTTAGTTGGAGAGACTGTGTCTGTTAGAAGAGGCGGTCGGAAAGAAAAGCCTTCTGTTTCTAGTGTCCTTTGTTCTGTATGCTGGGCTGAGGACAGTTACTGGGAGAAGTAGAAAATGGTGCTTTTTGGAGAGTTATTGAGCGCGTTCGGAATAGAGAACTTTTGGTAGTGCTCTGGAGGGAGAGAAAACGAGGAGCATGCAGCAAAATTAAAAACTTGGGAGATCTCAGAAAGAGGGCAAGACTTGCTTACCGCAAGTACCTTGCTTACTTCTTACTTACAAGACCCACAAGCTTGGAAGGAAAAGGAAAAAAAACACACACACACCCCCCCCAGACAGGAATGTCAGAATTTCTTCAACCCAACTGCCCTTGAATGTTGATGGGGCTGCAAAAGAACACTGAATAAACAGGCGCTTTGCTTGTTTCAGCAGGCCTTATTTTTCTGTTTGTAGAGATGGTAGCTAAATTAATCACTTAAGTTCAGATTTAGATGCACACATTAAATGTTTTCCTGAGATACGGTGACCAGCTATAGCTCCCATTGAGTTGTTTCCTTCTAGCAGCTGGAGTTAAAAAATGCTCAGTGCTTCTGAAATTCAACTACTTAATTTAGGAACTAGATCAAATGAAGGATTTAGTTAAAAAAGAATAATTATTTTCTTAAAAAAAATTGAAACCCCTCAGGACTGTAACTTTTGTTTTGTTATCTTGTTTGGCAACTAACAGATTGTTGCTGAAAACAAGTAATAGCTGACTCTGTGTTAGAAGTTGTATTTATAAAATTTTAGGCTCCAGCTCCAACCCTGGGCTGAAAACAAGGCCTGTCTATTGAAACACACGCAGAAAAAGAGAGGTCCAGGTAGTGTTCTCAAAGGTCAATATAGAAATATAATACATGATATGTAACATGTAACATGTTATTTATAATATGTTATGTGTTATATGTAACATTATAATTGTCGTATGATATTGTATTATCATGTAATATAATGTAAATGTGTAACTATAATCAAGCCATAATAAATGAGTTACAGGCTTGTCTTCAGCAGCTGCCATGGGTAAATGAAGGGAAATTTGATGCTCAGTCAAAAGAAAGTGAGAGCAAAAGAATCCAGGAGAAAGAAAGGTGCAGCAGGAATCGTGAGTTCAAAGAGCAGGGTTGAAGCTCAAACTGCTTGACAGTCAATATTCTTCTCAGAAGCAGTATTACAGAGTTACGTATCTTAGACATACTAAACATTGCTTCAGCCAAAGAAATTTGTGTGTGTTTTGGGCTTCTTTGCTAAGAAAGAAGGAAAGCACAGAAATGCTGCTTTGCCGTTGACATAGACCATCCCCTTGTTACCTGGCAGCAATGATGGACCCATCAACTCCAATACTTTCTACATAGTGTTAAGGTAGCCTAGCACTTTGGAACAGAAAAAAAAAAAAAAAAAAAAGATTAGTTTGTGCTGATAGGCTTTACAAAATAAAGGAAGGTGGTTTTTTTTCTAAATTTAAATAGAGTTATTATATCCTGGTTGTTAGAAAAAGTGAAGGTGAACTGTACACGCTTAAATTTAGCTGATGCTGAAAATACTTTTCCAATTTAATTTTCAATTTCTGTTTTCTTCATGAAAAATTAAATTATACTGCAACTATTTTAAATCATTCCCTCCTTAATTGCCTTTTTATTTTCACAGTAATCATCTATTCGGATTTTCTACTGTAAGATTGTACTGAAATTCATGTACTTAATGGCTTTTATTAAAAGTCATTAAATAAATAAAGGACTTTTTTTGTTTTTTTTCTCAACTACCCAATCTCATCTTCAACTGTGAGTATGCCACTTTTCCATTAGTCTTGGTAACAGGGAATAGCAAGGAGGTAATTAAGAGCCATTAAGAGCCACCAAGTTTGTTTCACTGATGTTTTATAAATACATTTGTGCATGTCTCTTCACATGCATGCATAAGGACGTAGCTGTCACTCGTATGTAAACAATATAATTTTTCAGGCACAAGTTGAGTAGTAATAATATACGGTAGGCAAGATGCTTGTATCCTGGTTTTGTTTTCATATTACTTTTCAAGGAAAAAAAGGTGATTCTCTAACTGTGACTTTCTTGTAATTGCTGTTCAAACTCCTAGCATGATTGAATTTTCTAGAAATTATGTGAATACTTATCACAGAATCACAGAATCCCCGGGGTTGGAAGGGACCTCTGGAGATCATCTACTCCAACCCCCCTGCCAGAGCAGGGACACCTAGAGCAGGTTGCACAGGACGGCATCCAGGAGGGTTTTGAATGTCTCCAGAGTCAGAGACTCCACCGGCTCTCTGGGCAGCCTGTTCCAGTGCTCTGCCACCCTCAAAGGAAAGAAGTTCCTCCTCATGTTCAGATGGAACTCCCTATGTTCAAGGTTGTGCCCATTACCTCTTGTCCTGTCACTGGGCACCACTGCAAAAAGACTGGTGCCATCCTCCTGGCGCCCTCCCTTTAAGCATTTATAGGCATTGATGAGATCGCCCTTCAGCCTTCTCTCTCTCTTCTCTATCTCATCTCTGTGGAGAAAAAGTCTCTTTGAAGTCTGAGCATCCTCTAAGAAGTTCTGCTACTATGTCAAGCAAAAAGGACATCTAATCCGAACTGAAGATGTTGCACAGTTGTAAGAGGCTTCCTGCCCTCACAGAGCTCTTCATCTAAAAGATTGTTACTCTTGATGGTGATAAAAGCTGCTATAGATTTCTTTCACTGCATAACTAGTAACCTACCAACAAACAAACATGGTTCAGGAGACAGATTTGTTTCTTGTTCTTTGATCTGGGGAAGACTACAGAAAATAAATTAATAATGAGACCTTTTGTTCAATTTCAAAACCACATTTGATTACTCCATATTGTCATATTACTCTGAATGAACCATATTACTTCTTTGGAAAGTCTTCAAATGACATGCAAAATTTAGGGCATGCTTGAAACAGTCTCCTCTAAGAAGCATTTAGAGACAAGTAAATGAATCTATTCTTCTTTTTCCCAAATGGTAAAGTGTTTATCTTCTGATGTGTAACTTCGGATGGTAATATTAGATGAGGGAACCCTGTAACTTAGGTCTTCAAAAAATACTGTTAACTATATATTATACAGTATTTATTCTGTATTTTATTATAGAATATAATTAGAATGTATACATAATTAACAGTATTTAACAATATTTTTACATTAACAATTTGTTACAAATAATTATTTAGAGCTATTAACTGTAAGTGTAACTTTTACTTATATACAATATAGAGTTAACAGTATTGCAATAATGTTAATGTTATACAGTTATACTGAATAAATTCATTTTTGAGTAATAAAATCTTGCAAAATTCCATTCTTGTGATGCTGAGATGCAAAAAAAAACCCCTGCATTTATTTATTAGCTTCCTAATTTGGATGTAGGTGGCTCTGCTCACTGAGTCGTGCATAGCTGGAACCTAATAGTTCTTTAATGAGAAAATAGTCAGGTTCTCTGCCAAACTCGGAACGAGCCAAGAGCAACTAGAGTTACATCCATCTCCTGGGTTTCTGCTTGAAGTTCTGAAAAGCTACACTGAGAGATATGAGAATTTTGCTCTACTTTGTGGAGAGAATATCAAAATATAGTTTGAGAGAAGTAGCGATCCCCATCAAACCTGCCGCAATACTCATCGTCTTGAGCCAAGCACTTGGCACAGTTGGACTGTTCTCTAAAAAAATCAGAAGCTTTAGAAAAGGCAACTGGAGAAAAAAGAAACATGCTTTTTTTTTCTTCCCTTTTGCTTTTTTTTTTTTTTTCCCCTCCCTCCAGAAGCCAGGGAAGAGCCAGGTTAACTTCTAATGTGCCAGAATGTAGTAGCCAAATGTTGAAATAATACATGAAGCCCTTGTGTAAATAGCATGGCAATTCCTTATTTATTCTCAGTAGCTAGAAATAGGGCTGATCTTTGTAGTACAGTTTAACCTCTAAAGCACATCACCTGAGTCGCTCATTTTCGGTCTTATCCTTTGCAGCTGTGCCTCTAACAATCTCAGGTTCTGCAATGCTGAAATTGGCATTGAGAATTTTTACATCGTGTTCTATTAACTTATTTATCAGCCTTTTTTGCTTATGCCCTGGAGAATGAAGCTAAAGGGGCAGGATACAAGGATGACAGTTATTTACACTATCCCCACTAATAAAATGTGACAATGACATCTCCTGTGAAAAACTGCATTTTTATTTTCCTATATATGCAAAGGTACATACAGCTATGCAAAAATATAACTGTTACCTAGGCATAAAAGCTGCACGTGGCTGAAAAGATTCATCACTGGAGTATGCTACTTACCAGTTATCTGATTTATAGAATGGACTAAGGGAAGGGGTTTATTTTGGGCTCCAGAGGCTTGAAGTGCTTTGAAAAGAAGTACTGAAACAACAGCTGAGGAACTCACAGTGAAAAATAACAAATGTGGTTGTCGTATGGAAAATGTTGAGTAAAAATTAAGCTTTTCTGGGTATTATTTGTGCCTATGACAATAGCATATATGGGCATTAACCATGCGCGGTTTGGAACAGTGGAGGTGCTGCACTGGGTAAATCACTGACTTAGGACTAAATGAAGCGATGAATGAAAAGCAATTCTTGTGCTTCTGTTGCTTCCAAGCTCAGCAACGCTGAATCAATTATGCATTGCCAAAGGCTAAAGTCTCATTAGTTGGGTGAAATATAAGAAAAGCAATGAGGAAAGATGAGTCATGGTAAAATGGCAGCAAATGTTATCATACTTTACAGTGTTATTGCTGATTTCATGTTTTCAGCTGGTGCTCTAAGTATATTTAGTTCTTCCAGAAAAGTTACCACTAAACCATCCCAGCTGGATGCAAGGTTCGATGACAACAAATCACCAAACATACAATTGTGCGTCTCCTCCCAGAGATCAGGAGAGTAGGTTTAGAATCACAGTGATTTTCTAGGCTTTGGGATTCAAAGGTTCGTATTTTCTAGCTTCTCTGAACATCTGCATTTATGCACGCTAACATACACGTATGAGACAAGACTCAGATTTGTAACACTCCGATAAGCGAGCTGCTAAGAAAACCACTTGCAACAGTATTTTGAGAATTGGCAATCGTGAGTCTTTCCAGACACCAGCAGCAATATACAACTCTAAGTGGAATTTGTCATGAATTGTGCACCTCCAATGGGGCAAACACACTCCAGAAGCCAACTTGCAATCCAAGCCTGCTTGCTGTAGAGAAAAATTTAAACGTTCAGCCTCTTTAGCTGGCAGACACTTTAAATGCTGCTTGTGAAAAAAACGTATCACTTATTCTAGCCCCTGCCACAGTTCGGAAGTATATGTCTGTCTCCCAGGAAAAAAAAAAAAATAACAATTGAATAAGAATTTTATTTCTCCGGTATAATTTTTCCTTGCTTCCAGTTTTTAATTCTCTTCTAGCTTAAAGTCCTTTCTCTTATCCTTCACTGGGTTTAGTTGTGCATGTAAAAAAAGTCCAGTTACTGAATTGCACGTTTGGTTCTGTGGGATTCGTTATTATTCAATCCCTTTATGTAATTGATTCCAAGTCCTTGGCTGAGTTTCCAGGAAGGCACTGCCTCGTGAGCCTGAGGTTTCTGCTTGGCAATTTTTTGAGGATTTTATCTGTCAAGTGAAGTTGTATTCATGAAGAGAAGCAATTTCTGAGGTACTACTTCCATGAAGAGGCATGAAATTGGACGTTGGAAAAAGCTATTATAGGTGTCTTTTATGATTTCAAAATGATTTAATTATGTTTTTCCGCATAACTGAGAACTGAGCTAAGTAAATAAAGATGCTAGCTTTTTTCTTCCAGTATCAGGACAAGAAAGGTAATAATCTTTTGGCCTCTCTGGAATGTTTTAGAACTCCCACACCCTTCCCAGCTCTATTACACCATTATATCTCCAGCGCTAGTTGAGGCAACAGAACAAAGAGGGACGCTAAACTTGACATTTCTCTCTGCAAACTGTCATTCCAGAAGAGGACTAAGACATCTTGGTGTGCCACATAAGGGGAACATGGCATCGCAACTGCCAGGCTGTATGTGCTTGAGGCACAAAGGAGATTATCAACTGAAGTTACTGGGCCATTGGACTGGAGACTTGACATACACCGATACATGAAAATACACAAATTCCTTGCTTTATATTGTCAGATGGCCCAGGGGCTCCTATGCATGACAGCTCCTGCACTCCACAGAGCACTTGTGACCATGCACAATACTCCCCAACATTTTTAAAGCTTGTGTGAAATGTCCTTTGGGTCCTGCTTTGCTCGTGTAAGAGTCAGTCTAGCAACAATGCCATCCCATTTTCTTGAAGTAGTGAATTAAAGTGCCAACTAATAGCCCTCTACTCCTCGCATGCACCTTCTCCCAAATCTGGGACTCTTAGTGAGAGGGAGCGCTTGTAGATACCTCCCTTTCACAGCAGTTTCTGTCCTGTAACAGTCTCACTGATTTTATTTTTAATAGAGGCTTGATATTTTAAAATACTTTGATTCTGATTCATAATACAATGAAAAATTAAGCAGCAATTTTCTGTGAAGGCAGAACAGAGATGTAGGAGCCAGGAGCAGAATACGGATTTAGTGCATGATAAAACATGAACTGGACATTTGTTTGTGATACCTGATCCCAGAGCTCTTGGGCTCCACTGTTCAAAGGTACGTGTACGCAGAGTAACCTGGGATATCATCAATCCTGAACAGTGGTAGTTTTTGCGTTCCTGAATTATCTTTGAAAAATAACTATGCTGAGGGTTTTTTTTCTACCCTATGCTACTGACTTGCACAACATCTCATTTCTACAAAGTTTATTTGCCAATGAAACTTGGTCACTTAGAAGCCAGTACACTGTAGTTAGATAATTGGAAAAGTAATTCTTCTTAAAATATATTGCTTAATGGGTATTTAATCTTTTTTCTTAAGCTGAGTACCCAGCAGAACAAGCAAACTAAGTGCCCTGCTGCATAAATGTATAACACAGTCTTCAAGACACGTCATTGTTATCCATGTAGATCACGCTTCTGTAAATTGTGTCCCTGAAAAGTAATATATGAACTAGTCTACTGCTGTCTGCCTGCATCTCGCCACAGGCGATCAAAAAGCGATCAGTGATGGCTGAAAGACTAAAAAGATGCCGAGCAGTATGAGGCAATTAACTTTGCCTGATTTGGGGGGAATCAGTAGGCATTCATGACCATTAATGATGTTTTTTCTATGATGTGGGCAAAGGTGAGCCCATCAGACTCTAAGAAGATTTGTGTGACTTACAGTGACCTTGTATGTGGCTCCCAAGTTGTAGAAAACATCAAAAATACAACTTTCTTTGAACTTTCTGAGCAGTTGAAATGTTAATGCCTGTAGAGATGGTGTAAGGTCCAAGCCTAGCAGCCATGAGGACTGAAAGAAACACTTTCTATTGATTTCATTAGCTATAGATAGCAGCACTGAAAATGGCAGTATTAAGAATTTCAGTGGAAGCATTTTGTACACGCAAATTGACTGAGGTTGGTTAACTGAGAACTCTTGTGATGGTCTGGGCCTGTGGCTGTAGCACGTAGTATCAGTTGCTGTTATTTAAGTATGGGAGAGGGATTCCTGCTTTCTAGTGTCTTTCCTTGGTCACTGGATCTGTCTCAGTCTTGGACCAGTGCAAGTGCTGCTCTTTACACCACGTTGTTCAGAGCTCCTGCAGAGGTCACTTCTGTCTGAGACGTGGAGGTGATGCTGCTTAGCTGCTGCTTTGGGTTCACAAAGCAGCGAAAAAGGTTACTGGCGTGGAAGGTATCCCATAATTTAGTTCTAATTAAAACATCAGTTAAAAATCTTCAGAGTCATATGCTGGTCTATTTTATGATAAAACTCTGATTAGTGTAAAATGGCAATGGACATTAATTTGATAACAACAGTGTCAGTCATGAGTCTTCATTGATGAGATGTTAGAAAGTTTTAGTTTACAGCCTTAATAAAAAAATTTCATTCTATCCCGTGGCTTCTCAATAAATAATATTTCAATACATAAATATTCCCTTAAGTTTATAGGAAACACTCATCAGAATTACTTTCTGGACTATAAAAAGTGTTAAGATATGTAGTATTACTTTGGTACTGAAGTACATTTAATAAAGGAGATTTGTCTTAATGTATATGTTATATGATGCTGTACAAGAAATTTGTAAGAACTTTGTATTGCTTAATGTAGCTGGACATTGTAGATGTAATTGTTTTTGAGTGAGATCTGCGTGAGGAAGTTAGCTGTTTCAGTCATTTACAAGAGACTTTTAAGAGAGAGATTGAACACTGATGATGACACACTGTGCACTGGCTTCCCATTAAATAGAGCTGGAAAACATGTATAAAACTACAGTAACAGCCATATTTCTTCCCCTTAGAAGTCCTTGTTATCCAGTGGCTAGATGAGCTAAGTGGAATTGTGTACAGGAGTGTGCATCAGTGGTGAACTGACACTAATTATGGAGTGGGTAACTATCCCCAGAGAACACTGTGGGGCTTCAATTATTAATTAACGTTTCCAGAACACTCTGAGACTCGCTAAGTAGTTTTTAGTTGGAGGTTGTTGTATTAAAAAACTGCTTTAAATTACTACTTCTGAGATGACTTCTTAAAATGCATTCAGTAAACGTTTGAATTTACTGACATGTAGGTATGTTTGCACATACGTGTATTTTTTTGCAAACAAAAAAAGGCAGAAGTGTAAAGCATTATTAAAAATGAATGCTGGAAAGATTCAACAGGGGTATGTTTGAGCATATTAAAAAACATCAGCAGCAGAATGTGAAATAAGGCTGAGTATATAAATATAAGAATGAACAAGGTCATTGAAATACTTGATGGTCAAAGTAAGTGATATTTAAGAAGCTGAAGTGGAAGATGATGTTTCATCGAAGACAAAGCTTATGTATTACCTCTTTTAAAATTTATAACTTTACTTTTTCAGACAGAAGTCTCTGTAACTTAGTTTGGTTGACCTCACAGCAAAGTACGAGGAACACTATTACAGCCCACTACGATGTCCAGACCTTCCCATTGCTTTCAGTTTTAAAAAATACCCAGCGTGAGGACTGTACAACTATGCCGTATCAGTCCTGTCGGAGTGTTATTTCTGCTCCACGGCTGCTTGCTATTTTTCACATCCACAGGTTAACTGTACGGAGTCTTACAACAGCATTTGTACCATAGCGTCATATGGGGGTTTACGTTTGCATGCCTGTCCATTATGAAATTTCAATCCCTTTTCTCCTTCGTTTGCTGAATATAGCATGCATTTCCTATTCCGTAGTGTGTGACTTTGCTTTTTGTTTTATTAAGATACAAGAGCTGGCTCTATTTATTGCCTAAGTAGATAGCTGACTAGTGCAAAAGTCTCGAAGGTGACATGCTGTATGCTTTGCCTGAAGAAATGGAGATTTACTGTGCAAGGATGAAGTGCCTCCTGTGTCCTGCCAGCTCTGGGCATCTCTCACTGCTGGAGGGAAGTTGGGGATTAGAAGAGCGATGGGAGAGGGAGGTGAGAGCAGCTTCCATGGGGAGCAATCACTGCCCGATCTGCCTTCCCACCACTGTCTTGCCTGCAGGAGAAGGGGGAGGAAGAGAAAGCTCTTGCCCAACTCTCCATCTTGACCTTATTTATTCTCCTCCCATTGCCACCTGCCCTCTGCAGATGGTATTTAATTGTGCCCCTTCCCTGTTGTACGTTTCGGGCTGCTACAGGATAAAGTGATGGTAGCAGGTCTTTGCAAGGAAGGGACAGCCTGTAGGGTCCACAGATTCCCTGAGGTTGGCAGGGACCTCTGGAGACCATCTAGCTGGTGAACTCTCTGCTGAAAACAGGGTCACTTAGATCAAGTTGCCCAGCACCACGTCCAGTCAAGTTTTGAGTATTTCCAAGGATGGAGGCTCCACAACCTCTCTGGGCAACCTATTCCTGTGTTCAGCCATCCTCACAGTGAAAAAGTGTTTTCCTATGTTCAGATGGAAATCCCAGAAAGAATTTTTAGTGGGAAGGGAATAGAGTTCATACCTCTGGAATGGGACTAAATAAGGGCAAGTAAAGGGACAACCCAGGAGAGGGGACCTGCCTCATCAGGGACAGACTCCTCAACTGTATTTAGATTTCCAGAGCTCCCCTTGAGAGGCTTCCTAACATCCTTTACCTCCCCAAAA
Source organism: Burhinus bistriatus (assembly GCA_013397275.1). Classification (NCBI taxonomy): domain Eukaryota; kingdom Metazoa; phylum Chordata; class Aves; order Charadriiformes; family Burhinidae; genus Burhinus; species Burhinus bistriatus. The sequence goes on from VYXH01007509.1 coordinate 1,193,933, forward strand.
CATTACTGAACCTTTTTCACACCAGAGTGTGCTCTACCCCTGCCACCAAGTTACGTGTTTTCTCTCCAAGCGTTCCTCGGGCAATGATACAAGGCTGAAAAATCATGAGCTAACTCTGAAAATGCATTTTATATGACGATGTCTAGAGTACTAAGCAGCCCAGGTGGTCTGCTCTTGTTGACTGCCAGTCCTTTCTGTAGTTTATCCATTCTGCCAGTCTTTATCACCATTCACAAACTTTATTAGTTACTACTTTCACTTCTGGATTATTAATGAACGTGTTCAGTATTGTCAGGCTTCATATCTCATTAGACACAATTTAATGATGATTCTCTGTAACTCAGTGAACCTGTTTCAGTATGTATTCCATACTGTGAAAATACCTAAAACTATAAACTGGTTTATGTAAACTTAAATAAACAAGAGTGTTCTTCACATATGAAGGATATCTATTCTTTTAAATCTTTATCTTGTGTCCAGATTAATAAGCAGATAAATGACTCTCTTCTCTTTAGTCATGAAATCACTTACCCAGTTTAAATTTTCCCATGTGAACTTCTCTTTAGTTTATGCTTATGCTCGTGTACGGCCGCCAAGGTATAACTAAAACAGCAAAAGGTCAAAATAATGAGCCATTTCCACTGGTGAAGCTAATATTTTACTACATGCCTGCTACCTGCTGATCTCATCTTTTCAAGTGTTTTGTGATGCTATGGTTGAAGAACACCACATAAAACAAATTGTTTTGAAGCTCAGCCAAATATTGTAGGTCAAGATTTAGGCAGGAAGACATTGCAATAGTACATCCTTGAAAAATAAATTTATCCATGAACATGGTAGGGAGATACTGTTAGGTAGTATTTTGAAGATGGATATACTCACGTCGGAAAAAGAGTGCTGGCTGGAGTATGGATTTGGAAGCTGTGATTTGCTTATTTAAGCTTTGTTCTTCCTGCAACATTCCTTCTTCTTTCTGACTTCATTATGTTGGAAATGACAGAACAGGAAAAAAATCTGTCTTTTTTTTTAAATAATACCTTGTTAATCACAATCAGCCTGAACTTACTGAGCAAGACATGCCCGTTTTCACTGAACAATAATCACAGCAAGACACTTCTGGTTTTGAGCAGACTGACAAGTGCATTAAACAAGATGTGTAATTTTCTTGTAATCATAAAATAGACAAATACATTTTGATGTCTTTTTAAAATAATATATTAAGTTGTTCAGCAGCTGATTGCCAACACATAGACAGTGATGTGTGGAAAGATCCAATAGAAGGTTGAGATACATCAGTTAGAATTTATGAGGTACAATCTGTGTGCCACCATGCTCAGCAGTGCTTACCTTGAGCAGACACCTTCCCTATTTCAAGTAAAACTTTCTGCTTCACTTGGTGTTATGGACCAAGGTTTCTCAGTGTGGAGACACCTACTGATGGGGACGAGCTCTGGTACAATATAGTTAAGACAACTTTTTCTTATAAATGATAACTAATACAACAAAAACTGGTGCTGAGCTTTTACATGACAGCTTTGTGCTTATAGCACTTGCTTCGGAGGTGGGACCCAGGATTACCCAGGTGTGCCTTCAGCCCCAGGGGTATTCACACCTCGCACCCCATCAACCATTCCCCCATGGGATGCACCAGTCGCTACGTCTTATGCAATATAAGGTGTGCTCCTGTTGCGTCAATACTATTAGGAAAAAGGGAATTTTGTGGGCTCAGAGAATGCACATCAGAGTATGATACTCTTCCCTGATGATTATAGTAATGGCAAAGGATGGAAATACAGCAATGTGTTAATGTGTTTTGTCCAGTAACTGTTTTATGGAAGAGAATTCAGGAGCGGCCTCATACCCAGGACAAAGTATACCATTCTCAAGCATCATTTCTCTGCTTATGTCCTGGATGTATTACTGTAGCCCCCTAGCCTTAGGAAAAGATTTTGCACTCTGGAGTTTAAGCAAATGGAGTTACCTACCAGCAGTCCAGGCTTAGACATCTAAGCTCTATGAAGGAAAAGGATTGCAGTTACACCCAGGACTTACAGTTTGCTTTAACTTGCTATAGGCAGTCCAGGATGCAGCGTTTTTCAGTTGTCATTCTGGGTTATTGTTACTCTGTCTGTGCATTATATAGAAATCCTGTACTGCCTAATGGATCTCTGGGGCTAGGCAGCTGGAGGCTGGCTTGCAGACCATAACTGTAAATGTCTCAGTTTTTAAGACATCTAACTTTTAGCTTAATTTTTTCTAAATGGATTTATTTTAATGACTCAGAAAACCCAGCTTTAATCCTGTGTTTTCCCAAGGCTCCTGATCATGAGCCGGGAAGCATCAGTGACCCAGCTGGTGCCTGGACGCAGAGCCTGCAGCTTGACCTGCACCGGCCGTGGGAAACACAAAATAAGTGGAGGAAATATTCATCTGAGCACTCGTCTAAGGGCAAGCAGGAATCTTTTTTCTAGCCTAAGGTGTTGTTCCTCTTGTCTCCCCACTATTTGACTGTAATGGGGCACATCTGCTATATATTGCCTGTTTTTTTTAAATTTGGCTCCTGCTTCTCTGATGAACTTTGGCTGAGGTCACCCATAGTGGGAGTATAAGGTTATGAATCTGGTCTCTGATTTCCATATCTCTTTTTCAGTGGTCTATCTACCGTAAGAGAGTTAAGGGCCGAGGTATGTGACAAAGATGATTACATTTTTGTAATTTGTTTTTATGGTACGATAGTCAAAACTAATAAAATGACCAACAAATGTAAGATAAAAACATGCTGCATTATTTCAATCCAGCAATTGAATTCTATCAATCAAGCTACACTTTTCTGTCAGAGAAGCAAACCATAGAGCTTTATATTGCTCATATAACATCAACAATAACAGGCAAACAAAAAACTTAGGGTAGATTACATTAAGGAGTCTAATCTGTAAAAGAACTGTACTTCAAAAACTCGGAAAATGAACTAGAAAAGAAAAATAAGGCTTACAGCATATGTGTGATAAGAATAGTCTAGACATCAGGGTATGAATATTGAATCACAAAAAACGAATAACACACTGATAATATCAAGTAAATTCATGAAGCACAAAGCTGCCAAAAAGAATACAAATATTTAAGAGAAATAAGAATATGTATGGAGTACAATTAGAAGACTAGTGCAGTAGCAAGCTCCCCTAAGTTTTCCTTTGGGTATGTTCCAGGGACAAGGAAAAAAGGATTAATCTTAGTTCCGTAATGAAAAATGATGTTTTAGCATAAGATAGTGCATTGCTTGAGTAATATAGTAGTAGAAGGAACCTCCTGGGTCACGAACACAGTTTCTGGTATTTCAGGGGCCTTTCCATATGCTGTCTTTCATGAATCTATCAGGATCCATGTCAAAAGCATTTATTTATTTTCTGTCCCTGCTGTTCCCATTCAAAAAGGAGTTCCAGAACCTGATTACGGTAATAGCTAAGAACCTTCTCATTTTCAGCCAGAATTTATTAATGGGCAATTTATACCCATTTGTACTTCTGCCAATAGCCCTTTAGCTTAAATTGTCTCTTTCCTCACTGTTGATCCTCTGATATATTCATAGGCAGCAGTCATAATTCCTCTTCGTTTTCATCTCCTGGCACTAATCAACACAAAAACTTGCAGTCTCCCTTCAGATTGCAGCTCTCCGTTCCCCTGCTAATCCCTGAGGCTGTTCTCTGATCCTGCTCAAATCTGAGTTTATTCTCCAGATATCCATCGGGGTGGGCACAGCCACAGGCAGCTGCACCCTGGAAGAAAGGACTCACAAGCATCCTGGGCCTTGATATCAACATGGGATATTCTCCATGGGAAATACTTATGCTAATGCTCTCAGTGACTCATTTCCCTTTTTCCCAGGCAACGTTGCGCTGGTAGCTCATAGTCATTCTCTGATGAACTCTGACAAGCATCCTTTGTTGTTTCAAATTGTGAAATCCCGAACTGGCAGCAGCAGCTCTGCTATTATTCCCTAAGCATATTATCTTGCACTTTGAACTATTAAACTTCAGCCAATTTCTTTTACTTCCTCCAGCTCTGTATCATTGATGATTATCAACACTGTGTAATCGGTAAATGTTAATTTGTTGTCTATACTCCCCAGCATATATTGGCATTTCAAAAAGAGCAGTACAGGATTTATATATTATAGATGTACTTAGCAAACGTAATTGGGAACCCGCTGCAGCCAAAAGGCCTTATTATCATCTAAGTGGGTCAAAAATAAAGGCATCTAAATGCATTTTGCTGGGTGCGAATCTAGTCCTCTTTCATCCTCTCAGGACATGCAAAGCTAACCGAGGTACCTTCGTAAATCCACTCTATTGCTCGACAATCCCCAAGGGCAAAAAAGTTTCCAGTATTAAGAAAGAGCAAGCTGAACTCTTTTCTTGTTAATAGAAACAGCCAAAACATCTAAGCTTGAGAACCTGGTGTGAACCAGTCGTGAACCTCATGTCAGCTCAGGAGGAACTGACAAAAAGGGTAGTCAGATCAATTGGTTAATCCTTTCATTAAAAAGCTGTTCAAGAGATGAGAGTTCCTTATATCATTCATCTTGGATGAACTATGATAAGCAGTGTATTTCCTTGAACACAGAAGGAATAAATGAAGCCAGGATTTTATTACTGTGAAGTCCTGTGAGAGCAGTTTGTCCAAGAAGCTTACAGCTCCTCTGAGTCATTGTCAAAGGTATATCACTTTAGGGGAGATGAGAGACGAAGCATCTTTGCCTGATTGACTACTCTCCTATGGGACTAGATACCTGGGAGTTAGAGGAGTAGGAAAGTCAGGAAGCGTAAGATTGACATGGGTGTCTTTGAGAAAGCAGGGTGGCTTTTGTGGTAGAACTGGAGCACAACTTTGGAGAGGCTCGTTCATGGGGATATAGGGAAGAAAAAAAAATGCTGCCCTTCGTGTCTCCTGTGGAAGAAAGAAAACACTGAACAAAATGACCTAAATCAGAGCTGGATGAATTGTCAGTACTCCCTGGACTTGGAGAAAATAGATCATCCTAAAGGCACTCACAACTACTTCTGCTACCCTGTATTTCTGCAAATCTCACGCCTTGCTCGGCAGCTCCACAACTTGAATTGTGGGTCTCCTTGCAAGCTATAAAGCTCCGTCCTTTTGCTTTCCCTCAGTGCAGCTTCTTCCTTTAAATCATGCAGCAGAAATACCATGCTTTGACAAATTCAGAGGTTTCTGTAGCTGTGATAAAAGTGGAGAGTTCGGTGATGCTCGTTCTTCACTGCCTATGTACTTTGTAAACCAATTCACATTGAGAAAGGGAGACCAAAGTGGGTACAGAATTTTACTCTGATCCAAAAGCAAGGTAAGAAAGACAAGAAATGAGGGTCCCTGTCTTTCATTTCTTGAAATTTCCTATCTGGAGCATTAAAATTATCAGTGTTCACTGCTTCATGATTTTTCTTTGCCTCCTCACTTCTTCCCAAGAAGCCTGTTACAAATCTGACCAAACCATAAATGTACAGAGTCTCCCATAGCATGGCCTTCAATACTTCAAACATTTCCAGAGGCAAGCAAACTCCATTTTCTTCCAAAGGTTTTCAGGATCAGTTACTTAAAATGAAGAAAACAAAAGAATTAGTAAAAAGAAGATATATTTGCTTACCCTTGACGTTGTATTTTGGGCTTTTCTGCTTGTGGATTCCCTTGGCAGGTTTAGCAGATCAGCAATAGAGCAAAAATGTTCTGGGGCACGAAGGTGTCTCTCACCCAGGCAATGAGAAAGCTCTTCACTGGAGCTGCAAAGGGAGGCAAATTACTGTTATAATAATCTGGTGGAGAATTTAGTAGGGGGAAAATGTTAGTTTGAAGTCAGAAATGTGTGGTGGTCAACAGTGCTTCATAAATGGATTTTTGGGAAAGTTTGGTGTGATTGAAGGATTCCCAGCTGGCTGCCTGGCCAGCCGTCTCCCTCCAGGGAAACTGGTAAAAATAACTTTAGTGTAAAATTTGAGGCAAACGATCGCTTGCTTCTTTGCACAGCTGCATAAAATGAGAGATGAAATTTTGTTTTTCTCACTGGTCCGGTTTTAACTGTCTCAAACCATTATTACAGTGTACCATGAAACATGTATTTTGAGAAAACAAATTTGTAATTAATTTATTAATTGATCAATAGTCACAACAAAGTAAGTGTAAGGACTGGCATAAGAGAAGGAAGTATTAGTAGAATACCTCCTCAGAGAAGCCCTTTCTAAAAGCGTAGCAGATGGGATGAGGACACCAACGAAGTTGTGAGAGACAGCGTGAAAAATAAAAAAGCGCGGAAAGAATGAGGGTTGAGAGACAAGAAATATTTTGGGCAGAAATGGTCTATCCACGGTACTTCAGTTATGCTTACTGTAAGGAAAATACAACCGTTTTGTTGTTAAAAGCCACCCACATGATTTAAAATCAATGAAATGCAACAGTTTTTGTAAAAAATGGAGCAGATAGACTGTTTTTATTAATTTTCCCTTAATGAATCTCACTTGCCAATTTATTGTTGCTGTTCTGCGGCAGCCTTAGCTGGCTGTGTGCGGGTCCCAGTATTCTGGTTTAAGCTGCTGGCTGGCTGCATCCATTATGGAAAGAGGGCAAACAAGCCAAGTCCCGTTTGTGAGTCAAACAGTTATCATCCGGTAAAAGCTCCTGGCTGTGTAGCATCAGGCAAATATTTGAGGAAGAAAATTACAGGTTGTAAAGGATGGTTGATCCATGTTTGCTTAGAAACTGAAATGTATATGTCGATTATGTTCAGATAGAAATATTAAATAAAGAGATACCACCTAATCAGCCTGGGTTCCAGCTCCGCACCCTGGCATGCAGTCCCGTTTTAGGTTACATTTAGGGAAGTTTCCTGGTTTGCATTCTGCATGGGATGTGTCTTGGAAAGGTGTAATAGATTTAAGGACCGCACTAGGGACAAGAAACCAACAAAGCAAGCTACGGCCAACAAATGTATTATCTTCCTATTCACAAGGGCACAAAAGGCAGAGAAATAACCTACAAACCACTTGGAAAATGGGCAGATTTAGAGACTGGATTGTTTGTCAGCCTCTAACCAGTCTGTGGATTGTGTGGATCACAGAATTCTAGGGAATCCCCTGCGGTAATTGTGTGAAACCTCTCTGGTTTTAGGAAAGTTGCATTATAGTAAGTTTGAGCGCCAGCCACATCCACTTTTCTCCCAAAATTTCAGCTTTGTTTTAACACTGGCAGACAATCCAGCGTGGAACCTCCAGGGCCCAGATGCTGGTGCAGACTTTTCTTCATATACGCTTTCATTCTACTCCCAAGTAGAACCTGATGAGTGTCCTGGTTTGAGGTGAAACAGCACCAATTTTGTTCAGTAACTTTACTTTTTAGCTAGGCCTCTTCTGACTGCTGAAATTAACACGACATGAGTCACGATCAGACAGATTAAAACTGCCCGCATATTAAAATACAGATTTCTCTTGTTCGGTAGGACATACCCAGTTACTTTCAGCCAGCCCTGTAACAGAACCTTTCTCTGTCCATTTGCAGGTTATTTTCTGATCCATCTGCATATAGATTTGAAAAATATCTTCAGATCAACACTTTAAGCCATTTTCCTCAATCCTTTTCTTATTTTCCTGGAGGAAAAAAATGTCATTGCTCATTAAAATACTGGGTTTTGATCAGCAAAATTATCGACACAAGTCATACATCTTGGGGCTGAGAAATGTTTGATTTTTTTTTGGTTTGTTTTCATGCTGTTTCAAGCTGGAAATCATTACAGTCTATATTTCTACAGTATTTCCTCTTGTGCTGATGGTATGTGTTTAAGCAGTAGACCCTATAAAGGACTTCAGTGGTAATGACATATATAATGTCCACTGTTTATCCAACATTCCATGTCCAATGTTAAGTTATTGAACCAGAATGTATTCCCATTGTTTGCTGTGAAGGTGATATGTGTATCAGTAAATCAACACAAGCTTTAAAAAGATAGAAAATCAATTGATACGAGCAATAAGGAAAGACATAGATGTTTAAACCTTTCTCATAACCTTGGCTGGTTTTTGTAACTATAATCTAACTGAGCTTTGGTGGTGGGTCTTTTTTTTCCCAAATCATTGCTTTGACTGAAAATGACTGGTGTGCAGAAAATGGACGTCTAAGCAAAGCAACAGTACACCTCAGTAATAAACTTGTGAACAACTTTTGATAGAAATAAAATGCTGATTTCTATTTATTAACTTGCTGAAATGCAATTTTCAAAGCAAGCATTTTGCAATGTATTATGTGTCATAAGTATATTTCCAAAAACAGCTAACGTAAATGGTGGTGGTGTTTCCTTTCTGAGACATGCACTTACGTATAAATAAAAGTTTCTGAAGTTTGCAATTTAGGAGTAATAAAAATATTTCGTAACATTTTGCTCTAATTAATGTTATTTACAGAATTGCTACCCAAATGCCAACAGCTGAATTGCCAATACAAATGTGCCATTACCAGGAATGGCACCAGGTGTTACTGTGGAGATGGATATGAAACAAGCAGCGATGGAAGAAGCTGCACAGGTAAACAAGAAATATGCTGGAACATTAACACCCGGGTATCCTAATGGTTCCCTGATGGCTGTCAGGGGCAGAGAGCTGGTGGTGGGCTGCCAGCTCTGGCCAACGGCAGGCTGGTGAGCACAGCCTCTTCCTCGCCCATCTTCAAAGGTGTTCCTCAGGAATGAGCATGGGTTTGTGGGGCAGGCAGGGGGAAAGAGTGCCCCTCCAAAAGGAGAGTCAGGGCCTCCCTGCTGACTCTTTGGTGCTCCTGTGCCCGTGCCCCAGCAGTAAGCATTTATAAGTTACTGGGAGGAAAGCATCCTCGGCCAGACCGGAGGAGGTGGGGAGCATTTCCCACCACTCAGACAAGCTTACAGCTCATTTGTGCGAGCTGCTCTCCAGACCTCACTACTGGCAGACCCTGGAGAACTTGTAGCATTTCGCCTTATGCCCATAAAGTCACACCTAGATTAGAATTTGATAAATGAACACTCCCAAATCATACAACTTAGCTGGGAATTTTATTTTGGCATAATTAGTTGTAGACTGAAATGGGTGTTCTTTTCCATTTTTGAAATATATGACTTCTTAATTCTCTATCCAGGTATTTGTTTCTTGTTTTATTTTTTGTCTTTTTATAAGCAGATTGGAGTTCTGTTGCCTTATATATGTGCTCACTACCAATCACTCCTCTCTCCAAGTAATAGTGCTAAGCCAGATTCTTCATAAATATAATTTATTATAAGTTCTTTTGCTCTATGGTTGTCATGTTTTGTGATTGAAAATATATCTGAGGAAATAATTTCAAGAGCAGTTTTTAAAAATGTCAATTTATTACTTAAACCCTCAACCACTGTTAAATAACATATCTTGATTTTATGGGATTATGCCTATATACCCTAGTTGAGAAAATTGTTCTTCATATTTATTAGAGAAATATATAGGTTTTGCTGTATTGGATGATGGTTTAATGTAGAAGTTGTGACAGTTCATTTAAGGAACTATAAGACATTGCCAGCATAAATAGGTTGAGAAGGATAATCCATTATTTCCTATCTTGAAATGTTGCTTCATTCAGGGACCCTGATAACTAGTGATCTCTTGTACTAACAAGAACCCAAATGTCTCCCTAACATGATGTAGACATTGGATACTACTTGAACAAATGAACATTTCATCTTTTGAATTTAATAGCTCTTAAACTTGAAAACTCCTGGCTTTCTGTTTGGCTACTGGAGTAATTTCAACAGCCAACATCTGTGATAAGGTCATGGCTTGAGAAGAGGAAAACATAAAGCGTCATACCATAATGGCTTAATGACTTAAACTTTTCTCTTAGAATTCTGATTTATTGGTGAATTTTATTTTTTCTTTCTAATCCTTAAACAAGATCTCATTAATATCCCTTTAGATTTGAATGAATGCAATATGTATGGAAGCTGTAGCCAGATGTGTATAAATACAGATGGATCATACACTTGCAGCTGTGTGGAGGGTTATGTACTTCAGCCTGATAACAAATCCTGCAAGGCCAAAAATGGTAAGTTTTAACATCTTCTTACCTTAATGAAAATATTTTGTGTTTTGGTCCTATCTAGAGGATCGATACGAAAAGATAGACAGAGACGAACACAGGAGAGATGGTCTTTACTTCACTGTACTACAAAGAGCCACACAACAACCGTAGAACAACTTTTCACATATTAAAACAATACTCCAAGGGAAGTATTAGAAGTTATTATATAGTTATTATTAATTAAAGTGAAATACTCTGTGCAGCCAAGATTAGAACCGTTCCCAGTTTCCCTGTTCATACATAAATCAAGGATTTTCCTCACACAAACAAAATAGGCTGTTTACTCTGGGCAGACAACGGAGATAGTGAGGAGGCAGAGGAAACGATTGTGAGGTAATTGTTGCCGTAGGATAAAACAAGACATGAGACTGCTTTGTCCTTGCAATATCCCAAGAGGTGAATTTCATGATATACATATTCAAACTAGGGTTTTTGTTACTTAGTGCATGTTTTCATTAGTAATAGTAAATTGGGCATTTGAGGAAATTAGTGAATTGTGTTTAATGAAGCAATATTGTGCACAGTATTTTCTTACTCAGCATATTGAATTAGCAATGCTTTTATATTAAAAAAACCCAAAAAGTTCCTTAGGCGGTTATTCAACACCCACAATGATTCAACACCCAAGTATAAAGTCGTGTTTGTTATATATTTCTTGAGTCTTCCTTTTTGTAGTTATTTTGCTGTCAGAAAATAGGAAGGTCGACTGGGTTTTTTTTGAGGCTTCCTCATGTAAAGAGCATTGCTAAATCTGTTCTGACTTGAGCACCAGTAAGAGTTACAGAGTTTTTTACTGCTTGTACCAAGTTTTGTAGTGATTCACACAACGTAGCCGAGCAATTTTTTTAAAAATCCACAGCGGAGTATTGTGAGATAAGAAAGTCCATACAAAGTAAAAATATTTTATTATTCTTCTTCCTCTACTACATGAAAATCAGTAATGCAATTCTAGGTCAGGAAGTCCTCGTGGTGCCAGTACTGGGCTTGAGTTGAGCCTTTGAGTTTCCCTTCTTAGATCCAGCAGCCTGTGTAACAAGTGAGTGTTGCAGTGAGCTGTCAGTATCTTGTTGGTGTTGATGAAATGAATCAGATTAACAGAGAAGAAATACTCCTCTGTCTTTCATAATACTTCATCGTGTTTGTTTTACGGTAGTTTCCATCTTTTCTGTTATTTTCAGAAGGGAATCACTAGTCATTAATCAGAGACATCACTGTAGGACAGTACAAATCAAGATCATGATGCTGCAAAGAAATGAGCGTTGCTCATTGCATTGGGTTGTTTTGTGTAAACACAACTTTTCCTTGAATTAATGCTGGATTAAATTATCAATATGATGAGTATTTGGGCCAAATACTTCATAGGGCACAGAGGTCAAAAAGACGCCTGCCACAGTAATGAAGGTGCTTTTATCACAGAGCTCTGCCACAATTGCAACGACTTGTAAGAGCTTATGTTGCTTCATTGAGCCCAGCTTACAGTGTGGAAAATGGTGAAGTTTCCATGTACTGGCAGGTCACTCTCCTACACCCTTACCGTTACATTCATAGCTTCCCTGATCATACAAGCTGCTTTTCACAAGTTTCTGCCTTGTAGGATAAGGTTTGAGCAGGGACAAAAGCAAGGTGTGGTCCTGAACAAATAGACTGGTGAAAAGTATCCAAAATGTGTAATGGATCACAACTCAAAAATGAGTCAATGTTTTCCTGTTGCACAGGGGGAGAGGTGCTAGCCTGGTATGACGGGATGAGGGGGTAATGGCTTCAAACTGGAAGATGGGAGATTTAGATTAGATCTCAGGAAGGTATTTTTCGCTCTGAGGGTGGTGAGACACTGGCACAGGTTGCCCAGGGAAGTTGCGGATGCCCCATCCCTGGAGGTGTTCAAGGCCAGGTTGGACGAGGCTTTGACCAACCAGGTCTAGTGGGAGGTGTCCCTGCCCATGGCAGGGGGGTTGGAACTAGATGGTCTTTTAGGTCCCTTCCAACTCTAACCATTCTATGACTCTATGATTCTATATATAAAGTAGGAATATTACTTCCAAGATGTACAAAGTAATCCTGTTTCTCACTCAACACTGGGAAGTCTTCAGCTGGGATATAACATCCAGTGAAGGGCATCACACAAGGCGGATGTGGATCAGTAGAACAGAATCAAGAAAAGAATGTGTTTTAAGGAAAAAAAAAAGAGCACTTAGAAAAATTATCAACTTTTTCTTCCTTAAAAAGCCTGAAGAAAATGAGGATGGAAAGAGCAAGCTATCCGCTTTGTCTACATTTGACAGAAGTGGTTGTCAAATAGATAAAGAAAATGAGCTAAGGAATATTCTGTTCTGTGTGTAAAAGCTATGAAAGATAAGAAGCAGCAGTAGGGGTTTAGGTCAGGTTAGGCATTATGTAAAACTGTCGATGTTATTAACAGCAGTTCTGCAAAGAATATGAATTGCCGTCCACGCTGAGATCCTAGATACGGGACAATATGCAACGCCAAACCATCAGCCTTTTGCCACATCTTAGTTGTCTCTCTAAATTGAGTGGGAGGTTTCTGAATATTTACAAGTAGAGAAGTGGGGAACATGGTGCAGGCCCCATTTGCGGAAGGTGCTGAGCAGGTGACGCGTGTTTGTGAGCGCAGGTCAGGAGGATCCCTGCCCTGGTGGCAGGGGATGGGTGCGGTGGCCGCTGGAAATCACCAGCAGCTCTTACACAACTGTCCTTCTGCACGTGCTATGGTACAATTAACAAAGAAGTTCACAGAAGCTACTTTTTTCCTACCCTTCAAGCAGCCAAATGCTTGGCTGTGAAGGTGGTAAGGTTTATCCCTCATTAAATTCTGCATTTTCTTCCTCAGCTCATTTAAATAACTTAGGAGCCGGAAACTTTTAGCTTCACAGTACCTTTGGGAAGGATGTTAAAATAGGTATCAAAACAGCTGGGGGCACATCATGTTTTTTTCCAGACTTTTTCACCGCCCTTTCTTTTATGAATAAAGAAGCAGTTAATGACTTCTTCCGAGGTGAAAATGAAACAAAATATAGCTTTGCTGAAAAGAGTTTTAGAACTTCTTTGTTTACCAAGTTTGTATGCCTATATTGCAAGGCCTGCATTTGATGAAAAGAATATTTAAGGAAACAAGATGAGAGAATTGGAAATCTTTAGCTGAGGAAAAAAATCTCATCTCTCCCAAAAGTTCCTGGTGTGTTTTGTACCTGCCTAGCCTATCTGGAGAGAAATGCCATGTGATAAGAAACATTTGTCATGTAGATAAAGCAGGATGAACTGATAATGATTAAAGCAAAAAGCTTTTTCTGATATTTAGTAAACATTCATCATTCTTAAATTGATTTCACAATACAGTTTTCTTGTAAAAACTTACAGAACTAAGTTTTGAGGTTTTAGAAATAAAGCAGCCCATTTGTGGGGCATATTGTGGATAAACATTGAAAATTAATTTCAAAGTAAAATTGAACTGCATTTTATTCAACACTACTAAATACGTTTCAGACTTTTTACAATACATGTATTGCTAAGAGCAAAGTACTTATAATTTACAATGCATACCTCAGGAGAAGGTTTTTTAAGCTGCTTGTAAACACTGAATCCTGGTGTTTATCCTTTTCATATCATTGTAGTGGGAAAGAAAAAAAATTGCTGGCATTTCTGAAGCTTTTCTTCCAGAGCAGAAGTAGGACTGGTGGCAGAGCAAAACACCTTAGTTTCTGATTTGTTGTGACATCACTTATTGATCTGTATTTTAGACAAGATCAGGGAGGGGGGAAATGCAAGTCTTTCATCTGTTCCACTACTCTATCTTAAACATAATTCAAAGGAAGATGCTTTCATTTTAGTCAAGAGGGATGAATCATAAAACTTCCCCGGATTAAAGAGCTGTTCACTGCTTATCTTTCTGATAAAATGAAAAAAAAAAAAGAAAAAGAAAACCCATGAAAAAATGAGACACATGATGTCCAGTTATTTGAAAAGCTGCTGTCAGCTCACTGTAACTCATCCTAGATCTGTCCACTAAACTTGTAAGCTTTGTAGATTCTGTTCTTGAGAAACAGACAAGCAGTTTTTGTGAGCGAAAAGACATAATTCTTTTTTCATCTTCTTTTTTGTTTTTCATCTGCATTATAAAATAGTAAGATGCTTTACATATTCTTGTAGGAACTTGTAATATTTTTGTATAGTTTTATCATTAAAATAGTTTTACTCTTTTTTTAATAAGTAATTAAGAAATCTGCCTTTATCTGAGCATCACTGAAATAAGCAGGTTACCTACCCTACTGTGAAAAGACATGATTAACTGATTCAATCCATTGAATTATTTCATGTATGGGCTGCTTGGAAAATATAATTTCAAGCTCAGTAATCTAGTTTCTGGATAAGTTCTGCCAGAACGCAGATGTATTTTTAATGTTTAATAGTGCCTGCTGAGCAGAACCTCTTAGCAGTGCCACGAGTCCTTACGATTCCTTTGTCTGCAGCCAGGTTTGATTACAGCTGTTGCTCAGGAGGTTTGACGCTAATTCTTTTTCAGCATTCCCTTACGTCGTAGACATTAATACTAAAATATAACTTTTCTCCGGAGTTTAGTGAGGTATTAAATCCTCATTACGGTTTTCAATAGGTTAGTTGAAAACAGCACAAGAAAGGATGTGGTTCTGTATTGCAGCCTCCGACAATTGAACAACCATGCTGGCTTTGTAACTGCAAACAGCTCCTGTGTAGCTGCCTCCTCTTGAAGGCTTTATAGATTGTAGATGGTGGAAATATCTCAGTTAACACAGATTATAAGAGATGATAACAAAGGATTTTTCACGCTGCTGTTGGTTGGGAAAGGAGTGGTTGAATCCAGAATTAGGCAGTGGTGTTCTTTTGTGGGAAGGGAGAAGCTGAGCACAGAGCTATTGGATGGAAAAAGAATCCCAAAATGTAGCAGGATGCAGATGGAAACACACCTTTTGTACCAATCTGGAAACTCTGGGGTGAGTGGGTGATTGAGACAGAAGCTCTTAAGTCTGGCTCTCTTCTCCTGGTGGGTAACAGAAGTTTATAAGAAAGGGGGTCGGAAGAGAGATTTACATACACCAGCCACCTGTTGACTGCAAATGGACCTACCTGGCAGATTTCAAATAAAATTGCTTACTAAGAACCCAACTGCCTTCTCTTTTGGAAAAAGCAAGACTAGGGAGCTTCACTCGTGGCTTACACCACAAGAGGTTGTTTCACAAATGAGTTTAATCCCTTCAGTTGTTAGCTATCTTCTGAAATTTAAAACATGTCTTATGCATGGATATGACTGATGTATTGCTGGAAGTGAATTTGAAGCAGATGAGGACAGTCAGTAACTTTGGAAAGTAATGCTACAGAAGAGTGGTTTTGCAGATGTCACTGTGGGATTTACTGGGGAAGGAAAAAAGGATGTTACAAGGTAGAATATACATTATGGAATGAGAAACAACAGGGAAAGGGTAAATGAAATCCACTTTAGAAAGAATACATGCTGCTCCATTATAGCAAAGAACTTCTGTATGTAACAAAAAAAAAAAAAAAGTCAAAAGAGATGTTTAAATACAAGCAGATAGTATCAAAGAACAGAATTTAACACCTACTTCTGTGGATTTGAGCGAGACCACTGAGCACCTTATTCACTGAAGCATTTTTTTCTCTTTAATCAGACTTGCTGATGAAGTATTATTTGTCAAATCCTTTTATTTATGCATTTTTTTCTCTCCATTTAGACAGCTGGAATTGCTTAGTAAAATTTTGAAAACTTTATTAACTAGAATGTTGATTGAAAGTACTACATTTCAATACAGCATTTAAACATTGATTTATTCCTTTGAATACAAGCAGATTACATTGAGGTGAGAGCTCTTGACTTGGCAACGCAAATATTTTTCACATATGCTTGCAATTGCACTGTGAGTGTTGTGGTTTAACCCCAGCTGGCAATTAGGACCACGCAGCCTCTCGCTTCCTTCTCCGGTTGGGATGGGGAAGAGAATCAGAAGAGTAAAAGTGAGAAAAAACTCGTGGGTTGAGATAAAGACAGTTTAATAGGCAGAGCAAAAGGCACACACACAAGGAAAGCAAAACAAGGAATTCTTTCCCTGCTTCCCAGCAGCAGGCAGGTGTTCAGCCGTCTCCAGAAAAGCAGGGCTCCATCACACATAACAGTGACTTGGGAAGACAAACGCCCTAACTCCAAATGTCTGCCCTCCCTCCTCCTCCCCCAGCTCTATACACTGAGCATGATGTCATATGGTATGGACTATCCCTTCGGTCAGTTGGGGTCAGCTGTCCTGGCTGTGTCCCCTCCCAGCCCCCTCTGCCCCTCGAGTCTACCCCCTGGTGGGGCGGTATGAGGAGCAGAAAAGGCCCCAGCTGCCCAGCAGCAACCAAAAACACCAGTGCGCTGCCAGCACCCTTTCTCATCCCAAATCCAAAACACAGCACTGTACCAGCTGCTAGCAAAAACGTCAGCTTCGTGAGTTTCTGTGTTTTAGGGTAATTATTTTAAATACAACATCCAAAAGTTTGCCCACTTGACATTATTTAATTGAACAAATGAACTGGAGAAATAGACGTGTTGTAGTGGTGTTGACCATGTTGCAGAGGACAGCTTTCCATTAAGTGATTCGCATGAACATACCTCATTGCAAAATTAGTCATCGCTGTTATTCCGGTTAAACCTGAAGCAATTTTTAGGGTCACCATATCTTCCTCTCTCAGAGAATCTTCTCATAAGGTCCTGCATCAGCTCCATCTCGGTTGGAGAAGGACTCTGAACCAGAACAGCATCTAATAGGAAGGGGATTTTTCAGGAAGCAGTTTCTCTATCCTCTATCTTAAACACATACATCTGATTATTTTTTTTTCCAGACAATTTACTTAATATTTCATGTCAACAGCAGTTCTTCATTGTCAATTGAAGCAAAGCAATGTTACCCTACTGTTTCTAATGAAGGAGTTCTTCCCAGAAAAAAAAAGAGAAAGTGCTGGCATATGGTTTTGATATAGACATCCCCCTGACAGGTCTGGCTTAACTGGGACCTAATTTCAGTTTAAAGTACTCGTCTAGATCTAGAACAAGATGTCACTCATTCAGCAGTGTATGAAATACACCACATCTAACAGACGACTCATCCTACGAAGACTAATATTCATTTGCAGTTGACTAAGTCAATTAATTTCAAACCAGCCCTGGATGTCGGAGACAGTAATGCAATTATAGGTACACCTAAAGCAAGAACAGCTGCTTTTGTCCCCAATAGCACTCATCATAATGCTAAAAATACTTTGTCTCAATGAGAATCATTTGTTCCTCTTTTAAAGTTTTAACTTGAACTGGAACATTTTGTATTTTAAGATACATATTCTTCACTCTTGGGGTATTATTATTTCCTTCATTACTCACATATTGCTCAAGCATTTTTTTTTTAAAATTACTAGCAGGATTTCTGGGCACAGTGATTCAGGTGAATGTGACAACACTTTACGTTGCATGTAATGTCTTAATATGAATTGCGTCTTCATATTTTTTGTTTGCTTGTTTATTGTGACATTAAGGGTAACTCAATGGAAACTATGCATTCTCTGTTCCCTTTTTACTGTCAGGACACTCCATTGCATGACGCTTTCTCCTTTATAATGCATGGTGTCAGACCCGTCATCTCTATGACGTAGCCAGGTTTTGCTGCAGTGGGTTTTTGGTCAGGTTGGTTTTTATTTTTTTTTAGCAGCATCCACTCCTCAGTTTTTGTCTTATTTTACAGACTCTGATATAAAAAGTACCTTACTATTTCATCTGTACTCATAAGTTCTGCAGGTTTTCCTGGCCTTCATTCTTTTAGAAATGCCAGTAATCTGGATGGAAATAATTTGCATAACTGGTATTTCATTTTATGACTTAGGCATGAAAAATGTTGCAATAATGATACTTGGAATTAAACAGAAGCTGTGGGGCTAGGGTAATTAATTTTCTTTAATGATGTGAACCATTAGAACAGCAGGATAAAATAGACTAGTAATTTGGACTATATGATAGTTACGAAAATAAAAACAAACCCAATTTATTATATCTCTTAAAACATGCAGGTAAGAACGTTAAAAGCTATGGTAAAACTGAAAAGATAAATATGGTATACACAGTCTGTTAACCATTTAAATTCTCTTTACTTTGTTTTTAGAGCCTGCTGATAGACCGCCTCTTCTTCTGATTGCAAGCTCTGAAACAATTGAGGTATTATATCTTAATGGAAGCAAAGAATCTGCCCGAACTCCTGTAAAAGGATCTGCAATTTTGACACTAGACTATAGCTACAAAGAGGACACGATTTGTTGGATTGAATCAAGAGATCTTTCAAGTCAGCTGAAGTGTACCAAGATAACAAAAGCTGGGAAGTTAACAGATGAGTGGATAATAAACATTGCTCAGTATCTTCACAGTAAGTATTTGAGAGTGTTTTAGCAAAACAGCGGTGTCTGTCTTGGCAAACTGTTGCAGGAGCCTTCAGAAGTATTTTGGGGCTCACAGTTGAAAATAGTCTTAAGGCATTAAATATTGCAACTCATACCAAAGCACTTTTATGTTTCTCACTCCTTTACATATATATATTCAGTATGAGTTGCAATATTTATATCTAAGCAAAGTTTTTAAAGATGTGCATCTTTATAGATCAAATATAATGTGTGGAACTGACAAAAACAGCAGTGCAACAGAAGAAGAAATGTAAAATACTTCCTTTTCTCTGGCAAAGTAGTGCTACATAAAGCTTGGAAATGATTCTTTGCTACTGGGACAACATTAACAATGAATTAAAGAGACACATACTTATCACATTTGCTGTCAACTATCATAAGTATGTTAGTTCTTGAAAATAACAAAATATTTCCTAACTTAATGGAGATAAATTTGTGCCCTTTTTTGCAATTAGGAAAAAAAAAAATCTAAGGAGACATAAACTCATCATACTGAATTAGTATTTGGCATTATAGTATCATTTCTCAGTCAGCTTTTCAATTTGTGGAACACTTATTTTCTGAAGGAGGTGTTCATCCACTTATGTGTTCTCATGTGAACAGACTGCAAAATAGCATGCAGTCAAAAAAATGCAACTTTCTCCATCTTCCACAGAAGAGATGTCCACAGATCAGCTTATAAATGACAGCACTGAGGAGTGCGATGGTGGTGTTAATAACAGGCTTCTAAAAACTCAAGACTAGAACCTAAGATTGGAGCTAAGATTTTGAAAAGTCCTTTTACGGAGAGATGGGCATCAAAGAATAGCTTTGAACGGGTCTCAGCCTCTCTGATCGTCCAGTTCAGGAATATTCAAATCACAAATTTGATTATAACTCTTAAAGATGCATGTCAAAGTGATAAATTCGTCATAATGACTGTGGTTTAGACTATCAAGATAGCTGTTGTAAGATGCGGTCATTTCAGCAGAGTAGGGGCGGGGGAAGGGGTTACCCTATTTTCCTAATCATATATTTACTAGAACAGAAGATTAAATTAAAAAAAAAGAAACAAAACACAAAACAAAACAGAAAAGGATTTTTTTGTTCACCACTCATTGTGACTATTCTACTTTTAGAGGACTCACTTATCCTAGATGCATAGTTGGTTTTTTTTTTTTTTGGTCTTCTTCCTATTTTACTCAGGGCTTTTTTTAACGTTGTATTTTAGAGGGCTTTTCATACTTTAGGTATCTAAGAGCCCTAAAAATCATACTGGTGGTATTTGATTGTGCTTTTTTAATTCACTCTGTTATTGATATTTTATTTTCTTTTCCTTTTAGCAAGTACAATCAAATTAAGTACAGTCATTAGCAAAATTTGTTTTGTATTTGTTTTGCATCGAACCATATGTGTGTCTGTTCTGTCACTTACCTTCATTATCAGAGTAGACCTTAGCACTATGTTTTGTAGTTCTCCACCAGTTCTCTCCCGTGTTCCTCTCCCTCTGTTCTCTGCATGTGAAGAGAATTGCTAATCTCTGTGGTGTTCAGATCTGCATTAGTGCATCTGTTTGCAAAATTAAGGCTGTATGATGGGTTTGAAATGAATACAGTGCCTGGAATTAATAAGCTAATCGTTTTTCATAGTGCTAGTACACACCAGCCTGTGGTCTCTAATATTTTTCTGAAACTTGATTGTGATCGTTCAGTCTTGTTTAATGAAGAATAGAAATTCCCGTGGACATGAGTCGACTGCAGAGACTTATTCCAGCTTCTTCTTTAATTTTGGTTTGGGAAACAGTGCTTGGAGGCTTAGAGATACATTGCTTGGAGTCAGGTTTGGAGCTCTGACTGACAAAACGTAGCAGATTTAGCTGTGGTGGTGTTTTTTGCAGACACAAGCATCCACAGAGGCTCTTCTTGGATTGCTGCAGCCTAGCAGCGGCAGTCCCCGTGGTGTGACCATGCCTTCTCAGAGGGACAAGTAGTGTGAAAGCTGCTTTTGTCCTGCTCCTGCTCACAGCTCTGCAGCGAACGGTCTCAACAGACTGTTTCACTGGGGCATCTCAGGCATGAGACAGCACGGACAATGTGCTGCTCCTTATGGGAAGAATAACTTCCAAAGGTTCAGTCAGAACTCATCTGTTGCAGATTTGTTGGTTGGGTTTTTTTTTTTTGTTTTTTTTTTTTCCAGTACTCAATGCAGAAATTATCCACCTGATTTATATCTTCCCTTCCAGACATACATCTGGAGTTATGTCTGCAAGGACATGGCAGGAGTCTGGTGTTACCGTATCTGTTATATACGCCTGCACACATGTATAGGTCATTTTGTGGCTGCTGCAAAATTGAGTTTTAATTTTAAATTCTTCCATTTCTTCCCTCCACCTTCTGTTACCCATCAGATGACTTCTGCTATTTCTCTTCATTATATAGCACTACATCTGATGAGGCAAATAAATTCATTTTAACTGTCAAGAATTTCAGCCTGAGCATTTTCAAGTGCAATTGCATTCTCTGGCAGCTCAAGCCAAATAAATGGTCATGCCCATGGAGTTATTCACATAAAAATTGAAGGTCTGTTTTTCATAGGAAACTTTGTATGTGTAACCAGAAAGAGGATATTCCTGAAAGTATTGGGGCGGGAGGGGGGGAGTGTACTTAGCAGTGTTTGTGGAATTTTGAATTTTTTTATCCCAGTCTTCTAACCTTAATGTTACTTATCTGCATATGACCCAGAAAGTGGTAGAGAAGTCAGTTATGCAAAGTGCTTAGGACTGCTTGAAGTTCACTTATTCAAAGTGTTTGTTTTAGGGAGGGCAAGTAAGTTGTACTTAGGAACAAAGAATGTAGATCATATTTTAAGATGAAAAGCTACATTTAGGAAAGCAGGGACCGTGAAAATTCCTGGTCACATAGTACCAACTCTATGTAGTTAGCATAAGGTTTGGATTCACAGAAGCAAAGAAATTACACTCCTTTAGTATCTAGCATTCTCCCTCAAAAGACAGTCCAATATGACTTCGTTTTGGTATGTATGCATCCTAGATGGATACAACCAGATTCCTTTGAAAAGCAGTGTTAACTTGATCCCCATCTTTACCTTATTCTGCATAAGGGTAAATAGAATCATAGAATCGTTTAGGTTGGAAGGGACCTTTCAGATCATTGAGTCCAACCGTTAACCTAGCACTAACCAAGTCCACCACTAAACCATGTCCCTCAGCACTACATCTACCTGTCTTTTAAATACCTCCAGGGATGGTGACTCCAACACTTCCCTGGGCAGCCTGTTCCAATGCTTGATAAACCTTTCAGTGAAGAATTTTTTCCTAATATCCAATCTAAACCTCCCTTGGTGCAACTTGAGACTGTTTCCTCTTGTCCTATTGCTTGTTACCTGGGAGAAGAGACCAACCCCCACCTCGCTACAACCTCCTCTCAGGTAGTTGTAGAGAGCGATAAGGTCTCCCCTCAGCCTCCTTTTCTCCAGGCTGAACAACCCCAGTTCCCTCAGCCGCTCCTCATAAAACTTGTGCTTCAGAACCTTCACCAGCTTCGTTGCCCTTCTCTGGACACGCTCCAGCACCTCAATGTCTTTCTTGTAGTGAGGCGCCCAAACTGAACCCAGTATTTGAGGTGGGNGTCCCTTCACCACAACTCTTAGGGTCTGGCCATCCAGCCAATTTTTTACTCAGTGCAGAGGCTGATGCTGCACTCGGGTGTTGCTCACTGCAGGAGAATGGGGTGCAACTCCAGTGGTAGCATTACTTGGGGTTATTAGGCTAGTTTCAGACTTGTAAATTTTATTAGCTCATGAATAGGTTTTGTTTGATAGGTTTATCCTTTTAAATAAGGATAAGTTTCTGTAGGCATGATAATATCAGCACAGGCATTCTTGACTTAGCCAAGGCTGGGCATTGGCATGTTGTTTCATCTTTGTCTTTTTAAGACAAGAAGTTTTTGGAAGAGAAGCTGGAAAATTTCCTCTTGGAAAGATTTACACAAGCAGTGCTGGAGCCAAATGGACTTTCAGGGAAGATTCTCAAACAAGGCAGGCTTGTGCAACCAGTGCCCATAATGGGCGTGCTCCTTGATACTAGCTCACAGTCCACTGCCAGTTAGTACAGCAAGATGTCCAGGAACGAGCATTTATGTGAAGTGCTACCTCTAGGACCAAACTAGCAAAAATTCTTTTTAATGGCACGAAGGTGGAAAATCTCTCACAATTTTCTGCCCTTCCAAAGCCACGATGTGCAATCTTATACTAATACTTTTGTGTGCTGGAGTGGGGGGGGTGGGGGGGTGGCAAGAGCAGCATTTTCTGCATAACAGAATCTCCTTCTTCCTGAGTTTCATAGGCATTTTTTTTGTCTTCATCATTACAAGTACCAAGCACCTTATGTGCTCTCCAAACAAGCACCAGGCAGCACAGCCTGAGTTTTAGCCACTATTCTTCTGCAGAATATAACAAAATCTCTTCTGGGATGATGCTTCAGAGCATGATATTTTCTGCTTGGCTGGTATTTGATTCGGGTTTTCTTGGCATTCAGTTATCGCAGTACACCAGTACAAATCCTGGAATGCTTGCATTTAGCTTTGCCACCTTGTGGTGTTTTATACCTCCAGAGAGTCGATCCTACCTTGCCTTGGAAGGCTCACAGGCTTTTCTGTTGGCAGATGTGCTTGTATGGGACCAATCTGGATGAAAAGAAAACTCTTGCTTCTTCCATACTAATTCAGTTTTAATCTAGCTGCCTTCCCTAGCTTGCCCTACCACCACAGAGGGGAAGAGTCGCTCCGAGGTTGCAAACAGGCGATGGGCATGAAGGGTCGTAGTCTCAGGAGGGCAGAAGCATTTGCCTCTCTGCTTGTGGAACCCAACACCTTCTACTTGCCCTCATGATCACAAGCCAAAGCTGTCTTTTTGTCTCTCTCACTTTTTGGATGTGGCTGCTGTGAAGACCATCAGACAGGGAGCCCAGAGGATTTGACTGGGATCCAACACTGTGTTGTTACATTCCTGTTTTCTTCCATGGTTTTGGTCCCCCTAATTGCCGCCCCCCCCCCTCCCCCGACCTAAACCCCTTCCTAGTAGTTATTAACCACAACTACTAGTGCTGTGTTCAGAATAGCTACAATCATTTAGCTTGGCATTGGTGAGGCTCCATCATTGAAGGAAACACTAGGCACTAGAGATGGTGCTTCTGTCAGCAACCTTCCTGTGAAGTTCCTGTGAATATTCATGAGAAATCAAAGCAAAGTTTGGCTTACTCAGGAGGAGAACAACTGTGAAGATCTGGAGGGAGGTGTTTATTCCTACATAAAGTCTGCCCTGAGCTTGTCTCCAGACAGGCGTTACAAGCTGTCATGTAGTTGTAGAATGTGATTTTTCTTTTACTTCTGTAACAGAAAGCCCATGCTTACAGACCTCCTAGAAGATGAACAGAAATGAGAAGGCTTCATGACAAAGATCATTTACACCTCCAATGGCACTTTAGTCAGGTACAGAGCATCTGATACAATAACAGGAGCAAGAATGAGATGCGAGAAGAGTATCCTAAAGAAATATCACAACATACTTGTCCTGTATATGGCATCCACTTGGCACTCCTAGAGCCCTGACTCATCTTGCATTGCTGTTCTTGCATTTCTGGGAAGACTGGACAAATGATGTTTCTGGGATAGTGACCTTACTTTGTCCAAAGGTTTTTGTTGGTTTTTTTTTAGAGGGTCAATATCTCATTCTTAAGTGCTTTAGACAGAGCCATCATTAAATATAGAAAACTAGGATACTTTTCTCATTATTTTCATGTTTATTCAGCTTGAATTTTCCATCTCCTTTTACTGCCCAGTCACTCAGTCTCCTGAGGTCCTGCAGTTCTTCAAAACTAACGCTCCTCTTTACTATCTGGAAGCCTTATTTTTATTATTGGATTTTGTCACCTTGTTATTCATGTCGTTTTCTAGGTGACTTGTGAATGTTGTCTCACACAGGTTCCAGCACACACCACTGCTGTGGAACTTCGTGATGCTTAACGGGGAACCAGGTTTGGACCCCAACTTAGGTACATCTGTACATAACTGTCATATGTGTAAGACAACATCTTTCCTGAATCTTCTCTCATGTCTTCCTGAATGTCTCTTGGGATTTTCATGTTTACATGTTTACATTTTATTTCACTTTCCATGTGCTTTTAGCTATTCCCTTGCAGAGCAGCCCAAAGTCCAAATCTTTAGTTGGATGTCCTTCATACTCCATGGCCTGATACTGAAAATGCTTTCTTTGCGTCATCCTTGCATCCGTCCATATATTCATTCCTCATTCTGGTGTACCTGGACTTGCAGAACTTTTGATCCAGTATTTGATACAGCCTTGATGAGGTGCTTTCCTGGTGCAGTATGGACTTTTATTTAGTGAAGGAGACAATGCTATGATAATTTTCCTTTTATGTACAGTTTTTCTGCCCTCTGTAATGACAAGACTCTTTTAAGACTCAGGCCTGTACAGAAACTTCTTTTTATCAGTATGCTTCTATCTTTAGCTCCTGGTAGTCTTTTCTGATTATTGGTTATACATAGCCTTTTTGATGATCATCAGGTTTACTAGAAGAAAAAGCATAGTTCACATCTTTTTGTTAAAAACATTCATTCAACCTTTCCGTTCCAACAAGCATGATCAGTTGGAGCTCATCCTTTCACTGTGGGTGGGTATTGCAAGTCCATTAGCTTGTTTTATGAATTTGTGTATTTGGTGTATATCTCAATGTTTGACGGTGTTTGCACAAAAGTGAAGATACAATCTGTGAGAACAGAGATCCTAAGAGGGCCTTGCATATATTAGGAGCTTCTAAATGTTAGCTGTGATAGATCTGTCTGCTTTTACTGCATCTTTTGGATTCAGTCCATTCAATTTGACTTGAGGATTGTGCTACCAGCTTGAATACTGTTCCTGTAACATTGCATTATGTCGTTTTGAGGAAGAAGCTTCCGTGGCAGATGCTCTGAATTGGTGGCATTTCCCTCCAAAGTTAAGTTACCTGCACTTACCTTTTGACATAAGAACTATTTATTAACTGCTTGTTAATTGCCAAGAACGGAATTTTTCAATCATTCAAAGATATAATACTACTGTTTCTTCAAGCTTTGTAACTTACCCAGCTTCCACAATTGATCTTTCATTGACATCAGTCAAAATTCTGCTTCTATTCTTAGCAAAGCTGGTGTGCTGTCTGTTCTCTTATCTGCTTTTCAGTAGTTGTGCCCTGGACAGTTATTTCTTAGGCTGAGTACAGAAAATAAAATGTCTTATCTCAATGGCATTGCTCAGTGCAAATTTGTGATTGCCCTTTATTTTTTCCCCCCCTCTAAACTCCTAGGCTCTGCCTGGGACAGTCTCCTGAACACTGTTTCTGCAAAGCCTATGTCTCTTCATGTCCTTATTCTAAGTTCCGCATTGCTGGATTCCCTTTTCCCCTATTTGTCAACTTCCTAGCTAACCATTTTTAAACTTCCATCTTAATTAGCTTCGTTATTGTCCTAACAGGACAAGAAAGGTCAACAGGAAGGGTTTAAGGTCAACAGAAAGGGTTTCTTCAAGTACATCAGAGGCAAAAGGAAAACTAGAGGAAATGTGGGCCTAATGTTGAATGAGACGGGTGCCATGGTGACAGATGATGCAAAGAAGGTGGAGTTACTGAATGCCACCTTTGATTCAGTCTTTGCTGCTCAGGCCAGCCCTCAGGAGTCCCCGACTTTACAGGTAACAGAGAAAGTCTGGAGGAAAGAAGACTTTCCCTTGGTTAAGGAGGATCAAGTTAGAGACCAATTAAATAAACTGGATATCCACAAGTCCATGGGTCCTGATGGAATGCACCAGCGAGTGCTGAGGGACCTGGCAGAAGTCATTGCTGGGCCTCTCTCCATCAGCTTTGAAAGGTCCTGGAGAACAGGCGAGGTGCCTGAGGACTGGAGGAAAGCCAATGTCACTCCAGTCTTCAAAAA
>VYXH01007509.1:1220995-1238349 GCA_013397275.1 Burhinus bistriatus
TGATTAGGGGACTGGAACATCTTTCTTATGAGGAAAGGCTGAGGGACTTGGGTCTTTTTAGTCTGGAGAAGGGAAGGCTCAGAGGGGATCTCATCAATGCTTATAAAGGCTTAAAGGGAGGGTGCCGGGAGGATGGCACCAGTCTTTCTGCAGTGGTGCCCGGTGATAGGACAAGAGGTAATGGGCACAAACTTGAACATAGGAAGTTCCATCTGAACATGAGGAGGAACGTCTTTCCTTTGAGGGTGGCAGAGCACTGGAACAGGCTGCCCAGAGGTGGTGGAGTCTCCAACTCAGAGACATTCCAAACCCGCCTGGACGCCGTCCTGTGCAACCTGCTCTAGGTGTCCCTGCTCTGGCAGGGGGGTTGGACTAGATGATCTCCAGAGGTCCCTTCCAACCCCGGTGATTCTGTGATTCTGTAACAGTGGGGCATGACTGTATCTTTTGTGTGTCTTCCCAACATCCCAACCCCTCCTTGATAGCAAAGGTCATGTACCAAGGAGGAAATCCAAGAGCAAGCAGGCTATCTCCCACAGCAGCAGTAGGACTTTGTAAATAAAAAATTAACACTTTATCATAGTATTGGTAACCATGTAAATTTATCTTTATGAAGCATAATGCTGAGGGACTCTTCCTCTCTGTTAAATTGAATTATTATACGCCTTGTAAACAAAAGTAACATTTGTGTTTCATTAACAAGTTTTTGAAGATAGAATGAAATAATTGTGGGGGCTGTAAAGATCTCATGTATAGATAAATAGGTTGCTGCAATATAAAATGCACAATTTTGTAGCGAATATTTTACAAATGCATTTATATCCCCAGATACAAGAATAACGAAATGTCAGAAAAAAAAAACAAACAACAAGCCACATTTTTTTTTTTTAATGAAATATGAAATTAAATAGTGCATGTTGTATGGGATTAGACAGACATTTGCCCATAAGCCTTTGACATCTGTATGCACCATGTTCTACTTGTATGCAACTTGTCCTACTTCTGTAAATCAACTGTGGACTTCCGTAACGGGCAAATGTCCAGGGAGACACAGCCTTCTCAGGGATCAGGAAAGATGCTCCCTCATTTTTCTGACTCCAGCTCTGGCTGAGTAGTTTCTTTGCTACCTGCTGAAACCAGAAAATCTTTTTTTTTTTTGTAGCATGCTGCAAATGAAACAAGAACAGAATGGCGCTGCCTTCTACAACCAAAACGTACCTCCTCCTGTCCCCATGCAGGATCTAAGCAACTGTCTAGCTACAGCAATTTTTGAAAGTTCTTTATGCTACAGCTTTCAGGCTCTTGAGATGTCCTCAGTATTCACAGAAGCTTGTCTTCTGCCTTTCTTCTAAGGAAGGAGACGCATATAGGAGATATATAGGAGGCATATAGTTGTAACCTGCCCATTTCAGTAAAGTTGGTAATGAATTTGAGGCTTCGGGTGCACGCTCTTAGAAACTATCTTCAATGACAGTAAAATAGCTGATTAATATTTTAGTATTAGATACCGTCAACTAATTATATATGCATGAACTTTTTCATTTTCTGCTGGTTCTCTATTATTTTATTTATAAGTTTCACATTTTTAAAAATACAGCTACTGGTTTTCTTCCTAAGTGGAGATATTTCTTTGTAAATTCATGTTACACACAATGCCAATCAAGTTTTCTTCAATTAGACTGATTGACAGCAAATTTGCCACCTACTTCCAGATATTAATTTATTAATGCAAATATTTCATTCAGACTTTATCCAAAAAAAACCCATTTAAGTCAACTGAAGAAGTCAAGAAACCTTTCTTTTTGCATAATGTACTTTGGATCATGTAGTTAAAATTAGTTCTTCTGCCTCTTAGAGGCTTTTCTCTGAGACACAAATCATAGCACGCAAGTTGCACCAACATTGCAATGAAGTTAAAAAAGAAAAGTCTGTGGCTTTTTCAAAAGTACTTTGTTCTTTATTGGAAAGAAGGGGACATGAGAACATCTATAAACCCCAAATACCGTTTGTTTACATCCAACATGATAACTTGTACCTTATTTTGATACCAAAATACAGTACCATTTATGAAGCACTTGAGCAATTACAGATCAAAGTCTATCCCAGGTAGAGGTTTATCCAATAGCTAAAACCATAAGGAAGCAGTATGTTTTCAGCAAAGGGCCTGAGAAGTTTTAGGAACGCACCGTGCTGTATCTGCTGCGTACAGAACTGAGTCTACGGGACATCGGGGAAGTGACCGACAGGGAACTGCCACAACCCCTGTTGGTACTAGCAGGGACTTAATCACATGTGCTACGACTTTGCCCTTCTATGTCAGATGCACAGTGATACAAAAACCTCTGCCTGCTGTATTTTTGGGGGGAAGCAGCAGGAAGAAAAAAAAAAAAAATCCACTTACGTATCTTATGCAATGAAAAGAGAATTAGAATAAAACCACAAGTATTACGAGTTGTGATCTAGCTGGTGGCCTCTACTAATCGTTGTGTTTTGCAACCCATATTTTGATCTAATACTTTGTACTGCTACAGGGTAAAGGGTAGATAAAGATCACGCGTTTCATAAATGAGTAAGAAATTTCATTAATCCAAGTAGAGCTGAAATCAGAAGCTACTTGTCTGATAAAATAAAAACCAGTTGCAGCATCTTTGTCACAGCTTTTTATGAAATTGCATCAGCTGTATCACTTCAGGCTCTGAGCTAGTCTGCCTGCAGTACTCGCTGTCGCCTGGGTGTTTCTGTGCTGTGCTCTGGTCTGTGACGGGGACACACCAAAGAATTGGTACGGGTCAGACTCAGATAAAGGGCTTGCTCTTTACTCAGTACTTTGTCAGGAGCTCTTACAGAAAGAGGAGTTGCATGGTTGCAAAAGTTGATAAAACTGTGAATATTATTTACACTGTGGTGGACATGACGAATTAACGCCGCCATCTGATTTGGGGGTTTAATATATGATTGCCTGTTTTCAGTTTTTGCCTTCTTTGAATGGCAGAAGCAATGACTAGCTCAAAAAGTATTATCTCCAGTTCATAGAAGTATTTTTGTCTTCTCAATCCACAAAATATACATTGTGGATTTCTACTCGGAATGAAGCATATTTGATTTAAAACTTTCTTTTGACTTCAGCTTTGGAGTAAAACTTGAAATGCTGAAAACCTTATGGATCATGTCAGCATTATGAAATAAATAAAATGGAAGAACAAATCCTATCCTTCTCACTATTTGTCAGTTAGGTTGAATGAAATAAAATCTTGGGTTTACTTCAAAATTTTTAATGGTGATTTTAGTGAAGCACTTATTCTGAAATGGGAAAATTAGACGTAACAAATCTTATGAGTGGAGTGAATCACTTTTGCTAAAGTCAGGCTTCAGCTATATAAATTTCTTAGTTCTGGAAAAAAGCATTTTGATCATTGTAAGTAATTAAATGAGAAGGACAGAAAATGCAAAAGGGTTGGTCTGTTTGTGCAAAGCTGAAGCCCTGCATTTTATCAACATGTCACAGACCGGCTGCAGTTTGATGTGTTGAGTTAGGCATTCACCATGGCAGGTCTCGAGCTGATGATAAAGTTTGGATAGTCTTTGCATGCGTAATTGCGTAAAATCTCTGTCACACTATATAAGCAAAAATAATGAGCTGATTGAGGAGTGTGTGGGGATACCTGCCAGGATTTGCATTTCCAGAGACTCTTGCTCTTTTGGGTATTTTTGGACTTGCTTGCATGTCATATGTTGATATTTCACTTAAGTATATGATTCCATTTTTTTTATATTGGGGAGTATTTTTATGGTTATATATAAGAAGATAAATATGATGCGTTTAAAAAGATCTACGCTATGTCTCTTCCAGTTAGGAATATACGAAAATATGTATGTTCATTTTAAGACTCTTTCAAGGATATAATGGTTAATCATTGAATCTGTTCAACTCGTTGCAAAATTCAGATTTGTTTTAAATAGTCGTAACCACTGCCTTTGCTTCAGAAATGAACCCTTTGGGAAAAGGAGACTCAAGTAAGATGAAGTAGTGGGAAAACATATTTTATAACCGTCTGTGAATGCACTGTAATCTGTACTGTGTATCCTCCAAAATAACTGGTTGCAGTTTGAGTTTTGGGTTTTTTTCCTTTTGCAAACATATACTTGGACAAACAAGTATTCTTTCATAGACTGAGCAAAAAAAAAAATAAAAATTGAAGATAGCTGCTCTGGAAAGAACTGAAATATTGTTCTGCGTGAACTGCAGAGCCTCGTGCAAGGCAGAGCGGACGGCTGGCTGGAAGGATGCTGGGGAAGGTGAGGGCAGAGCCTGGGCAGCCCCCGGTGCCCTGCTCCTGCTCCACTCTGAAACACAGAGAGCACTGACACCCTCTAACTGGCTGCCCATGGGAACGCTCACCACTCTAGTGATTTACCATTAGGGTAGGCAAAAAATATTACTGCAAGGAAGACATACGTTACAGAGGGGACCTGCAAGAGGGGTGCAATGCATATTCCTGTCTCTCCTCTGTATTTCTTTGCAAGTATTGGGACAAATTCTTTTTACTGTTTACATGAAAGGAGGAGTGATTTAGGAAGAAAGGCGATATGCTAGTAGTCAGGAGACCACTGGTTTTCCCAAGACTTACGGGATGACATTTAGCAAGTAATCTTCTCTTTTCCCCTCTAAATGTAAAATGAGAATAACAGTATTTCCATATGGCATAGGGATGCTGTGAGGTTTTAAAACTGAAATGCTAAAATGATAGGGGATACACAAGGTAGAAGTAGTTAGCACAAAGTACATAAGACTTCTGTAGTTGAGAAGAAATGGGATTATGGCCTCATATCTTTCTAAAGGGGTGAGTTTTGGAAAGGGCTGGAAGCTTTCTGAAAGCAAAGTTCAAGTTCTGCAAATATAAGAGCATTGAGTTTGAGCTATATTACTGGAAGCAACAGCTATTTGAGTGGTTTATGAGACTTTTTAATGGAATCTATGGTGGTATTCCATTTTAAGATAATACTCAGGTAGACCAATGCTTGGATCCTATCACTGTAGTGATAATGATAGAAATAAATAATATTAATAATAAAAATTAAAAAAAAGCAGTGTCCTCTTATCTGGATGAAAATGGGTAGAAAAATAATTAATGTATAACTCTAAACCCATGTTTTATTTTTATTTCTTGCATTACTGGAAATAAGTAAGCAAGAAAAAATAACTTCTTTTTTTTTTTTTTTTTTTTGAAGTGCATCAAGGATGCCTGCATTTTAAGTCTGGGCAGTCGTCTACTTTTTTGGTCAGGTCGAATGTAATCAATAACAGTCTTCTCCTCAACAGTTACTATTTTGATATTGAAAAGATGTAATAAACGGGTGAAAAAAGAAAAGGACAGATCGGAAGAAAGGGAGGATGAGATAATGATTACATGAGTATGCATTTGTTACAGTCAGATGGAAGTCGGCATTCACAGACGTGAAGGGTTTTATTTGTTTGCTTTGCAAGTGACATCAGCGGGTGCTATACAGTGGGTTTGGGTGTTT
The DNA here is from genome assembly GCA_013397275.1 of Burhinus bistriatus. Lineage (NCBI taxonomy): Eukaryota > Metazoa > Chordata > Aves > Charadriiformes > Burhinidae > Burhinus > Burhinus bistriatus. The sequence continues at coordinate 1,226,519 of VYXH01007509.1, forward strand.
TGCAGAAGTACAAGCATGCTGAAGGCATCTGGTGGTGACAGTGATTCCTCTGGGTTGTACCAATAGTTACCCATGGATATAATGACCCTCAGTGAAGAATTTCATTTTTAGAGGGAAGAAGATAAAGAAAACAGCTTAATGTCCTTTAATATGAGAAGCAATGTCTTTTTCTTCCCTTAGCAACCCTAAAAGAAGAGGCTACCTCATCTGGTAAGGTACATGATATGGTTTTGTTTCAGAGATCTTGTGTGGAACCATGAGGTATATATTTGCTAACTATGCAGGTTATATTTTTTATAATTGAAGATATTTTTAAATTTTCTAGTATTCTCTAAGTCGTAATTCTCAAGCTGGATTTAAATTGGACTCCGTATGCAGATTTTAATTATATTATAAACAAGTTCTGCAATAAAATTTTTTGAAAGTGTAACATCTCCTTTTCCCTTAATATGTTTGAGATGAACATAAATACTTTTGTGCCCAATATGAATATATCTATATGTCAGTCTGATTAAAATTGAATGTAATAATGCCCTTTGGGGAAAAGAAACTAGATCATGTCATGTACTGCATATTCATATTGTCTAGACCATATATTGATAATAGCAATATATAGTGGGCTCAAAATGAAATTATCCTACAAAATCATGATCTGCATTTTACCTGCAAGAAACTACAGCGTACTCCAGATCCTGTGGAGCAATGTTGTCTTGCAAATGTTACCTTCTACAAAAAAATGTGCAACATGAGTTTCCTTTGTTGCCTAACCCTTTCTTTAAGTGCTGCCAAAGATAATTGACTTCTACATTGTCCCCCCCAAAAGCTTTCCTTAAAGCACCATTGCCTACCTCTGGTATTAAACTGTTCAAACTTTCTCTGGAAGGAATTTTCCTTAAATTGTATGGCAAAAGTAACTCCCTATTTTATTGACATATCTTTAGAATTGTAATAATCGACTGCTTAGCATCTTTATGGGAAAATGTTTAAGTGACCTTATTTTTGTGTGACGGTAGTTTATGAAGTTCCTATATGTGCAGCAGGCACTCCTAGGAAGGTGGAAGGCTGCAGGCTTTTGCCTTTGATGGAAGGTGGTTAAAGGAGGCGAGTGCTACAGCCTGATGTAGCCACGTCGTTTCCTCACAGCAGTTCTCAGTCCACGTGCTCGATGGGACGCCTATTGCGGCTGAATTATGCTTTAATTTTAACAGTGGATGACTTAACTGCTTTGAAGTAAATAACTGGGTTTGATTTACAGTCTCAGCAGATTTATAAGAAGCTTTTGAATGTGCAGTTAAAAAAAAAAAAAAGAGACTGTTATAGCTATGTACCTCTATAAATCTGTCTCTATTGTTCAGCATGTATGCAGGCTACTGGGACCCCATTACAAGTTTACAATCACTGGGCAATGTGTTTGAAACTCTGTAACGCAGAATTAGAAACATAATGGTTTTCGACTATTCTTACTTGTTTCTGACATGAGATTGATGTCAGAAAATTCCCTCCTTATAAAAATCATAATACTCAGGATTAAAAGACAGGGGCATTCCTAAGGCCCTTATTTCATTGTTTCACACTTTTTCCTTGCTCGTTTAATCTGTTGGCATCACGGCCACCTCTGTGACTCAGGACCCCAAAACAGAAAATTTCACTCATTCCAGAAACTTGATGCATTGTATGGCAGAATCATTCCCTAACACGAGTAAAAGAAGAAATATGCTAGAACGTTTAGGACCAGATTTTGCTACCATGCTTTAAAATTCCTGGCAAAGGCGCAGACCCAAGCATACCTGGGGTCCGCCGACATAGAATGATAGAATCATCCAGGTGGGTAATCATCACGTTTCCTCTGAATGCTCTGTAAACAGAGGGATTTGTTAGAAGAGGAAGACGTGCTTTTTTGTTGTTACTCTTCTGTNCGGTGATCCTCACGTTTCCTCCGGAATCTCTGGAAACAGAGGGATTTGTTAGAAGAGGAAGACGTGCTTTTTTTGTTGTTACTCTTCTGTAAATCGCAGGGTTCCCCATGGAAGGAAGCAGTTTATTGTTAAACCTGCACTTCTCTCTCAGTACCTGCTCAATGTTCAACCTCAGCCAACGTGCTCCAGCGCGTCTGTCTTAATAACACTCCCTTGCCTGACTTCCATCTGTAGCAGCGTGCCTCATAGCAGCCTAAGAAACTAAGCCGTAAAAAACCTGCAAATGCCTAGCTTTTGTTGAACCAGAAGTGTACCAGAGGACTATTGCAAGGCAAAATGTAGGTAGAGCAGGGCCACCAGGTGGGCTACGGTTGTATTTTGAGCTGAGCAGCGAGCTTACGTAGCTATCGGCTCTGCTGCTGAAGAGGCTTCTGTGCCCACGTCTTGCCGTCAGTGCTCAGATATGAATTCAGAGATGTGAGGACGGACGGGGATCTTGTAGGCCAGACTGTGTCACGGTCTTCGTAGAGTCCTTTGAAAGGTATGGAACTGCTAATTTTAAAAGCTCCTAAATCGTGGGAGGTTTCAGGCGTTGCATTTTCTCTTCTTGTAAGTGGGCTGCATCCAGTAGAAGGAAAAAAGTCTGATTTTAAACAGAAAGAGAAATGGCCATACGGAAGAAATGCCTCAATGTGTTTTTGGCTGTACCTAGCTGGAAGGTGAATGCTTGAATCTCTGAGTGACTGGCTAGACTACGTCTCTGAGAGACTAGGTGTCTTCGTGAGCTATCAGGATGCTTTCATTAAGTATTCATAATAGTTAGATTAGGCTCATATTTTTGAAAACTCTTCAGCTTGGGGAAACTGCTGTTGTATAAATGTTCACGTTTATAGGTTTTTAAAGCAGTATCTTGTAATATCCTGTAGGATTGGAAGAATACCAACTGTATTTTCGACAGTAACCCAATTTATTGAAATTTAAATTATGTTACTCAGCAAACAAGAGGAAAAGCTTTCCTTTCTTTTGAGGAACTTGAAGTCTGGATACTTTAAAGTGCTTTTTTAAAGTTAGTATATTTTAGGTTTTGCATTATACTCTTTACAAATACTATCTAAGAAGGCTGATGTAATTCAAAAGAATTAGATATTTGAGGATGAGTCATTTGAAAAAGATAGGTGGATATTTTTCATTTGGTTTCTCATTTTTAAACATATGCAATAATCACTCGGGACATGGCTGTTAAAAGTTTAGACACCAGTGTGTCTAACTTACTGAATGGTGACATTTTTAATAAAAATCATATTTCGTAAATGGCATTGCAGACATAATTATCGCAAATTGCTGTCAGTAGAAGGGTCACAGAAAAATCTATGTATGCCAGCTTAACTTTCCCAAGCCACAGTGTCAGTAGGATGTTGTCTGGGCTGCTAATTAGGAACATCACTCTCAGAAGAGAGGCACAGCAAGGGCAGTGCTTCTGCAGGATTTCACAGCCTGGCATTTTTTAACTAGTCTTTACCTGGTCTCACCATTCCTGGCTAATTTAGAAAAAGAAAGGATTCCCACATTTTTCCTCATTATTCAAAACTTGTCTTTTTACTTAGGTGGAGGCAAAAGCCTATCCCCAAGTTGCTTGCTATTGTTCTCTGGAATAAAATTTGTTTGTTCCTTAAAAAATATATATTTTTTTTTTTTCCCTAAATAGATAGTAAATTAAACTAAGCAACTCTGGCCATGCCTGGCACTTTTATCATTTGTCTACTTTACACAGTTCACAAAGCCTCACCTGCTAAAATCTCAGCTTCCAGTCAGAAAATTATAGCAGCTTTCTGGTCATGGAGAAGCAAAATTCATATATGTGGAAAAAAATACACCCTGAAGATTGGGAAAACGTAGGGAAAGGCAAAATGTGCTTATTTTTTATGTTATCTCATTTTGCATGGTTTTGGCTTCCAGATTAATCTGTTTTTTGGGTTTTCACCTTTGTTTCTGTCTCACCTCTTTGGACCCAGCAGGAAGCAGGAGGTGCTTCCTTAGTCAAAATACAATGAAGCAAACTCTTACCTACTCTGGGCTGGTTTGTGAAAGCGAGCCCCGGAGGCGAACACTTACTGACATAACAGGTTGTAGAGTAAGCGGGTGCGAACATGCCTAGGAGATCTGCAGCTCTGTTGGCCTGGGCTTTGGGGGAAGGGGGACCAGAAGGTGACTCTTCCTGGCATGAGGCACTTGAGCAGTACCACCCTTGCACGCCTATATTGCACTGGCACTGGGGACTACACTGACATCTTCCATGTGTTAGGATGCTCATTACAGAAATGTTAAGCTCCTGAAAGTTTTATTACAACGATCCTCTCTTGCTTCTCTGAAGCATTTATTCCCCTAGCATATGGCCAACCGTCCAAACAACTGTTGCACAATCCTCAAAACCACCGTGCTTCTAATATAGAATAAATGAAACAAGTGACTCCTAGCGGACCTGGCTACTTGTGACAACGCTGAGCTCCTCTTTGCAAAGTGGAAAGACTTCTATAAAATAAACCCAACCCAAACTATGATTCTACGTTTTGGTAGAGTAAAAGTAGCAAACACTTCCCTCCCCCTAGTTGTTTTGAGGCTGCCGTCGTGTGGAATCAGGGTACCTGCCCACCCATGCTCTCTTATTGAAGATACAACCACCACTTTTTAAACCACTTCCCCTTCTCTCATCTCCCCCAGGCAAGACCAGAATACTTTCTGTGTGGAAGTCTGGATGTTATATTCATTCAGGGGAGATCTATAAGGGTTATGGAAGAAAAATTAGTACCTTTTTTAATAGCTTTTTGAGTAAATCAAAATAATTCTTCCTTTAAGATCAACTTCTGCAAAAGAAAAAAAAAATTGTGACAAAATTTATTTGTGACAAAGATTATTTTTAAACATTTTCAGATATATACATTAATTTTGGGAAAATGCAAGCAAGAAGTCAATACTGAATTGCTATATATATATATATTAAAAAATAACAGTCCAAAACCGTGTCCAATGAGAAAGAATGGTTTTAATGGTTTTAATTTTCCATAGTAACTGTCAATGAAATTGTTGTACCTTGAGTCTTGAGTAGATTTCCAAGTTCCTTTAGGCAGTCCTCATTGCAGTCAAGTTCAGAGCAAGGAAAATTTTAAATATATAAGGCAGTAGAAGCTAAGTTCTTTCCCTTAAAATAGAGGGAGGTTGTCTATCTCTTTCATTATTAACCAGAAGCATATGGAGAGTGCACTGAGAATTCTTAATTTTAATTCTGTCTCATCCAAAATCATTCCTCAGTTCACTCCAAAGTTTCTAAAAAGACTCCAACTCCCAACTACTATGAGTTCCACCGAGTAGTTTGCTTAGATTATTTCTCACATTAAAAACAAGGGATGCTTTTACGGAAGAGTATAAATGCAGAAAGCTTACTAATTTTTCTGTTTCTAGTCTTTCTTCAACATCTGGAGAAAATGAAGTCTGTTAACATAATACTGATTTTAATAGGCAGTGTGTGTGCTGAATCCTCGATTACAACAGTAGTATAAATACCAGAATATGGTGCTGCTTTTCCCTCTCTTCTGTTAACTGAAGTCTTCTTGGGCAAGTCTTGATTTGAAATTGAAGTAACTGTAGTAATGCATACAGTACAAGATACATGTTTGAAAATTAAAGTGAAAGAAGGTGATCATTCAATCCGGCTCTGATTTTTATAAACTATATTTTGGCCACAAGACATATATTTCCAGTACCCTTTGAAGATTTAGCCACCCTCGTATAAAATTGCTATTTTCTCTAAAGGTATAATATTTGTGTGTTTAAAAAAGATAGAAAAAGTATACTTCTAGCCACACTTTTGCTAGTGCCCATGGTCTACATAATGTCATTAACTAGAGTAGAACTTAGACTATATGATGTCTTAACTATTCTTTATGAAGTCCTTAAGAGGAAATCCTAGTTTTTAGAAAGTAATAAAGGAAGGATGATCACATTTGGCAGAAATGCTCCAAGGAAACTGTTATTAAAATAGGAAAAACCCTCAAAAATATCTACAAGAGTGCTCAGAATAAATATGTGTGTTTTCAAGGGGAGGCATTTCTTGTTAGAGACTTCAGAAACTGTGTGAACGAGAGAAAAAAGGATTAATTACTTTAAAGATGAGTGGACTAGACATCTGTACATACTGGGTTTTAATATATGAATCCAGAAATAGGCATGAAATGAATTCAGTAACTTCTTGAGTACAGAATATATATTTTAAAAGCCCCCAGTGCAACCAAACCCTTATCTCTATGGTATAGAGTGCATTCTACTGGTGTGATGACTAGAGAGCCATTCAAAGCAGCTTAATGCACAGGGGCCAGCAAAACCATAGAGATTAAAAGTTTGATTCATAAAAACGGTTATCTCCTAGCTAAGTGAATTTTGCGTGTAGAATATAATTTTATGGGGTAGTGGACTTGGACAAATCTTTATGAACTACTTCTCTTGTGAGAAAGTGCATGTGTCCAATGCAGTGCAGGGTGCACAGTACAAAGAAGGAAAAACCCAAACCACATCAGTGGTATCTACGATACACAATGTGTTTGTAGCTGCTAAATGCAAATGCTACTGTGCGTTGAATGTTCAGGTTAACCACTAGATTACAGTGATGTACTGCCCCAGAAGGTCTATTTTTGAGAGAAGTGCTTTTTGCATAGTGGGAGCTCTCTCCTCCATTTCATGCAGTAGACTTCTGAAGAAAAATGTGAATTAATGTGCCTCTTTTTCTGGAAACTGTTTAAGTCTTTAAGCATAGACTGCTTTGTAAGGAACAGCTTTACAAGGAACGCAGTTGTAACGAACCTACCTCTTGCAAATAGCCTGTGCCGCTGGTATCTCCATGCCCTTTCCAAAGACAACCTGCTGGGGAAGGGAAATGAGGTAAACAGGTGTTAAGAGCTACCGATGCTTTTTGAAGTCTTTGTCACAAAGGTTGTGGTGTGACATTGTTTCTGGGTGTCGCACTTCTCCTGGATTGCTCAGCTACCTGTTTTAACTATTTGATGCAAATGGTTATCCCTAATCTGACCTTCAATTAATTATTCTGGACAGGCTTGAGAGGTGGGCCTGTGCCGACCTCATGAAGTTCAGTAAGGCCAAGTGTAAGGTCCTGCCCGTGGGTCAAGGCAATCCCACACACAAATCCAGGCTGGGCAGAGAGTGGATCGAGAGCAGCCCTGAGGAGAGGGACTTGGGGGTGTTGGTGGATGAGAAGCTCAACATGAGCTGGCAATGTGCGCTTGCACCTCAGAAAGCCAGCTGCATCCTGGGCTGCACCAAAAGAAGTGTGGCCAGCACACTGAGGGAGGTGATTCTGCCCCTCTATTCTGCTCTCATGAGACCCCACCTGGAGTACTGCGTCCAGCTCTGGANGTTTTCCTTATAAAATACCTGTTTAGTGCCATTTCTTGTGATATGTTAATGAATAACTAAGGAATAAATATAGCCAAGATTTTATAAATGTGAGCATTGTTATGTTAACAGATCTAATAATCTGTGTGTGTCACACCTTTCAGGTGTATGACACGTTTATGTAAAAATAGGTACTTTTCCCACAGGTTAAGAAGAAAAGAGTACCCTCCTCCAGCGGGCTGCTACTTAAGCTTGTTCCTTTTCCCCCACTTCCCAGTGTATAGCAATCTTCCAGAGCTCTCACTGCAGGAGTTTAATTACTAGTTTCATTTCTACAAATGTTTAAAATTGAATCCCTTTCGTAACTTTCATTCTTTATAAATAAGATATTCAGAAATGCTTCTCTTACACGGAAGCCTATGTTCAATTTTCAACAGTCTCATGGAATCAGTGAGTCGTAAACCTTTTAATTCCATGAATCCAACTTCTGAAAATGGAAAGCAGAGACATTGAAAACAGTTAAACTATTACTGATTTCCACAGAGACAGAGTTCTTCTGATGTTTTTAAAAGCATGTCATATATTTTGTTTTGAGAAGGAAAAAAAAAAATCCTTTTCCTCCCTATTGTCTAAAACCTATCAGTGCTCGCATACGCCTCATAGTGCACCTGACATTGGCCTCCTCTGGAGGTGGGATACTGGACTAAATGGAGCATTTCCTTATTCTGGCTCAGCATATCTTTGTAATAGGAGCTATTAGAAGGGAAGAGGCGTAATATTCGCTTTGAATTAAAAGGAAAATGAATAGCGGAAGGGGAGAAATCTGAGATAGAAGAGACAGCAGTGAACTGTGGAATGGGATGGCCGAGGTGGAATACAGCTGGTAGCTATTCCTAATACTTTATTGAGTAAATCTTATTTATGTTACCTGCACTTTGAAGGACAACGCGTGAGTCTCCATGTCTGTTTTAAGTAATTAGCAAATGCGTGTCTTGTAAGCCCTCAGTTGTGGTCAAAATCTTAATGACTACAGTTTTTTTCTGAATCATGTTTACTTTATATTCTCCAGTGCAGCATGTATGTAGCAACAGTTTCTTGTTGGAGTGCGGAAAAAAACCCTAAAAGTTCAACTTCGGAAGGATGGTTGAAATACAGAAAACTGAAAGTAACCAAAACAAAAGCTACTATGTGAAATTTATCACATCTGGCTTCTCTCATAATGAGAGACTTGCAACTTACGTTAGCAGTATTTTGAAGCCACTGTAATATAATGGATGTATATATATTTAAAAATTAAAAAATCATTATTTATCATTGAAAACATTTACCAGGAAATATTGTTATAGTAATTGAGTTATTCTTAATTTAAGAATAATAAAGTCTGTCTTACAAGGTGGTATCAATACAGTACTGTCAACAAGAATAGGAAGTAAAGAAATCTTAGTTAAATGAAATTGATAGTTATGTTCTTTGCACTTCTTCATACTTTTGCTCACTGTAACAGTAAGACTGTGTAGGGACAGGTAGGCTGACTTATAAGAAAAATGCAGGATTTAGAGTGGCTCCAGGGTCCGACACGAAAAAGAACTGGCTGATGTAAAACAGTTGTGTTGAGGTAGTACTGAAGCTACTACCAAGAAGGAAAACTCCCGGCGTCGTTGGTAAGAAACGTCTCTATATAAATAACACGCAGGCAGTTACTGTAATGCGACTGTGGCAGTTGAATCAGAAATCTGGCAGCATCCAGATTTCTCAGAACTGCAAAAAAAGTTGTTTAAATGAAACGGAATACGTGCATACGCATGTCGGCTATTACATAGAGTGGTTTTAGACATGCATATCTGCACACAGGTTTTTTTAATTTCTGTGAAGTATTTATTATCTGGTTTTAGTCCCCTTTAAACATAACTGATAAATTCTTATCAGCTTTATCAGTGCAGCATCCCCACGTGTAAGAGACATCCTAGAACACTAATTCAGAACTTGAGTGGCTTCAGAGGCTGCCTTCCCGCTGCAACCTGCTACCGTCAGCATTTTGGACCCCTGTTTCACGGGTGCACCATCCTTTAGTGATGTTGCTTCTGAATATACCATTAAAGTTCACAATGACAAACTTTAAAATATTTATGAGAACTACAAACAAGCGTGTATCTTTCATGCCCTTGAAGTTGCAATCAAGTGTTTGTACTTAAAAAGGACAAATTCTCTCCAACCAATATTTGTGTGTTGAGAATTGGATTCCTTATTATATACCATATAATACATGTAAAACCAGCTTGAGTTCTTTCAGCGAGTAGAGCGTCTGCTCGGTGAAGCAGCTAGCGGTTCAGTTATTTGTATTACAATTGCACTTCTGAGCTTGTTTGCTTTCTTTTTTTGGCAGATGTACAGCAAATAGCAATCGACTGGATCACTGGCAATTTTTACTTTGTGGATCACGTCAGTGACAGGATCTTCGTTTGCAACCAGAACGGATCAGTGTGCATTACCCTCATCGAGCTGGATCTTAATAACCCTAAGGCCATAGCTGTTGATCCAACATCAGGGTAAGATTATTTATCTGCATTAGGAAATGTTTCTTTTATATCATGTGTGCTTGTCATTGACTACATATAGTATATCTGTTTCACTCAGGTGTTGTAAAAACTATTTTTTCACTGCTCTATTGAGTTATTTGCATAGTTGCTATAACAAAACAGTAACGTGTAGTGAACTTGGAGCAAGTAGTTAACTATATTAATTGCAACACGTGCCTTCTCAAAAATGGAAGGAAAAAACAATTCTATGCCTACTTGTCATAAGATTTTCTTTTGCCTCTGTTTTTCTGTAAATTGTGTTTCTAACTAGAGTATGTGGAAAAGGAACTTTTGAGGGTTTTTTACACCGTATCGCCTCAGTTGCAGGAATATTGGAAATGGCTTTAACAAGTTTAATTGCATAAAAAAGTGGAAGAATTTTTAGTCTGCTTTAGAGGGTCAGCTATAATGGTAAAATTACATTGTATTTGCTTTTTCTCTTCCGTAGATATGTTCAGCATCACTTGGGAATGAAGCCTAGCTTAAAATACAGGGTACTAAAAGTCTTACATTCTATAACAGTCACCAGCTGGGAAGTTTTCAAGCGAATGATGAAGTAAAAGCATAACTAAATTAGGATAAGGAATAGGATCGAGTTAATTGAAAAACTGAATTTTGGTGAGGATTTTAAAACAGGGATTTTATCTTGGTTTTATTAGTCTGTAAGCAGTTGAGATTGAAATGCCTGGTGGAATACATCCTAAACTGCCATAAGCCCCTTCTCAATAAATACAAAAATATTTACTGTAGAACAGCTTGTCACCCATATGTGGACTTTTGTCACTCTATTTAAAGCCTGATTGAATATTAAGATGCGTTATCACAATGACTTTAATTCTGACAAGAACAGCTTGCATGTAAAGTTTACAAAGAAGTTTTATAATGTAATTCTTGAATATAGCTGTATTTCTGTCTGCAGCAGATGGTAAGCTTGACTTGATCTGACTGCAGAGTTGTTTTAAAAGAAAAATAAAATTTCATGTATAAATTGATTTCTCTGCAAGTTCTGATCTGAAAGAACTTTAAGCTTTCAAATTTGTCAACAGCAGCCTTTTCTGTATACATTTGCTTGTATATTCTTTGCTGGATTTAGCAGAGGAATCCAAAGCTTGTCATTAGCTAACCTTAATCTGTCAGGGATGCAAGAATTTTATCCGACCCCTTGATTCTGTGAGGAGGGGTAGAACAGAAAAAGAGAGACTGGTTTTCCTTCATTTGTTATCTGCTAGCTACAAACCATTCTTATTCAGATAGCTGCCTTTTTCAGTGCCATATTATGAGAGTAATAGTATCTATTTTAGTGTCGCTATAAATGCTGGCCTGCAGGAGAGACCAGAAGTGTTTATGGTATCTCAGAGTGTGATTCTTCATAGCAATACCGATTTATTTCATGATGGAAACACACTACAGATTTTTAACAAAATGCATGTTTTGCACTTATTTCTTTACTGGGTTTATTAGCAATTTTATTAATTGTCTGATATACCTGTTATGTTAACAGGAGATCTAACATACATTTTAACTGATAAGCCCCACCTTATATATCAGTTCTGCCTGTTTGTGACTGGGTTTTGGTACAGAACACAAACAGACATGAAACATTCTGGCTACTTAAAAATGTTTTGTTCCTTTTTTTGTTTTGTTTTTTTGTTTGTTTGGTTTTTTTGGTTTTTTTTTTTTTGCTTTCTTTTTACTCTTTCATGCTAATACTAGTTGAGACATATTTCAAAGTCAAAAGTATTAGCATGGTATTTCTGTCTAGGTAAGCTGCTGTTTCCATGTTATTTAAAGAATCACAAAAGCATCCATATAAAAAAAAAATTGTTGCAAGTTGAGCACCGAATGAGTGAGTTGCATAAAAGTGTGTGTGCAATAGCTTCTTAAAGCAGTTATGTTTATACACTGTAAACATATGATTAAAAATCACTTTTTTTTTTTT
>VYXH01007509.1:1238392-1266394 GCA_013397275.1 Burhinus bistriatus
TTAAATATGAAGTCCAGGCTGTTCCAGGAGGTTTTATCACCTGTAACAATTATATATTTGGGTATTAAATGTAATTACATTGTAAGGTATTTGTTCCTGTGACATGCATAGTATGTTCACTGGCCCCAGCGTCATTCTACAAGCTGAAGGTACGCTCGCACAGAGGAGGCCATTTCCTACGCTGGGGAATTCAGAGCTCGATCACAAGCCTTTATGCCGGTGATGAACGTCCTGTAGTAGCACAGGGTCAAGCCCTGCTATTCTTACATGTTCACGTCTGTGCTGTTACGTATATAGTTGTTTCATGAACCAGAAATTCTGCATTTGTCAATAGAACAACTAAAGCACTGGTGGAAAATTTCTTAATTCTGAATAGTTCCACTCTCTGCACTCAAGAATATATTTTGAGTATGAGTAATTTTACATCTCTGTGCCTGCGAGTTTTGTTAGATATTTAGTGATGATGGGTTTATATGTTCTTCTATGAGCTTCCAATGGAACTTGAGCTACTAAACTTATTTCATATCATACAATGAATGAAAGAACTTTTGTTCTTCTTCTAAAACTGAACTTTAAATTGAGAGAAGAAAGATTCTGCTATTCAAAAACCTCTTGAACAAGCATGTTTGCTATTTTTCTATTCTAAGCATGTTACTTTTGTTTAGGATTTCAGCACCTTTATCAATCTGAACTGTGTTTCATTGTTTGGTTATTCCAGACTATGTCTAATGGATGCTCACCTGAAAAATTCCATCCCCCCAAACAATGAACTAATAATTTATCCAGTTAGGAGTTTTGCAGTACTAATACTCATCTGTTACGTCAACTAATTTCCAGTTAAGAGTAGCACAGTGTAAGTATCGGACCTGTGTTAGGGAGGCCGTCACCAGAGGGAAGGGCTGTGTCTCCACTGATCCCGGTGGGTACTTCAGAGTCCAGACCTGTCAGTGAAACATGTATTGAAGGAAAAGCTAGAACAATGCTAGCAGGAAATAAAGTGGCAATCAGAAACAGAGAGGGAGAATAAATTGTTTTGCAATAATGTATTATCCATCAAATGCTTTTGAAGTAAGATGTTTGGCTCCATATGTCTGCAGTTCATAGTTTTGATAAATTTTAATATGGGACTTCTTTTCTTCTGTGGTCAAGAAACAGAAGCTGTTACTGTTACTGGTCCTTGAAATTGGTGTAAAATTGATGATGGTGCTGATGACCGTCACATGAACAAAATATGAGCTGAGTTAGAATGATTTGATCTCTAGCTAAGGTCTGTAGTGTAGGTCTGCTGTACTAGTGGGGAAGGACTTTTTAAAGGGTTCCAGCTAGTTTGGCAGTCAGCGTGCATGTTTGTGAGACTGTGGTCATTGTACATGTATGATAGGGAAGGTAATACATTTGAAACTCAGAAGAGGATAGATCAGATTTAGGTTCTCTCCCAGCTCAGCCACTGACCAGCTAAATGTCTATAGACAAGGATTGTTTGGTTTTGTTTGGTTTTTTTTTTATGTCTCAGTACTCCTTGTATTTAATAGGGAGCATAAAATCCATGTTGAAGTTATCTGATATTTGGATGCATTCAGGAACATTAGGCATTAATATTGTAGGATGCACTGCTAACTGTGTACATCTACATATTTATACTGTAAATATGTATACTTAATTACCTCCAGTGTTCAGAGTAAATTGTTGCCTTCCTCTGCACCGTGGTGGCAACAGAGAATGTATAACGATATTTTACAAAAGAAAAAGGCATTGGAGGAGGGAGATACTGCAGTTCCCTCCCAACAGGAGCATTTGAAATGTTCAGTCCTGATCATACTGCTTAGACACATACCATACATGGAGTAATATATATATCAGGGTTACTTAATTTCTCCTCGGACCCATTTTCCAATTTCTTTGGGAATGCCAGGAAATGGGTCACGGCAGGAATAGCAGATAGGGCTGTTGGCTCAGGGCTACCCCTGGTTCCAGAAATGTGTGACTTGTAATGATGGCTCTGATGCTATTTGGGATGCCGGTCATAATTTTCTACTATATTTCATAGGCTGATGGAAAAAGATGAATTTTAAGGAGAGCATTTGAAATGCAGAGGGTATTGATCTAGCACCCACTTACAAAACTGTTCCAAACATAAGGAGCTGTGTAGAGAAAGGGCACGTAGGGTGAGATTACAAAGAGGATGAGCAGAGCAAAGCTGGCGTGTGGGAGGATGCGCGGAGCAGAGTGTAGAGGAAAACTGGGAGTGAGGAGATGGCTTAGACGCCTCCGACATCAATCACTATAAAGGCAAGGTGTACTGGAGGGGGAGAAGAGGAGGAGGGAGAGAATTGGAGAGGATGCCCAATTAGAAGCTGAAGTCATTGAAATGGGAGCTTGTAACTACCATTTAAAAGTTGTAATAGTAACAATGGGGAGAAAAGACTTACTGCTCAAGAGATTTGTAAAAGGAGCAAGCTCACACTTTAATACTGCAACAGTGTGTGTCATGTAAATATTTGAATAAATCTTTTAATCGGCTTTTCCTTCTGCTATGTTGTAGAAATAAGAAAAAAACAAAGCTCACACAAGCTCTGCTTATTTCTTTCACACCACATTTGTAAATGCATACAGGAAGAGATTGTGATATGATGATGTTAAAGGAACAACATCTATTAGTGCGTTATGGTGTTATGTACCATTTCTTGGTAGTGTTAATAAATCAGGGAAAAAAACCCAAACAACCACACAACAGAAAAAAAAAAAAATATTCTATTGCATTTGAAGTCTGTAAGAGCAATCAGTTCATAGAATCATAGAACTGACTAGATTGGAAAGGACCTTTAACATCATCGAGTCCAACTGTAAACCTAACACTGCCAAAATCCCCACTAATCCATGTCCCTCAGCACCACATTGATACCCTTCTGATCCAAAGGTGAACAAGGAAACAAGGGGAGAATTAATAGCTTAAGTTTTCCCCTTCCTCATCTCAGAAATTTGTTCTAAGGAAAAAATAAAAAAATACTATTCCATTTACTTCCTCTTTGATTCTAAAGATTCTAAGCAAAGATTTTTCTGTGGCTACAATTAAAGCCACAGTATGAAAATTAATAAAAATAATAATATTAGTAATAATAATACACAATTATATTTTTGAAACACAGTAGGGAAATTTGCCTCAGTCTAAAATTTCAGAAAATTGGAGAAAACAAGGGGTAAGAGGACACTTTGAAATGCAGCCTTCTGTGTAAGGACAGAGTTGAGCAGGATCTTCAAAATACCGTATTTGAGAGAAGATCTGGAAAAATCGTAAGAAACAGTTGTTTCTGCCTTTTAAAGTTTTTCTTTTTACTTGTAAATGTCTTTTACTTCTGAAATAATTCTGGTAGGCGTAAGAGGAAGAAGTTGGAGGTTGGTCATGTGAACCCTGTTATCATCCGGAGTGATTAGCTTCTGTCGCGTGTATCCTTACTCAAGCTGTGCATGATTATGCTCCTGGGATGTTTGCGTTTATTGGACAGATCGAAATGTAATGTAAGGTCCACTGAGCAGTTCACACTAAAAAGCAAGGGAATGGGAAATTTTACACATCACTGAATCAAAAGCTTTCCTTGCTAGAGAGCTATGCACAGGAGACAGTGGCCGGGGTATGGAAAAGCCATCCCAGAGGATAGAAAACAACCCTTTAAAGGTCAAAGAGATTTTCTTTTTTTTTTTTTTTTCCTTTTCCCTGTGAAGATAGAAGGCATTTTGGGCTGACAATTCAACCTACTTGGCAGCATGGGAAGACTTCTAAGCCAGTAAGAGCTATCCTACTTGGTGGGATCTTAGAAAAAGCTAAGAGAAACTTTTGCATGGGTAAAGTCTTTGATGGAGCGTCTGACTAAACAGAGCCTGAGGCCAACCCTGAAATCCTGTATTACAAAACCTGTGATAGCCAGAGAAGAGCAAGTCAGCTGATGAGGAGGTGGAGAGAGACTTTTCCGAATCAACTTTACTGAAAGTAATTTCATTTTTCTTCTTTTCTGTACCTGTATCTGTCAAAAGAACCCAAATCATAAATGCACTATCTTTTAGACATCATGAAGAGGGTTTGCATTTACTTTTTATTTGCTGTGAGTTAAGCCTGATATAAGGTAAATGGATGGGTAACAAAACACACTTGCAGAATAAAACGGGGTCCTGGGTGTCACCAGGAGGCGTTTCAGTGTTCCCACAGATTCCCCTCTGCTTTCAGAGGGCGAGAGAGCGGGTGCTGCTCCGGGACGCAGCAAGGAGGAGAGCTGGGTGGCACTGCCGGCACTTTGGTGTGTGGCAACACACTGGGCTGTGCACTTCAAGATTTTGGACCTTAAGCAGAGTATTAGAAGTATCTTTATTTTAACCCCCTGCTTTTTTCTTTTTTTTTTTCTTTTTTTTTTTTTTTTTCTTATTTATTAGAAATGCTTTGATTTGAATCGTTTCTCCCATTTAGCCTGACTAGTGAAGGGATTCCCCATGTCCGGGCTGTGGAGGGGCACGGCCTTTTGCTTCTCGCCTGTTCTTAGCCAGTAGCTGGAGATGGCGTGATGCTTGAGGGGTTGCTCAGGAAGGCAGAGAGAAAGAAAAAGTCTTTGGCCCGACCTGGCAGAATGCCCTGATGGTGCGATAAATGGCTATTGGATTTTGAGTGATTTCTCGAACAAGGAAAAAGGGAGAGAAAGTCAAGGAATTTCTTATCAATGAGGAGGTCAATTTTCTTACAGAGGAGGAAGAGAGCAGGAATGGAAAAGGCAGGGAAGGTCAAACCAGTATATATTTTTCTTTATTTGCTTCATTGTTATTTAGACAGGGGAGTCTTTCAGGATAAAAATAAAACATCTACACTTACTGTCTGCTGCCTTTTTTATTCTCTTTTTACTCTCTTGTCTCTGAGCTTTTATAGCAGCCACAAGGCTTGGGAGAGATTTCTGAGTCTTAAAACTTTTTCTTTTTCCTCTCAGATTAGTCACCATTTTCTGCTGATCAAAGAGGAGTACTATAATCGTTAAAGCTCACTTTTAAACAGCAAAATCATTAGTATTTTAATAACATGCCATTATTAAAAGAGCTCAGTTCCTTTTCTTGTCACAAAGCAGTTTCAAAGAGCTGTAAGATACATATAAGACACACTAACTTCTAGAAAGTTTTAAAGGTGACCTGAAAAAGAATCTTCTTCATTAAAAAAACCCAAACCTACAAAAAAAACCACAAAAAAAACTTTGTAATAACTAATCATAATATGAAAGTTTTCATTAAGAATTCAGATTTTGTTGTTCATCTTCCTACTCCACAACTTCTTTCAGGCTGTGAATGGTTGGAAATAGTATAATAGAGGAGCCAAAACAACTGAGAGGAGAAAAGATACTTAATCATACCCCCAAAAAAATCTTTTAAAATTATGTTACCTTTGTTGTCGTCTATTTAGCTGAAATGCTTGCTAAAAATCTAGGAAAAAAGAATAATTTTTTGTGTGTGTCTGATGTCAGGTTTTCAGAAAACTGCTTCCAGTTCTGTGCTAGTCTGTCTTTTGATTTTAATTGTTGCCAACTAAACTGAGGCATAAAACTCTGCCACCTTTACATTTCCCCCTGGACCTAATCTCCTTTGAAAGTTTGGGGTTTGTGCAGCAGTTCACATCTGCTCACCGAGAAACTTTGCTGCCGCTGCGCTCGATAACAAAGAAGAGCTATGGGTGACTTCATCTTTTCCAAAGTAACATGATATCAGTTCACATGCATGTGCAAACAGATAATAGAAGAAATGTTTTTTCTTCAATGAACTAAAAAAAAAAAATAAAAGTTGCATTTATGAACATAGAAAAATAAAAGCTTGTATGAAACAGTCGGCTAATACAGCTGAAGAGTATTCAGTCACTGACAAAATTACAGGAATGAAAGTATTAAGCACATTACTCAACTGCACTAAAAGGGAACTCATTAACAACATCAGGTTATAGAGGTGGATCAAAGTGACTACTGTAATCAAGACAGTAAAAATAGAATAAGCTTGAACAGGTTTGGTACCTGCATATTTTCAAGTAATTATATGAGTGCATTCGCTATTGTGCTTATTTTTTTATTAAACAAATATTACTGAAATTAATAATTGATTACTACAATTAATATCCAGTATTTTGTATATGTTTGAAGATGTGCTGTATTGGGTACCCAAAACAAGTTGCACTCCAAGCAACAGCAGGTACTAATGGCAATGATAATCTGTGAGTGATAAAGAACATATTTTTCCAGTGATCTTTGTGAAAGAGTTGGCAGCGTTATTAGAATTGCTTAGTGATGTTCTGAGCAATGGTATTATCAAATAATCAGTACTACTGTCTGGAGAATAAAAAGCTAACTAGTGTAATACTGGTGAAACATCCGTTGCAACATGAACTCAAGTAAGTTTTTTTTTCTTATTCAGCATGTGCCCAGTAATAGATTTCACAACTATGTTGCTGCTCGTAGGAATAGTATTTGAGTAGTGTTAATTATTACAGAAAAAATTCAGTGGGAACACAAAAATATTGATGAAATCACAAAACAGCTGTAGTTTGTAAAAAAATTGCAAAAAATAAAATAGCCTATAAGTCAGTAAAACTTTTTTCACTTATCAAAAGTTGCTTTTCAGCTAGTTGGTCCAGAGGACTTTGAATGCAGCATCACATCTCTCTCACTTGGCTCGGGTTCTCCTGAACACGCCTGAAGAACTCAGCTGTCATCAGACTACAGCATCTTCATTACCCGAACCTGCTTTTTTAGGGGGTGTCCCCACTGCTTTCGGGTACTAACCATTTGAGCCGCCTCAACAAAGCAGGCTGAACACAGGAACAGCAACACTAATAAAACTCCATGAGTTTGATTGCTTGGGGCAATTCACAGCGGATACAACACACGTCCTCTCGCTTTTGTTTTTAACTATCTCTGGGTAATTAGTGTAGTTACTCTTCTGCCTGTTCTCAGATCCCTGTCCTTCAGTCCCTTAGCTAATTAAGCTTCTGATCAAAATGCTCATCTTTTGCTGAAATTACTGTGAACCTATGAATTAGAATTTGTTGTTTGTGAAGGAGATGGAAAATGGGCATGTTATTCTGCCTAGTCTGGAAGTCTTGAAGTACATTTTTTTTTTTTTTTTTTTTGTAATAACGGAGAATTTGGGCTTGAGGGNGCTATGTTGGAAGTTTTTAAATTCTTTTTTTTTTTTTTTTTTTTGGTAATAACTGCAATGTCCACGCAAAAGCTACATGATTTAAATCACCCCATCAATGATTTTCTTCAAGATGAAAGCAATTAAGCTAGAGAGAATTGAGGCCACTTTGTTTCTGAATGAGAATATAAATGGGAGTTTAAGGCTCTATAATGCATGTACATTATGTTCACGTCTGTTTGAATTCTCCTTCTATTTTTTTATTATTACCTGATTGTCGTATTATCTAACCAGCTTCTGTAAGGTCATTTATGTTGAACACAAGTTCTGATAAGAATAAGAGTACCGCATGAGTGGAAGCGCAGAAAAATAACTTGGCATATAGCTGATTAGGACCCATCTTTTTTTAAGATGTATTTGCATTATCGTGAAGTTAGAGAATGTGTGTGTGTATATATATATTGAGAGAGACTTTTAAGTTTTTTCTATAAAATGAACAAAATGAAAATAGTAACAAAAAGTTCATGCTTAACACAGGTGCTATACTACGATGTTCTAAAGTTTCCCAACTCTTTTTTTCTAGTGATGACCACACATTTCTTGTGTTGTTTTTTACATCAGTCTTTGTATTGTAGCAGTACAAAATTGTGTAAACCACAGGTTTTCTAACAAGCTATTGTCATGCCATTCACTTCCTTCTCCGCTGACGATAAATCACCACCTGTGTATATGCAGTGTTTGCAGTATGAAAACATAGGCATTAATCGTTCTTGATTAACCAGAACTACCCATACTCGCAAAAAAATGATGAAACCCATTCAGTGAACTCATCAGCAATATGACGATATCATCCTGATTGAAACTGCTGTTCTCTCACGGTTGCTTACACAGATAGTTAGTTTTTCATACTGTTTTTCCAAATTTTGTTTTCCTGAGGTCCCTTGCATGTCAGTGCCCTCATTGCTATGCTCAGCAGGATGAACATGCCTTGCTAAAGCTCAGCTGAAAACATAGACTCATAGAATGGTTTTGGGTTGGAAGGGACCTTAAAGACCCTCTAGTTCCAACCCCCCTGCCCTGGGCAGGGACACCTCCCACTAGACCAGGTTGCTCCAAGCCCCATCCAACCTGGCCTTGAACACCTCCAGGGATGGGGCAGCCACAGCTTCCCTGGGCAACCTGGGCCAGTGTCTCATGGCCATCAGAGTGGATGACCCCTTTTGGTGGCAGATAGAGAAAAGCTGGAGGAAATCTGGAGATAATAATAAGAAATAAAAGATGTAAAAAACCCCATGGCCTGTGTAAAACTTGCAGGAACTGTGGTAATCTAATGTAGAAAATGGAAGGTTGAGAAAATCCGTAACTATTTTCTATTCTGACTGGTTAAATAGAAAGGTGGTTTATTATTCTCCTTGTTAAAGAAAGGACGGGTGAAAAAAAATTAATTAGCAGAGGCTTTGATAGATACAGGAAAAATTTACAAGGCTGAGGAGATGTTAGCATATGACTCATGTAAAAGTCGTAATCCCTGTCATTAGGGATGCTTAGGACCATGTCTGTCTGGCAGGGATATACTAAGGAAGTGTAACACAGGGCTAGAATGGGAGGCAGTATACGTGTACCTGTCTGTAAGCTTATAATGTCAAAAGATGGGACAGTAGAAGAATAATGTATTTACTAACATTTCAGTATGGCTATTTAAAAAGTACAGCTGAAACATTACCCAAGTAACAATTTGTTTTGTTTCTCCACCTGAAGGAATTGGAGAGATTTTAAGGAAAAAGGGTCATAAAATAAATTTTAGGGGTTTTTTTTCTTTTCTTTTAGAGGTGGTAAGGTTTACTGCAAATGAAACTGAAAACTGCGTTTTAAAACGATTTTGATACCAAAATAAAAAAAAGTACAATGAAATATCTGCAAAATTTCCCGTCCACAGGCTGCATCCTTGCTTGTTAAGAACTGCCTTGTTTTTAACAGAGGCTGCGATTGAATTCTAAGCTTAAAAGTCTTTTTTAGTTTTGCATCCATGAAGCAGTATGAGCCGCTTTCCCCTGTTGCGGTTGGGAAGGCTAATGGCTGCGTCGAGTAGGAGGTTGTGGACATTGGGGGTGATGAGCAGCTTTTCTTTAAAGATGAGCGTTTCCCAGTTACTGACAACAATTCTCTTTCTCCTGCTTGGTCAGTTATGTAGCTGTTAAATATGTTGTGTAAAGTTATCTATCAAAATACACAACTATGTCAACCTGTGGTGGAAGGAGAATCAACTGCTGCTTTACCATAGTAAAAACTATAGCAAAATGACTGAAAGTGGGGGAGCACTTGCTTATTTTTTTGACTTTAAGTTTGCTCATTACCAGTTAGCTTAGGCTAGTTAATTCGTTTTCAAAGGTAACACACACGCGCACGCACCCAAACGCGCGCGCACACACACACACACACACACAGAAAAAGTTGTCCAAGTTTGCAGCTGGCCTAAGGCTTAGCGCTTCTAAACTACAGAATTTATGAGTTTGGACAATGTCCAGACTTGTGCTTGAAAACGTGCTTCACTGGAATCAATGGGTAATTGGCTCATTGACGGGGCAAACATTTAGCATAGAGAGGTCTAGAAGAAAGAAAAAAAAAATCAAGAAAAAAAGTGGTCGCATTGACTCCGCTTCAGCTTGATTTAGATCTTTTTTATTCATTGGGATTTGACAGCAAATCTACAAACCCCAAACAAAAATACTCAGGGATTTATATTTAACAGATTTTAAATGAGAACATTCTATTAATAGTAGGATATTTGAAACTTGCTGCCTTTTTTACCTGCTGAAAAATAACCACTTATAATCTTACAGATTTGTAGGTTTACAAATGTACGCTTTTGCTTATAGACTTCTTCAGACACAAAAATTGTACAGCACCACCTCTTGGCTGATCTTACCCAGCAGAATGATAATATATGGTACTTTCTGCTGGCACGGCTCATTTGTCTGAGCATAAGGAGAGGAGAAGAAGCAAACTGCTTTTCCAGCAGGGATTACACTGACTTCAACAGAAAATCAGACCTCTAACCAAAATATTTAAATTGGAACAGAAATGGGTTGACTACACCAAGCCAAGCTCTTGTTTGTATTCCTGAGTGTTTCACATGGTTTACTGATGTGAAAGTGTTACATCTTCTGAATGTTCAAGGAATTTTTTTGTTTGTTTATTTGGTTTTTATGTATTAGGCTCCCTGTTAAATTACTGTGTTGCTGTCATGTAGACAGTTTTCTCAAGACAGTAATATTTTAGTGTATCTTAATACTTTAGCATATGCAGCTCACATTTCTAAAGTTGATGTATATTCTAACATTTTCAGAAGTGCAATCTCTATATTGGCACTTAAATGCATGTTTAAACATTCAATATACTGGCAGCTTTATTTTGAAAGATTTGAATGCCTACAGGTCATACGTAATTCAGTTAACAGCTGAGACTGTTCAGAGTTGTTTAAGTTAGGCTGCTGCTGTCGTGTGTGTGTGTGCACCTGTATATGATGTACACATAAAATACACATGCACAGACGTTCATTTCCTTTACCACAGCTGCCTTGCACACTGTAGACCGTAGTGACTCTCAGGCTTAATGAAACCTTCCTCATTTGTTGTCTCCCTTTGGTGGGAAGGACACAAACGAGGTAGCGATAGTGTGAAGAGTAAATATTTGTTTTCTTGGGAAAAAAACCCTGAATTCTCCTTAGGATGTTGTCCCAGATTTTAGAAGAAGATTCTCGTTTGTGGCTGGTGAATTATTGTAGCCAAATGTTCTACAAGACACTACTGTTTGTCTATTTTTTATTATCTGAATAGCCAACATGAGCCACCTGTGTCCTTGGGATGCAGAAGTTTAGACTGTGTTCAAGCGTCTGTGATTTGGAATAAGGTTTTGAAAATATAATGTCTCAGTGTCAAAGGCAAAAATCAGGCTGTGCAGTATCAGGCTTAACGTATTTTAAGTTGAGGAGTCATAATTAGTGGGTAGGTTTGAAATTCTGGGTTTAAGTTCTATGGGAGATTACTTCATTTAAGTTTAGGAGGATTTTGTGAAGAAGAATTCATAAATATGTGGGAAGCAGTAGGAGACAGTGGTGCGAACACTGGTAAAGTGCCTGTTCAGAAATTAACAGCTTTGTATTCAGAGCAGGATTTGAACAAAATGCATTTCTGTCAAAGGGCACGAGGCTGCACATACTGTAAGAAAGCAACAGTCACTCTTCAGGGCATGAGGCGGGGTGTTTTGAAACAATAATAAACATGGAAATAATAAAAGAATTTTGATTGGTCATATCATGGCATAATTTCAGACAATGCAGGAATTGTAATACTTGATAACAATCGAATCCTTGAATTTGTGCTTGTAAGATTTTCGATGCAAGGTTTGATTTTGTTCTTACTTATCTCATAGTATGGAGATAAGTTACAGAAATCCACACCTGCTCTCCCTTTTCCTCTTTATATGGAAAAAGAGTAGAGAGTAGAGTTAGGGGTTGAGGGCTTGCCTATTTTATCACCTTGTTCAAAGGCAGAACAAACTAGCCTGCAATATTCCTCAAGAAAGTTTTTTCTAACAGTTTCGTTATATTCTGAGAAGAGATTCCATGAACCTACACGTTCCTTGCCTCTTACAACTTAAGGTTATTGGCTTTAATTATGCTGCGAGCTGACATGAAGAATAGCTTATTTCCCTCCTCTTGTAGTGACTTTTTAGATACTTCAGGACAACTAACAGACCTTCTTTTAATCTAGACTAAGAAAACTCACTTCTTGCAACATTTTTCCATATATTCCCCACCACCAGCACCTCCTTCATCCCAGTTTCTGACTATTTGGTGGCTGTGCTTTCTATAGTCTCCATTTCATCTCCATTTTCCTAGGAAGTTGAGGGAAGTAGGAAAGTTTGTTTGTTTGTTGTCTCTTGTAAACACTTCAGTATAATACTTGCTATTTTTCTGGAGTTTTTCCTTAGCACTGTGATATAACTGACTTGGGGCTAGATTCTGGGTTAGGTGTTACCTTGGTAGAAGTAATTTAGTCATTCCAATTTCCCTCTTCCAGTTACATTTTTCCTGCTCTTACTTGTTCTCTCTGTGCCCTTCTGGCTGTCGCTCCCCCAAACGAAGGAAGTCAACAGAGAGCAGTTTGTGTTACCACACTCTAAGCCAGACCTGTAAAAGAATCCAAGATAAACAAAAAACCAGTTTTAAAACAGTGCTTGAACATGGTCACAGCAGGAAGCAACTTAACAAAACATCTGCCAGAGAAGAGGCAACAGACTCAGTGTGAGAGTAAGACCAACTCAAGCTACATCTGCTGCTGTCAAGAGAAGACCAACGGGACTGGCACCTTTATGTTTGCTTTGAGATCCTCCCACCCTTTGGATCCTTACCTGAAGACCTCTTGCTGAGCCAGGTGCTCCCTATCTTGTAGCTGTGTAGATGATTCACTAATCAGTGAAAAGAGGGTCGGGATTTTGCGCAGGGGTGAGCCATTGGGTTGGTTCAGCTCCTATTGAAATCCAAATGGACATACAGCTTTTCCTACGCATCCTTACTCAAGTGGATCCTGTATCAGTTGGAACAGCATGATGTCTAATTCTCTTCTCCATATTCCTTGTCATCCCTTACTGATTTTCAAAGCAAGATGTGTTCTATATTCCATTATCCAGTGTTCATTATTTTAAAGATAGTTTTCTTCTGCCCAGCAGAACCTCAGAAAATTATTTCTACAGTCTTTCTACTTCTGTTTTTTTAAGTGACATTGGAAGGTACCGAGACACACAGCTTCAGAGTGCGGGGAGTGCGAGCTCCTGCTTGTCATCACCTTAATGTTACGCTACTTCCAGGAGAGCGAAGTTGGCAGTGGCTGCCTATCAGCACGGTAGTGTGTGAGCTGGCTTTTGACCCTTCTATAAAAAGGAAAAAAATAACTGCACACAGAATAATACTGGTTTTAGTAGGAGTACAGATGCTGAGAGATACAATGCAAAAGCTTTTTGACAAGAGATTTATTACTGTGAATATCCACACACAAACCACAAGACTGGATAAGGATATTCATATCTTTCATCTAATGTACTCCTTGGAGATGTGGCTGTATGATCCGTTTCCCTGTTGCCAGTTAGTAACAGGAAATATTACTTGACTAAATTCTGTTAATAGTTTTCAGAAACGTTAGCTTCAGTAATATTTCCATTTAGTCTGTAGCTAGTTAATCAAGTCTGTATTCATCTGTCCATACAAGCTATAAAGTTCTGCAATCAGCACCTAATTGTAATTAACATCATTGACCAGTTACAAGGCGTAAGCAGTAACGCAGCCACGAGTGAGTGCTCTGTGCTTGCTGACAACACGAGTTACACCAGATGGGCCCTTGGTGCCTCCTGTGCCCCACGGCGCTCGCTGTGCTCTCTGTCTCAGATGGCGCTTTTGCTTTCTGCGAGATCATTATTACAAAATGTCTGGGGTTTTTTTGTTGTCCAAAGACCAACTAGGTATATCGCCTTGAAGGCATCAGCTGTAACAGATGAAGGCGGCAGGTGATACTGCATATGAAAACTTAATATTTTAATGTAAAGTTTTGCTTGCATTCTGCAATAGCAAGAATTCAGTTAAAACCAGCAACAGCAAAGCGACTGTGTGCTCACTGCAGGCACTCACAGGCAAGCTCCAGTCATCTCTCACAATGGGCTGCTCTTAAACATGGTCTTTGCTTCATTTCATTGTAAAACTGTGCACAAGTGCTAACATCACTTCAAATACGGAGTGAAATCATGTTGTGGTATTCAGTTCAAGACATATTGTTTAGCCCTGACAAATTCATCAGTTAACAGGGTGGCAGGAGAACGTAAGACCTCAAGTCAGGGGCTAAAGTACCACAGCTGTATTCAAGCCACTGACGTCAAGGCAGTGGTCTTGTGGGGCAAACATTGTCATGGAGACCACGAATATGTCCTGTGGACAAAACAGTGTTGTGTTTTGGCTGCCTGAATTTATACATATATCACACCCCAATAAGCAGTATGCGTTCCGCTCCGGTTTTGCAGCAATAGGTCTGACCTTTAGGCTTCTGCAAAGCAGAGCTCTGAATTCCACAAAGTTTAGGTACCCTTAGCACAAGCAAGGTCAAACTGGGATTTCGATAAGCTGAGGGTTTTCTTTCTTTCTCGTTAGGGAAATGCAGTACTGATGCATATATTGACACTTCTTTTCCTTTTGCCTCAGCTGGCTCCAACATCAGCTAGTTAAAAAATTGCCCACAAACAAGTTTGGGCATTTGCATTCAAGTAAACGTATGGATGAAGGGGCTGTAGTACTGACTGTAATGCATAATAAGCTACATAAAGCAAAACAGAGGAACAGCTGCAGTCAAAACCTCCAGAAAATTCTGCTATCAGCTTCCGCGACCGATTGAGAACATTGCAGAATAAACGTTCCTGGATTTTAACGTTCGGAGTAGCACAACTAAACAAATACAACATGGATTATCCTCTAATATATTAAATGGCAAACATTATCTTGCAGAAAGCTAAATAAGTTTGGGTATCCTACAGAGAAGGATTGGAATCCCAGGCAGATATACAAACTTACTCGCTTACATATACAAAAGACAGTACACCTCTGCAGCTGTTCAACATCTGTCCCCTGAAGATAATGATATAAACACATGACAAACAACATGTAAATATCTGGCAATTAATATACCTGCAGTCATGGTGGGGGAGGGCGGAACAAATCTGAAATCGAGTTGCTGGAGCTGGACCACATATAGATGACAGTATAAAACTCCAAAAATTACTCCAAAAATATGAATGTGGTACAATCACAATTTTCTTCTGAGTCAGTGCCTGATCTGCGGGTTTTGTGTTTGCTGCACTCGCTTTTAGCCAGCGATCGGCAGAAATTTTTGGATTGCATCTGAGGGTTTGTAAAAGGTGAATGAGAAAAGCAAGCTCATATATAGACTATTGTGCCGTACATAAGAGAGTTTTCATAAGGCAGCTGCCTTAGAGGTCCAGTTTTCCACTGGGAGAAAAAAAAAATTGTACCCACAAATAAAAGCCTAGAGGTTTTAGTATTAGTATCCTTCATAATCACACCCCCCCTCCGTTCACTTTGTATTAGATCTCATTCTAATAATTCCTAGGCCTAGAATAGCATACAGTTTGATTGCAGTTTGTATAACTCCTTTCTATTTATTATTCGCTCATTTAAATGCACCTTAAATGCTCAACTAAATAAATACAATGCAGATTACTACTTAATATATTAAATGCCAAATACTGTCTTGCCGAAAGCCAAATAAGCTATCTATTTCTGTTTTGGCTTACCTCCATATTCACACATACTGGAGCTTAATGATGGGAACTTTATTCCATCATTTTACTCCTTTGCAGAGCTGTTTCAGGGGAAAAGAGACTGTAATAAAGATGTGAACTTCACAGTTACAGAGTCTTCTCTATGATCAAGTTTAAATGTATGGTTTTTAGTATCTCTAGGCCATTGCTTCTTCAGTTTTGAAACATGACTTTGGAAAGCTCCAATTTCTTTCTGATATCCTGTATTGCAGGAGAGAAAGTAGGATTTACTGCTTAAAATGAGTACGGACGGATGTGGAAAAGACAATATAAAATGCCAGGTTGTAGTCAGAGCAGTAAAAATAATCTGAGGTCAGACAAGCAGATACAAGTGAAGATGCAAAAGGAGCAAATTGGGTGAGATGAGTGGGGAGGATGTGGAGAACCTTATTTGGAGAAGAAAGTCAGGAGGACAGGCAAGGGAAAGAAGGAAGAAAGTGAAGAAAGCTTCGGGATGAAGACTAATACTAGGATGTTGCAGGTGGAGATGACCTATTAGGAAAAAGAAGTGATCCCACACATTCATAAAAAATCTTGCAATTTGTGGATTGTTCCCAGGGCACAGGTCTTGTTTTGATTTACAGTTTTTAGGATGAGTTGGCCACAGTTCGAACGTGGACTGTCTGCCATGGAGAATCCTGCTCTCAGGATGGCCAGCTGGCCACCTCCCGGGGTGTACGATTTCATTTCTCTGTGCTTTCTTTACTTGGATTTTACTCATTAACGGTCAAGTACAACTGTAAAATCAGATAATGAAGTCTTACAGGCCTTTTAGAATAAAAAAATATGACAGCCAGTAATAACCACAGGCACCTGGGCTGTATTTTCTCCGCAGCATGTGGTGGGTTTGAGAGCTCGTATTAACAGTTTTCCATGGATGAGGAAGGTAATTTAGCCATTTTCTCTCTGCTGAAAGAGAATAGGGTAGATAGAAAAGCTAGGACAGTAGCTTTCATATGTTTATGCAGTTGTAAGTTCTGTCTTACTGTCATGTAAGTAATTACGTGCAGTTATAAAATGTGCATGTATTAAATAAGCCTTGGTAACATTTTCAGTCTTCCAAGCAGCTAGAAAGCAACTATGATCCTATGTAAATGATGTGTTTACCCAATGCCTTCCTACATACAGTCACAGACAGTTTGTACGTTCCTAAATGCATGTCTATCCGAACACCTAAAGGAAAACGAAGGAAATATATTTCTATTGTGGGAAAATATCTTCTCCAGTGCTGTGACATAAATCTCCATTTGTTAATCATCTTTGGTTGAACTACATATCAATTTAAGTAACCTGCTTTTGTTTACGTAAAGAGGAAATAAGAGCAATGAATGAGCCACTTCATGTAAAACAAAATTAAAAACATTGTAGAAGCTTCAATTTTCCCTCACCCTTGGACGAGACCCAAAACTTCCTTGACGAGCCAGATCCTAGCTTTTTCACATCTGGTCTCCTGCTGGTATTTTATTTTGCTGTAGTGATACTGCAGAGAAATAGAGCTCCTGATTTGCAATTTGAAATCCACAGGTGTTGATAGGAAGCTTTTGCCACCGCAATGTAGTATGGATTTCTACAAATGGTAAGAAAACTTCAAGATGAAGATTGCAGAGACTTCCTTGTCTAAGTAGAGATCGTAAGGTTTTTTGGAGATGCTACTGTATTTCAGTCTTAAGAGTAATGACTGTCGCTGTCAGTGCCAAATGTCTGGGGAAAGATGTTTCTATTTGGGCTAGGAAAGATTGGGGAGAAAAGAAAGTATACATAGCACTTCTCAGTCACTACTTGTTTGCAACCAAAATGAATAAAATGAGAGCCGCTCCAACACTTTTTCTAACAATAAAATGCTTTACCTGTCTTCTGGAAGTGGTACCGTCATGGAATAGATTTTTTTCTGGGAAGCTGCAAGCAGGGTAATGCCAGCCACTGTGAATTATGGAGGAGAAGGAAAGGTAAATTAGCTCTTACGGTGTTCAGCAGCCCCTTTAGCCTGGGTGTACTGGCACTTAGTCTAGCTCTAATGGCATTATGTATACATCACTGAACTCAGTCTGATAGTTTCCATGTTTTGTTTACCTCTCTGTGAAAGTAAATAGTATCATTTTAAACCCAGTACCATCAAGGCCAATCTGTTGAAGTGCTAAACAGACTAACGCTGTGGATGTTAGAGCTCACCCTCAAGCTTCAAGGGATATTGATGGACCGTATTGTCTGCTTCCTCCATTTCCCTAATGTCATTGGCAGGCAAACTGTACTTTGAATTTCAGATTCTCTGTAGAATTAGGTGTTCTTGGAAGCTGCTCTGACAGGAATTATGCTATAAAACCAGGGAAAAAAAGGCAAGATGCTGAAGTTTTATCTGGGAGGTGGCTCTCACTAACCGTTGTGATTTCCTGCAGATACGTGTTTTATCTTTTCTGTGGCTACAAACAGAATTTCCTAGCTTGGAAATATCATGAAACTTTAGACATCCGTGCACAACCCTATTACTTCATTCATTTATAGCAAGGAGTAGACTTAAAGTAACCTGGAAAATCCACTGCGGAGAACCCTCCCTGTGTTGCTGCTGGGTCTAGACAAGGCTTAGGAGGTTGTTCCAGTTCTGCTTTATGTGATATTTTTTTTAACTCCTGTTTTCTAACACCATTCTCCCAAATAAGATACAGAAAGCAAAGATCAGCCTGCAGTTCCGTTAGCACCAGGGATGTTTTGCAGTGCACTTGTCAGAGGTCATTGCCTGACCGTGCCCTGGCCTCTGTAGGTGAAATTCTCTGTGTAGCATGCATAAGTGCATATATAGTAGCTTAAAGAAAAAATTTGTACACGGAATTTGTTACAAGTTTGAAGTCTTCTCTAGTTATATTTTAAATTGTAAGATTGGTGACATTTACCTTTCATTGTGTCATTTTATTTTTCATTTTGTGCTTCAAGCCACTGTTCACGAAACTCAGTGCTGCTTAAAAATGCTTAATCAAATAAAAATGCTTATTTTCCATCATTGGATTTATAGCTACAGTAATGATAGATTAAAAAAAATAAAAATGAATAGCTTTGTGACAGAAATGAAAAAATATTCCTAATCATTATATGCATTTTAAAATTCATTGTGTGTTTAAAATACAGTGAATTTATCTTTGTGCAACGTGAGTTCTTTTCAAGAATATGCAATTACTCTATATTGAATGCCAAACTCAACATCTCAAAAACACGCTGAAAAAATTGGGCCTTTTCTCTCCCCAAGGGAGACAGCTGAGACTGCTTAACCTTCCTGGCTTTCAGTCACGGGGCAGTGCTTTAAAAGAGCGAGGTGATGGACTTGGGTGAGGGTAACCATCCAGTTAAGGAACTAAGTAACTCAGTGTGAACGAACAGCTGGATTGAGAGACTTGGAAAGAGGTGGGAATTTAGGCCAAAGAAAAAACAGAGTGAGTCTCATTTTACACTGGGAGTAGGTATAAAGAAAGAATAGAAAGACACTCCGTGATTTTCAGAAGCAGCCTCAGGTAGGTGGTACAGTCTTAATCTTTAACATAAACCAACACTCATGGGGAAGCTGTGGTACACCTGAAGGCTTATTGTAGCCAGCGATGTAAAAATTGATTGGTGGGAGAACCCACAGAGACTGTGTGCATCTTCTCGTTTCATCAAGCGCACGTCCTCAAAAACTGAACTATGCATCCAGCATGTGAAAAGCAACTGGATCTCAGCAGAAGGGATCTAAGGACCTGTGAGTGTGAGGCAGTTTAGCTGCAAAATCTCAGTCCCTTGAAGTGAGTCCTCTGCACAGAAACATGTCTGGGAAACTTGTCAGGGAAAGAGGGGAGACTGAAGAACATACATGCGTTGTGTTGATAAAACTAAGCTTTGTGTCTTAATTACAGCAGCTGCCGCCGTGGCTATGCGGTATCGCCTGTGGCACAGGCCGAAAACCTGTGTCTAAAGGGTAGAGAAGTTCTTAATGAAACTTTACCAAAAATCATTTGTTTTGTAGCTGTGTGGTCAGGAGAAAGCAGAACTAGGCACTTAGCTTGTGTTTATAAATTGTGTTTATAATTTTTTGCAAGTGTCATGGCCATGTAGAGTCCTCCTCTTCTTTTGTAGCACGTCACATTAATTTTGCATGAGCCAAATTATATGATTTTGAGGTTTTACACTCACTAAGTTATTTTACATCAAGGCAGAGCTTGGGAAATGAAAGCAAATATTTGCCATACCTAGCAAACAAGGTAATGCGAATACATCTCTGTCACTTGATGATGTATTTAAGCTCTAGGCATGCTGCCTGATTGGTATTTAGTAAAGACCCAGCTATAAACAGATGGATAAAACACAGGTGTAAGAGCTAAAAAAACCCTGAGGTTTTTTCCTGTTTTAATTCTTGTCAGTTGTGTGGGCTCTCTGCTCTACACCTCAACTTCACCACCTCTAAAAATACCTTACTTCTGCTGAGTGCTTTGAGAAGGATGAAAATTAATCGGTATTTGTTATGAATGACTGATTAGTGACAGTATTTTTATTAGGAAAACCTGAAAAGAGGCTTAGTAAATATCATCCTTTTCAGTTCTTTTACCCTGTGATTTTCTTAGCTTTCTTGGATCACTGACTTCATTATGTGACATTAGAGAATGCATTCTAAAAACAACTGCTAATAAAACACATGTGTATTCTGCTCTTATTGCTTCTATTTCTGTACTTCAAACAGAATGCATTCCCATTCAAATTAAAACAAAGATTAATGAGTATCTCGCTAATGTCCAGTGATCTGTTATGAGCATTGAACAGCTTTATGTTGAATTATTTTTTTTCTATAAATAGCTAGTGTTTTCATAAGTAGGTGGTGGTGGTGTGCACTTTGAAAAGTACCGAGCATTGATTTGAAACAGCTTATCTCTTCCTGAAGATGAAGATAGCTGGATATTGTTAACAGATGAGGGAACCACAAAATATGTCAAACAGCACACCTACTGCCCTTCTGAGCCGCTTTCTTCAGTTGAGGCTGTACGCAAGCATGATTCGGGGAGAGTCTTTCAGAATGAAGAGTAACATGGTATCGAGGATTTCTAGCATCAAGATGGTTTGGGCTTTTTGTTTTACGAACTGCTTTCAGGGCACTGTTTGTGAATGGATGATAAAATAGAAAATAGGATTTAATGACTTCTTCAGACACATTATCATAAAGATGGAAGCTTCTGTGCTTGGATACGTTTTGGTATTTAGCTTTGCAGGCTGCATACTTCCGCAGTGTAAGCATATGTGAAGAAAGTCTAATAACTTTATGGTTTAGTGTTTCAAAACTAGAGCCGCTGGGGAAAACTTTTTCTGTCCCGCAAAAGAATTTGGGTTCTATAATGAGGTGAACCTGGGAACTTTTAAAGTTACCATGAAAGAGAGGAGATACTCGTGTAATGTCTGAGACTCCCAGGTTCAGGTATCTCCACTCCTCTAATAAACCAGACAAGTGTTCAGCCACCAGATATTCTCTCACTGAAGCTTTTTATCAATGTATAAATAAACAATTTTCATCAGAGCAGAGATGAGATTTTTTTTTTTTGTCTCTCATGCATGCTCTTATTGCTTTTGTTTTGTATGTTTAATTAGTAACAGAAAGCACAAAAGCTTCAATAGGAAATTTTGGGACAGGTTCTCTGATATTGAAATAGGTGCATATGAATTTGAAAAACCCATCTAGTCAGCAACAGATTTAACCCAGCCGGTGGGATATCCATTACAGTATGGTGCCTCTTTAACAGAAAATTTCATGTGATGCCAAAACCACTGCTTGATAAAATAGCCAACCAAAATTCCTAATGAGGAATAGTGTAACCAATAAACAAAAGAAATGTCCTACCCTCCCCAATCTACACTTCCTTTTGATTTATTTTTCCCTCACCTTGGAATTATCCTTAGATTTTCAACTGTTACGTAGATAGTGAGATGAGTGCTACCTTTTCCAAGCCGTATTTAATAGCATGATGCTCAGATGGTAACTTATTTCCTGTTTACAGCTGTCTGATACTTTCAGATCAGATGTTCCAGCCTGGACTTTGAGTGGTAGAGTTTCGAGAGCGTATTTTGGATGTAGCCTGACATATTTAATTGAGTTCAGCACATAGACAGCCTCAATTACTAGTTTAATTTAAAAAAAAAAAAAAAAAACAAAACACAAAACAACAATAACAGAAAGGATGTAGTTTTGCATTGTAATTGAGTTGCACTGTACGGTGAATCCTCATTCAAAGTGCTTCACTCCCCTCTAGTTGCTGTGCGGGGACTTGGGGTTCATAACTTGGGTTGTGACTTCATGTTTGGATCTGACTTCCCAGGGACAACGACTAGATTTCCAAGGTGTTTAGACACGGGGAAGAAAGCAATCAGGATTTTCAAAGGCATCTGCCCAACTAATTCCCAGGGGTTTATCCTTTATATTGCCATGGGTTTCACTGGGATTTGGGCACCATATGATCTGCTGCGCTGATTGTCACCGCTGCGCCCTCTCCATTATGCTTTGACAAGTAAGCACATCCCTTGCCAGCTACCATCACGAAGCAGGCTCTATCAAACAATTACCGGTTGCTGAACACAGGAATACCTTTAAAGAATATAAAATACTATCTTTACTTTTCTTTTCCCTCTTTTGGAATAAAAAGTGAAAAGACCAGGAACACTTACTTTAATAAGGTAAGAAAGGCAATAACCGTTCTGCGGTACGTCCCAACCCAGGCTATCTTCCACCTTGTCCTAGAGAGCAGGGAGGAATTTGAGTGATTAAAATGGTACTGGAGATTGTAAGATTATTCACTGGGGTTACATTAGAGGAGGACAATTCTGTTGTAACAAATTGAGGGAGTGGGGAGGGGGAAGCCTCAAGTTAATCTGTGCTCCCTTCACCTTGGGCTGACTGGAGCAAATTAACTGCTATTGCAATTAATATGCAAAGTAGGTGTTCATTATTTTTCTGATGGCAAAGAAAATAATGTATAAATATAACAAAAATAGTCTTGAAATACATTTTGTTAATTATACCTGTAGAATATTGCTTTCATTTCATCAAGCAAGCAAACAATCAGCCCTCTGGTCGTCCCCCCCCCGAAACTCACAGGCTGTTTTCTGATCCACTCCCCGCTCACATCACTGTGCATCAATTTGGTTTTAAAAATAAAGGCGTTAAACCTTCCTGACTTGCAGGTACACCGTGATATGCTTTCAGGCTTGAAGCTTTGTCTGCCAGAAAGGGAGTCTTCTCCTCAAACTATACTAGTTGCTTTAATAAAAGATATCTCCGTTGATAAGTCTTGCTCTGGTACACGTAGCTCCCTTCCCAGCACAGTGTTAGAAGAGATGTTCATTGGGTTTTATATTGTTTCTTCTTTTCCTAAAATTAAATAATTGGTTAATTAAGAAAACTAATTAGTTAATTAGCTCTAAAATGCAACTGTATGCATGAGACTGTGCCCAGTGGCATGGAGACTGAGGGGAGCAATAGTCCTTGGAGCGTGGGAAGAAGGAGTTAGTGACCACTTATGCAGGCTGGACATATAAAACCCCGCGAGACTAGGTGTGATGCATCATAAATATGCTGGAATCTAATTTTTCATATTTTTTTAATGACCTGAGCTATAACTGTCACTTATTTGAGTGTGCAAATTGTCTTAGAATTGGTATTAAAATTTTTGAGGTAGCTTGGAGAGCTCAGGTATCAATGCATCAGCTCATGCTGGCATAATCTAATTACTTTGCAGGAGTATAATCCTATACTTAGCCAGAAAAGTGTATTTATTTTATTTTGCTGCAACTTTTCATTTTTTTCAGTTTAGTCAGTTTCAGAAATTGTCTTCCTGCCTGCTTCTCCATAGGGTAGGTTGGTATTTGAAGCAATTATTACAGAAAGGCGTATGCAGGTGTCACCAGGGTGTACTAGTTTCCCCCTCCCCTCCAAACCTGCTAGCTCTTTCTCCTCATTCTGCTCGGGAGTCAACGCTGCCAATACATCTCTACAATTTTGGTGTTTCAGAGGAGTAGTCGGGAAGTAGATTTGTGCCTTTACTTCAAAATTGCTGGTGAAATTTCCTATTTGAGTGTCAAAGCTGCTCTGCAGTTGGCGGTTTCCTTCCCTGGGGCAGGTTGCCTTCTGCCCACGAGGCTTTCTGGGGGTGGGCAGGCACCAGGCTCGTGAGTGCAACAGGGCAGGAGCGGAAGGGAAGTAGTAAAGAGGCCTTTAGCTTTCTGGTTTATTAATTCAGTAATGGTTTGGGACTTTCCGGAGTTCTTTCCGTGCTCAATGTGCCGTTGTGCTGTGTTTTTCCCCCTGAGAACAAGCAGGTGTGGAGCAGGAGTCACAGTCTCATAGCTGAAGGTGCTTGCCAGCTGTAGATAGAGGTGTATATATACAGATAAATATATAAACTTGCCCAGTATTTCCCTGAAATAGAGTCTTTTTGGTTTTTATTGTTGCATAACCTGGTGAAATTTTCCCATGGCTGGTTGTTTTGTGGGTTCTTTGGGGGAGAGAGGGAGGGCTGGGGTTTGGAGGTTTTTTGTTTTTATTTTGGCTAATCCCTTCGATAATTTCTGTAAACAAAGATAATGTATAGTTTTGTGCTAATACATTTCACTAACACCTTAAAAAAAAAAAAAAAAAGGTAAATGGTGTGTTTGGAGCAGAAGTGGATGCTATGCCACTGAATCAGCTGACAGCTTCTTTAATGCCATGATTGCCAGGTTGCTTCCTGCAGTCCCTTGTTTAGTTCATTACCTATGTTCAAAATTCCGTAACGAGTACGGCAAGTGTATTACAGATACGGCTTTTCTATAAAGTACTTTGTCATGCCAGCGCTGGTTTTCACTGGTCTAGAAATGAGACAAGCTTCATGTGGAAAATAGCAGCAGATGATTCGGTAAATAAGGATTAGAATGATCCACTCAAATGAAATGGGAAATTTCAAGCCAATAACTCACTTAAATAAATATATATATATAAGCAAAATTTCAGGCATCTGTCAGATCTTTCAAACTTCACGTATGCCATGCACTCATGGCAATTAACAACTTCCAAAATCTCAAATCAAATTCATTAATTCTGAGTACTAACAGTTTCTCAAGCAAAGTTTACAAGAACAAAAATAGCATTTGTAATGCTTAGACGAGGTGAGAAAGCACAGGATTAGAAGTTGCCTATGAATACTATGTGAATAAAAGCCACTAATTTGCTCTGCTGGTATGTTAAAATCATGATGTGTATTTATTAGCAACATCTTAGGTTGTGCAGTTTTGGCTGAGAATATTTTTGCGAAATAGGTGTTGGACTAACCACTACCACTGTATATTTCAAGACTATTTAAGCTGTAAGTACTGTTACAGCCATTTGTAAAACGTTTATCTTTGGAACAGTTGCAAATGTTTTTGAATAAATGGGAGATAGGAAAGGCCACTGAAAGGTGTAAAATAGGTAATCCCTGTTTGTCATGAACACTGACAATTCTTTATCAGATTTCAAACTATTCTAAGAATATGATCTGATTGTCCATATGCTGTTCATTGAACAGCTATGAACACCAAGAAAATATTAAAAAAATAAATTGAAGTTGACTGTCAGGTTCTATGCCTGTGGTTTGTAGATATTGGATCTTAATCAGCATTGTACTAAGAAAAAACAGATTTTGTTTTCTTCCAGAGGGGAAAATTGCCTTATTAAGCTTCTCATATTTTCAGTTGATTATCTCAGTGAATGAAATTTAACTCTGACTAGATGACATTAATACCAGTCCTGTGATAAGGTGTAATTTTGGATAAGGATTTAATACCCACTGACCATATTTTACTTATAAATAAAGTCTATAAAAATGGAGGATAATACATTTGTCATTCTTCCTATGAAATAATAAGAATTCTGCAGGACTGGAAGCCATTATACTTTTCCAATACTGAAGTAAACAGCATAGCTTAGCATTTACAAATACATGAGTGTAACGTGAATATTCTGATCTTTGTCTGTCAAATCATTGTTCACGCTTAAAGGGCAAAGAGCAGTTCCCCAGTATGTCCCATTCAGGTCAGGGGCCATTAGGGAATGGGCCTTGCCCTAGAGTCATTCAATAATTCGTATTGGACTATAGGTTATCTAATTGGTACCGGTATGCTAGTTTTCTGAATACGAGATTCAACAAATATTAATCAAGAATCAATTAATCTGCACTGAAAGTTGTCAGGGAAGACACGGCAGTAAGCGGTTGAAAGCAAAGTATATGTGACTGTAGACTCATAGGAAAAAGTATTTTTTGTGGTCACTATCGTAGGCAATAAAGTTGATTTTAATGAGAAGATAATGCACCTTTCAGAAGTTAAGTGTATTTAGGCATCACCATGAATTCAAAAGTATCAAAAAGCCTCAGGACCAAAAAATAACCTCTTAAAAATAACCTCTTACCATAGCTTGGCTGAGCAAAAGAAAAGTGACAATACTGCAGATTCCAAGCAGCTGCGTGAACTGCTGAGTTATGACTTAAATTCATGATTATGTGATGGTGTTAGGGAAACAGAAAAATGTGGAAATATGCCCGAGTTCCCCCTTAGAAGTACTGTAACTGCTTACTTTCTGATCTCCCGAGCAGGGGAATCCACCTCTGTGTCGGTGCTCAGCTCGGGGAAGGTGTTCTCAGCTTGGCAAGAGGCATGACAGTGATTTGGAAGCACTCCCAGGAAATGAGGGGCGATTTGGTGGGACCATAGTGTGTGGCTGCAAAAGTGTTTATTGCCTCTTGTTTTCCTGTTCCGGTGATTTCATTCGGAACAGCTCTGACCCATTCCTGCCTCAATATGTGAGCTTCTGATGGTCATATCTACCTCTCAGTACAAAAAAGTGGACAACAGAACGGTTCCGTATCCAACATTAATTAAAACAAAGTGTTTTATTTCATATCTTGTCACTTGCCATAAAATATCAGAGTACCCCAACTGTTCCGTCCTTTCACTAATGTAGGTGCGTGGCTGCACCATGTCCAATACCATGTTTCCATGCCCCAGCTCAATTAAAAACCACTTTGAGCATCAAAATACACAACCGCCATTAATTTACTGTTACACTTCTGTCAGTACCTGCTTATTATTAGATACCGCCATGTACAGCAACTTTTTTGTCTTTGTATTCTTCATCGTGTTCAGTAAAACTTTGAGAAAAAGTGTATGAAGTAGTTTGCTAACTAGAGCAGCACACATGAACATTTTTGGACGATTATTATTTGCATAACTTCTCTGACACAGTGGAAATATAACGAGTAATGTCACAGGTCATCGGTGGGCTCTCAGCTGTGGCAACCTCTGGAAATCAAAGTTAAAGTCCTTCCGTTCTTTATATATTTGTGTTTCGAACCAGCATTCATTGGCTTTAAATCCTGCATATATACACCAGTCAGTTTTCTAGCGGTTTCATATTAGTTCTAGTGATTAGATACCAATTATTAGTAGTACTATGAATAATTCTGCCTTCCCACTAGGACTAGCTGCTGCAAATTAAAATTAAGAGATCAAGAGTAACAACAGCAAAAGCACTAGAGCCTTCTCCATGGTGGAATACACCAATTTAGTTGTTGCTTAACCAGAATAAAGTTCTGTTTTGTAATGCCTTAAGAAAAAATATTACCGTATCATAAAATGATTAGAATTGGAAGGGACCTTAAAGACCAACTAGTTCCAACCCCCCTGCTATGGGCAGGGACACCTCCCACTAGACCTGGTTGCTCAAAACCCCACCCAACCTGGCCTTGAACACTTCCGAGGATGGGGCACCCACAACCTCTCAAAGATTTAATGAGTCTTTTATCTCAGAAGAGATAAAATAATGCAAATAAAATACTTCCAATCTAATTTCAAATATTATGAGTCTGTATAAATCATGCTTTGCTTTTTCTTTCTATTAACTTGATAATTCATTGTCTGTGATCTTTGTTTCAAACCAGACTTTGGTTCAGGTTTGTTTGGTTTCTTTTTAGTTTAACTCGCAAGTACAATTTTGGGGAGAAAATGACTTGTTTAGTTGGTACTTAATGGGCAAGCAGAACTGCATATTTTTCTTTACTTGCTGTCAAATGCCAAGCTGAGGCATGGCATCAAATAATTTGGTTTTTGCTGACATTAAGTAATGCTCCAGCTAGGAAT
Organism: Burhinus bistriatus; assembly: GCA_013397275.1. Lineage (NCBI taxonomy): Eukaryota > Metazoa > Chordata > Aves > Charadriiformes > Burhinidae > Burhinus > Burhinus bistriatus. The sequence goes on from VYXH01007509.1 coordinate 1,266,062, forward strand.
CTGTAGTGGGGAGATTAGGGGCTCTGCAGACCTGCATAAAGATGTGCCGTTAACAAGCCCTGTGTAGACCAGCAGTGTCCGAACCAATCTCTTCAGCAGATATTTGATCACAAACTCAGGATGTAGGGCAAGTTCTAATACTCACTTCAGAATTTATTACCTTACAAAAAAAAAAAAAAAAAAAAAAAAAAAGGGGTTTTTTAACCAGGAAAAGGGAANAAGAAAGGAGATTTCTAACCAGGAACATGGAAGTGTTGGATGGGAATCTTGGTTTTATTTCATTTTGCACAGTTGTTATGGTTGGGTTAGATACATTTTTTTTTTTTTTTTTTT
>VYXH01007509.1:1266468-1281456 GCA_013397275.1 Burhinus bistriatus
TGGTGAGCCCTGCGTACCTCCTCATTGCTGTTACAGACCGGCATCATCAATTAGATTGAAGTAATTCCCTAACCTGCCAAGTTTTCTGCTTTATCCCAAAGGAAAGCTGCATTTTGAGAGAAAGATCAGCTCTGTCCATTGCGGTCAAATACAGACTGTCTCTGTCTTCTGTTTGACATATGCACAATTTAAACTAGCTTAAGGATTCACTGTGTTAGCAGTGTTTGCTTGTGTAGGTCAAAACGAAAGGTGTTTGCTCCCCTTTGGCATAAGGTGAAATTCTTAGCATGTGTAAAGTTTTCTTTAAAGTATATTTTTCATATAAACTTAAATTATATATATATATTTAAAATATAAATTTAAAGTGAATTTTTTGTCAAATTAGTTCTTCTACAGCAGAGCCTGTGTCTTCATCCAAGATCATCTTCATCTTTGATGTCACTGATTGTATTTAATGACTTAAATCTAACTCAAGAGCTTTGAGGACAGTAGCATTGAAGAATGTACTCGTGCAGTTCCTAAGCATAACATCCTAGATCTGCCTTTTCAAAACTGTAGCAAAATGAAATGCTTAGATGAGAAAGTAAAAATAAAACAAGCATACAGTCGTAGTACCCACAGCAACCCTGTCAGCTTCCAGCAGCGTACATTATTGTGATTTTTCAGAGTTAGAAACATCGTTGCATTTAATAGCCACTGATTCCATGAATTTGCTGGAAAGAAGAAATCCTCATCCTTGCTGTTGGCTGGTGATTCATCATGACTTTAAATTCATCACTTTTCAAAACCTGGGTCTGAAGCTTTTGGGATCTAAAGTCTACACCTCTAATTATAATCCTAGCCTTTCTTCAGGTCTGCCTGTGAAGGAGGAGCCCTGAGATTCCTAAAGCTTGCAAACTGTGGATTTTTGATTAATTTAATATAATCCTATATAATGATGATTATTGTAGCATTTTCTGCATAAGATGGATGAGACAGGTTCTCAAATGCCAGCTATTACTGACATTTAATCTGGTATAGGTCATAAAATACCAAGGCGGAAGAACTGTTATAATTTATTTTTCACGTTAATAATAAATTTTAAATAAATGAATATTGCAAAAATGCTGCCTCTTTCATCCTCTGTAACTTTCAATAGAAAAAGTTGGTTGACAAATCACAAATCTGAAGAAAAAGCATTCTTATTTTAAAGTAGGCATCTGTATTGTGATAGATGTAGGTGCTGTAGAAAACATGATTTTGAACCTGACAAACTGAATGGGTACACTTTTTGCATTTCATAGTGCCAAACAGTCCATATAACTAACATTTCTCAAACTGGGCTGAAAGAGCCATGTCTCAAATTCTGGGAGAGAAACGCCATTGGGGAAGTGGGATTGTGTTTGGGAAATAATAGCCTCCTGTGTCTAGACAGTCATTTTTAAAAAGCGAGTTACTGCTAGTGCTGTCCTGATTTGCTCTGTAGCTCTAGGACAAAAGTTAAACCCACCAAGCTCCAGACTGCTTTCCTGTTAGCCTGAGCTTCATCAGGCTGCAAGTCAGACACACTTGCAGGGTTGCTCTTTTTTTTCTATTTTTTTTTCCCTACAAGTACTGAACAATTAATGAAAACTTCACCGCCCCGCCCCCAAAATCCTGTTCTTAAAAAGTAATTTTTAAAACTGTCTCTTTTCAACTAAAGGAAAAGGTTGTTTATTAAGTGGAAGAAAAAATAGTCTGACTGCATATAATAATATATTGTGAAAATTAAATAGCTTCAGGAAAAGTACTGTGTTTATTTTTGCTCTGAAAGAGCTTCAGTACAATACTAATTAAATCTTTGAAAATAAGTCTTTGAATATGAGTATCCTGCTATGTACTTTGGTTCATGTAAATATTATAAATGGTCAAGTGGTACCATTTTGTTGCTCCAGAAATCATTCAAAGCAGAAGAATAAAAAATATGGCATTCAAAACACATACCTCTAGTTGAGTTTGGAGGATAGCATATGTTAGACCCTGAGTTTCCAATGAAGAAACAGAATATTAATTTTCAATGGCAAAATTATTTCACTGCATCCTGTATATTTGATAAAATATAAAACAGTTGAAATTAACCATCTAATCCTCAGAAATAATTACTCAGGTTAATCCAAGAATTACATTTCATCATCATGTTTTCTCCAGGCGCAGAGTTACAGATTTTAAGTGTATCTAACAGCAGCATGTGCATGATTTGAATGTAAACACTCATTTTATAAATATATAAAAGTCTGTGAAATAGTATTATAAAGACTTCTTGGTACTATTTGGCTGTGACGTTAAAAGTCTACTTAAGTGATGATATAAAACCATGTTACATGGCAGTTTGAGTGTCTTTAAAAACTGAATTTTCTCGGTGGATCAATACAGCAATTTGGCACAGCTGGTTTGTGATAGTGGGAATAATCAATGTTTCTTCATTCTTATTCTAATTGATGGGCTTGTAGTGACACATGGGGAAGTACACATATAGTCTGAAAGGCCTCTACTTCCAGTTTTCTGCATCTGATTTAAATCCAAATCCATACATTTTCAGATGACAAATTAAATCCTAATGTTCAGGGCCCTTAATGAATCCATGGTAACATCTGCAGTGTGTCTTTCAATTAAAAATAACAGTTATTAAAACTTTGCATATATTTAAGGAAAAAAGTGACATAAAATGTAAAATTTTATATTGAGAATAAATTTTCAAATTTCAGACAACGTCCTTTTGTTCAGAAGAAAGAGAAATACAATGAAAATGCAGCATTGCTGCACAAAATTACTCAAGGCAATTACACGCCTTTAATGAAAGAATATTGAATTGTATTTAGACAGAAAGCAGATTAAGCAAGTATAAATTTGATATACGCTAAGGGACGAGTTTTTTCAGGAGTACATCTCATAGCAGTAATCTTATTTTTGATGGGGGGGAGAAAAAACGCAGACTTAACTATTGAGAGGAGAATGAGTGTAAGACAAACTTTCCTTTCATTTTTATCCTCTAGCCAAACCAATGAACTGAATTTTCATTTCTGTCGGTGTTTGTCTTTGATTTATTAGCGTTATATTCTAGGCATACATTTTTTTAGCATGTACAGAAACTCACACCTATTCGTAAGTGGAGCAAGAAAGAGAATGTGGTAGGGCTGATACGGGTTTGCTACATATTTACTCTGAGTATGAAGAAGTATAGCTTGTGAAAGAAAACTGAAACTGTGATAAGATGCAAGAAGACAGAAAGTTAGCTGTATGTCGTACTCTCGTGTGTTATCCCTGCACCCAGAGACAGTAGCTACATGCGCTGGAGTGCCTTTTGCAGTTACCTCCCTGCACAGAAGGCTTATTTGGGTGGAAAATGGAGGGGACAAAACTTCTTAAGGGTCATTATGACCTTTCAAAAAATTTATTTTATGTATATTCGATTACCATTCCTAAGACAAAAGAAAGGGAAGGTGTTTATCCCCTCAGAAGCGGAAAGGATTGTAGCTTTATACGAGGCATATTTCTATGGATGGACAGTTTTACTAGGGAAAAAAAGAAGGGAAAAAATAGTTCTAGGATTTCTCTCTTTTCCCCCATGTTGCGCTGCTCTGTTCAGTAAGAATTCCACAGATTATGGCAATTTGTAGCTACCCTAGCAGTGAACTAGATTTGCTCTTTTTTTTTAATCCATCCCCCAAATTCACTTTGACTTACCCCGTTTGCTGCTCAGACTGCTGCCCACGTTACTGCAAACAAGAAAACCTTTGTTTGAACTGGTGATTTCTGTGTAAAGAGAAAGGTATTTTATTCCAAATGTCCCCCTTAAGGCATTTGGGTTGAGCTTTTGCTGATTTTGCCCATGTTCTGTTGCGCAACAAGTGGTGGTTTGAGCTTGGCAGCGTGCGCTGAGGAGAGTTGTCTAACTGGGTTTTACTTTTAGCTGCAGCTCGACTCTGTGCTGCTTTCTATGAGAAGAAACCATTATTATTTTACTCTTATGCACTCTTTGTTAGGATTCCAATATACTAGGAACGTTTGGAACACACGTCCTCCCTTAGGTTGTAGAAATCATGGAGGAACTTTAATAGAATTTCACTCCTATGTAGCACAAAAGCCATCCACCCAATATTTCCTTCCAAAATCAGTTAGAAAAATTAAAGGCACCTTGCTGGAGAGCCTGCTAGTTTTTAACCCCCCTAAAACAGCGTGGATTTGCAAGGGGAAATTATCCTCAAGGTGATGGGTGCTGCATTGTGCTAGAAAGAAGGCGATGAGGGGAACCCAAATGCCCAAATCCAATGGCTTTTACATTCCTGCCCTAGGGAAGAATTTGCCTTTGCCCCAAACCTGGCAATTGCTTTACATGTGGGTGTGTTAGCAAGTAGTACTCTTCAGGTACCTAAGATTTGTCTGGGATGCTAAAGGCCATGGCTCGTTTAGTACCAAAAATGAGCTAATCTGAATGTGGCTGATTTCTTTTGCTTTAGATGCAGGTGAAAAAGAAAATGACCGAACCCGGAAATCAACTTAATCATCAACAGAGGGGAAAATGTTCCTGGACCATGCTATAAAGCATGCTATTCATTAAACACAATGTAAATTAAATCAAATCACATTCATTTTGATTAAATGCAGTAGAAACCAGATAGAGGACTGCATGGCAGTCCCCTTCTGAGAGTCCAGTAAGTAGATCCTGATACCATAAGCTTTAATTTACAAGCAGAGCATCCCACACATGTTTTCACACGGTCTTTTTAATTAGGTGTTTTGATCACCTCCTCTGAAGAAGGTTCCCTGTTCACCACAGTCCCCATAATTTTGGTTTTTCCTACAGTGTATCTTTCTGTGTTTACAATTTGTCCTACAGTATAACTGGCTGGTGCCACTCAATGCCGACGGTCTTCTCATTAGGTTTTAAACCAATTTAATTGCACTCCATTTCTGTTACTCCAATTCTGAGTTTTTTTCCCCACACTGTAATCCCTCTTCTAAAATAGAAAAAACCCTCCAACTTGTCACTCATTCATTTTCCCAAAATCAACAGGATATCTTTAGCAGCTTTCTCTCTTGATAATGATCCTTTCAGTGTAATTTCTGGAAATTAAATACTGCTCTTTCTAGTCTTAGCTCCTGTTGAGGTATGCTGTCGACTATTTTACTTTAATATAGATAGGTCTGGTCCACGGTCTAAGAAAGCAGCCTTCTTTCTATATATACTATATTAATTTACCTCTGATAGTTGACTTTTCCCTGCAAACTGCCAAGCTCTCTCATTCTTCCCTTCAAAATCTGCCCCAGCAATTCCCACCTTCTTGAGATTAAGCTAGTGGACCTGTAATTACTTCAGAAGAACATCCTTTCTGGTTCTTCAGCTTAAGTAGAAGGTGCTACCCTTTAAATGTGTGTTTGTAATCTTTATCCCTTTCCTAACAAGTAGTGCTTACGCTAACACATCTTTATCTCTGATAAGAGAAGACCAGAGGAAGAGCTAGAGAGGCAAAAGACGGTATTTTCCCTGGCGCTGCCATTTGACAGCTGACATGGGTTGGGTCTCGTTGACAGTAGTCTTAACATATGAGCTTTAGGTAGCTCTATAGGATATCACGTCTTCCCTCTGCAGAATGGGGAGGGTGTGTCATTTGGATACATCTGTGATTAAAGTGTTTTGGTACCTGGGTCCATTTAGCCTCCACTCTTGCATTTGCTCTTAAAGCACACCACACTATCAGATGTATGGTGGTTTATTTTCTGTACCTCCGTCCTGTTTGGGCATGCCTGAAACTGTTTTGCTTCTCCTCATAATGGATTGAGGTTACTGGGCAATAACATATTCCTCTCCCATAGGTCCACTGAAGGAGCACTAGAGGTTTAAAAGCCAACCTGGGAATTAAAGGAGCAATAAGAGGTGGGAATAGGCTGGCTTGTGAGTTATACAGAGAACAGTTTAGAGTCTGAGGCCTGGCAGCTGCATAGATGAGCTTCTGGACATGGTGACAATCGTACCTCTTCCCTATTACGAAGAGTAATGCGAGACTGAGGAGGGAAATAAAGAATAAAAAATAATAATAATGAGATATGAACACACTCAACTGTGAAGCGCAATTGTGTGTGTCAGGAAAAAATTGAAAACTACTTCATGATACCTTATAATATTGTTCCATCCGTGGATGGTGGTTTTTTTGCCAGAGTTGCAGAATTGTGAAATTTTGCCCCCCAAACATCTGATTGTGCTATACAGTACTTGGCTTCTGAGGTGTATCAGAAATCGAGAGTTTTCAGTCATCCAAATGCCCAAATTTAGCTTTTCAAGGAAAACATACTTTTCTCTTGGCTAATGAAATAGGTGGATTATGAATGTGGTGACTGAAAGCTTGGAAAACAAAAGGAAGTGACAAGAGAGAAGTTGCTGGACAAAACCAGCTGAACCAAGACAGTAGCTATCTGGGTCTGAAAGGAGTTTTCTATGGAGGACAGATGTCTTCTGTCAGAAAACAACAGCAGGCCTTTGAGGCCCTCCTTACATGTTTTTGGGGCCTGATAATGAAGGAAAGATGAATCTGTGACCACTGGTAAGAGAATAGGGACCGGGAAATTCGCTGTCGCTTTTGTCTCGTGATGTCATTCTTCTCTGGAATTAGTTTTATTTGGTAACATGACTTTATTGCTATTTGTAGTCGGTGGGTTTGTCAGTTAAGGCTATTTTAAAATGTTGTAGGGATTTCATTGCTCGGATGTGGAGGCAATATTCCCTGTGTTTTCCTAGTTGAAACCAAACTCTTGTTGGAAAAACTCCAACCGTAACTTTTTAAGACTAAGTTGTTAAGTTATGAAATGGGTTGCATTTCATAGACTGGAGAAAGTCAGCTAAATCCTGGGAAATCAGCAGAGGGAGGAGAATGACTGTAAATCAGCAGTGTAATAGAGCTGTGAAAATAGAAAATGTCATGCAATGATGGCTGAATCTCCAGCAGATGCAGGGAAGTTCCAGTGCCGTTGCACAGACACTGGTGAACTCCTCTCTGGAACAGTGCATCCAGTGCTGACCGTGCTTGTTCAATAACATGACCTCAAACTGGAGTAACTGCACAGAAGGGCAACATAAAGAGCCTGTTGTATGAGATGAGAAAGATTGAATTTTGTTGCTTATCTCTAGTTGCTAGGTAGGCAGTGAAAGAATTTGGCCATCTGGAAATACCTTTGGAGTAGAAGACAGCTGAAAAGCACTGTTTAAGCCACATAAGTGTGTTGCAGAAATCATTAGGTATAATTTATCCGTGAAGATACCATCCTTAGTTATAAGATGTAAATTCCTAACTGTTGGAACAACAACGAAACCATGCTGGAAGAGCTTCTGGATGGAACATTGGGTCAAAACAACTAAGTACTTTTATGAGTTTAAGAAGTTTGACAAAAGAGTAGTATAGGATGCCTGCAAAGCACCCAGACTTGATGAAGATGATGGCTCTTTTTGTTCTTGATTAGTAATGGGCAGAACATAGGGTTTGTACAGTTTCCAAGAGCCAGGAGAATATTCAGAATTTCTATGCATGAAGGAGTCCGTAGCTTTCAAAAGATAACATGCTTTAAGAAAATTCAGTTTAGTGCCAAAATTTTTACTATTTTGTAGCAGCCTAAATTAGCATCCTCATTGGTAGTCTCAGGAAATAAAGGCTGAGATAAACACCGCTCTCCCTGCCCCTGTCAGAGCTGGTCCCTCAAGGCCAGTACTAATGCATAGTGCTGGGGCTGTACAGGGTCAGTATTCCTGCTGGAATTGCTCTCTGAATTGATAAGATTTCACCACCCTCTGCTGAAAACGGATAGGCAAATCCAGCACTATTTGTGAGCAGGAACATTAGACTTGAGCTGAAATAAATACTACTACAATGTATTCTTGAGAACTCCTGAGGCAAAGGAAATACAGGGTAATTGTGGGTCAGCTTCATGTGTTGTAAATGCAATTCCTATTTAAGCCTCATTCTAAAAATCTGCATTAGTCTGTAAATACAGAATTGCATTTCAAGATTACATGGTACAGCATTTAATTTTCTTAATTTTCAGTACTCTTTGATCATACGGCAGCAGTTAGGCAACTACTTTCTTGTTCTGTCTTTTGCCTCTACATTAAAAGAGAAAGTTTTATTATTGTCAGTCTCCAGGAGAAGAGTAATTATTTTTAAAATTCAAAGTATGTCATTTACACATGAAGTCGTACTACCTTCCATAGCATGTCAATATAAACCAGATATGTAGAAAACAAAGAAATGACCACCCCAGCCCTGAAAGCTGGAGAAGAATCTTGAATTAGATACTTTTTACTGTATCTGTTATTGACATACAAGCCTTTTATTTCTTGTCTGATCTGAAAAGAGAATATAGTTGTAAAAGGCAAATAATTATTTTTTCTAACTTGTGTATTAGTCTGTTTCGTGATATCACGTAGAAATGTTAAGTCTTGTATAAGAAGACTGTGCACTAAGCAATCAAGTAAAGAGTCGGTGCGAAGTCGAGCTTGAGGTCTTGGCAGTTGCTGTGTGTGTATTTATATATACACACACGGGGGGGAGCATCTGATCACAGCACAACCCATTTGGTTCTACAATTGCGAAATGAGCCTTATGTGAATTATTGGATCTTGAGATACAAAGTTCCATTAAAGAACCTAAATCAAATCCCCAGAATTACAGACTATGTGTAATGTTTTAACAACTTATTTAAAATGTAATACGTGTTGGCCTTGTTATTGCTGATGAAATACATACATATATACATTATATATATAAAAAAGTTTATATACATCTATATCCACACAGTTCTTTGGCTGTTTTCATTCCAAGTTAAACACTTGCTTTGCAGATGTAATTTTTACTTTGCACATCATCTGTAGTGTGCACACTTTGATTTATATGGACCTGAATGTTAAGTACGTGTGTTTTAAAATGTTCTTAAAGTACAGCTGGGATACAGAATTACAATGAAGGACAAGACAGGAATTCAAAATTACTTTGATAAATAGAAATCCCTGTCAGGAATGGAGTTATCCCTCAGGAATGTTATAGGTAAAGTTTATTCTGCCTTATGGCCTGGTGATGGACTACATGACCTTTCAAATTCTCCTCAAGCCCTATTTTATGATTCTGTGATCAATTCATTTTGGCATTTTGACAGCTGCTCCACATATACTATAGATAATTCTACTGCTTTAATACTTTTAATAATTTTCTTAATTTATATATCTTGCACGTGAAACACTTTAACTACATTTAAATTGTACTCTTATTTATTTGAGGATGGTGATAATTAAGTATATGGGTCTCATTTGGCTATTTAGCAAACATATTCTTTCGAGCCTAAAACATACTACAATGCTGAATTTCTATGAGAGGTTACAAGGCTATAAATTACTACTCTACATAAAGATATCTCAAGGTTTATATGCTGTTGATCCAATGTTATTCCCATTAGTGGTAATAAGTAGGAGATAATTCCCTTCATTTGGAAAATGAAACCCTGATTCTCAAAGTAGTTCTAGTAACATTCAGTCTGGAATCAGATTATTCTTCATAGCATGTTAAAGTCATGGCAAGGTGGTCTTCAGATTGCAAGTGTAATTTTGTCACACAAATAGGTAATCTTGTTAAAATATTGTCAAGTTAATCAAAATTGATTTGTGTGTACTAAATCCAGTGAATGATAATCAAGTAGCAGGTTAGGAAGCTTTAGTAGCAATTTTAAGTCCTTGATAGTTTCCCATTATTCTTGGATGGAATGACTCATTGGATTTGTGGAAGCATTTTAAAGCCTGAACATCCTTCCAAGACTGGATACAAATGCAGTACAGACTAAAGCATCTTCTTTTAGAAATGTGTTTTCAAAAACGTGACGGTGTGGATGGCTGTATTTGTTCTACCTCATATGCAATGAATTGTTCTCCAAACCATGTAAGTGCTTTGTGGTTTTGCCACTCTTTGGTATTTGTAACTATCTTGCCATTTTTTTATAAATAATGGTTAAAGAGATATTTAAGATTGCAATGTAGTCTCTGTACATATGAATACCATCCATGTAAAAGACAAGTTTTACATGGTGTATCTATGGTGTAAGGAGATGCATTTAGAACTTCTGTACGTTCCATTTGAAAGGAAATTCTGTGTAACTATGAATTTGTTAGAAGATACGGTGAATTATTTTGGTAATTATATGAGTATCAATATGGATTATATGGGTTATTGATAGATGAACCCCCTGAAATCACGACGAGCAAAAACTTACTTTGCACAGAGCCACCAGGAGCTTTGCAGTCCGCTCACACCCATCAGAACTGACAACATCTTATTTTCTTTCAACAGAAAGCTTTTCTTTACAGACTACGGGAATGCTGCCAAGGTTGAGAGATGTGACATGGATGGAATGAACAGGACGTGGATAGTAGACTCTAAAATTGAACAGCCAACTGCTCTTGCATTAGACCTCGTCAATAAATATGTGTACTGGCTTGACGTCTATCTGGATAGTGTGGAAGTTGTTGACTATCAAGGGAGAAAGAGGCATACGATAATTAAAGGCATACAAGTAGGTATTTATTTGCAAATTAGTAAAAAGTAATTATATCAATAAATGAACATACATAATGCTAAAAGTTACAGTAACTCCAGATTTTTTTTCTTTTTTCAGTTCAAATGTGTTAGACATAAAAATATCCATCTGCATGTTTTATTTGCAGTTTAGCCCGTTTTTCAACCTGTAGACAAGCTTCCATGCAATATCTCATTAACATTGCACCGTGTAAGTCACACTCCCCATTGTAAAAGACTTTAGGAGGGAAAAGATGGGGTGATGGAAAGATACTGGGGGATAAATTCTTAATGACAAGAAGATGTCCTCGCCAATTCAGGTAGAAGAGACGAACAGGCACAAGAATGTGAAAGAAACGGAAGAGCAAAAGCTATTCACCTGTTCAGACCAATCTGGATGTCCTTAAATCATATTTTATTGATGGCAGTGATGCTTTTCCCGGTTGATCCAGATGTTCAGTCATAAATACAAATGCTGAGACTGTATGAGTCTTTGAGCAAGAGTATATCAATCCATTATTGTTGCATCAGCGTGGAGAGCAGGGTAGTAGGTATCAGGGAAAGGAAGGGTTCCCTGACAGTTGTGAAGCTTATATAAATTGAAAGAAAATTAGCAAAGACCAAAATGTTCCTCGTTGCTGCTTGGCCTGCCAGAGATGGTGGGGGTACCATGTTCACACCTGCTTCTGCCTGAGGTTAAACAGAGTGCATGAAAAGGTGCAGGCAGAATAAACATTTTACCTGTTCTGCTCTCATTCTTTGCTCGCTTCCGAGTAGTCGCTGTTTCCCAGAGACAACTGGCTAGAATAACTACCATTTAAAAATAGGCAGAAAATGTGACAAAAAACAGTCTAGGTCACCTGGCTAAAAAGCAAATACCTTCCAGTTTTTTACCAAATTACTCCTAGTCTCTAGCCAGTTGTTCTGGAATAACAGGTCCTGTAAACTCTTTCTTTCAGGTAACGTTTTGGAATAGATACTTAAAGAAAGCTGTTTTCAGAAGCAACCAACAAGTACTTTTACAGACTTGTAACTGAGTTGTGCTGGTGTCACAGGATAGCTCCTTGTTCTTTCTCTTCTTTCTGAAATTTAGATGCAAAAGAGGATGCTTTATTAAGTTTACAGGGATTCTTTCTTCTCTAAACTAGCTAAGAAAGAAGAAGGATGTCTTTTTCTTTCCATATAGGTGAAGGGTATTACAAAGTTTGGCCTCTTAGTTGGTCACTGCTATCACAAAAGGAGAAGCATATTGGTTGTCTTTCCGCTCAAAAGAAAAATCGGTAATTTCACTAGGTTTTGTGCCTGCATTGGCCAGGATTTAGAAGGACTGTTAGTCCAGGTTACCCCTCATTAGTCCAAGCAATTTTTTTTCTCAAGAAATTTTAGGAATTAAAGTTTATTTCATAAGTACAGGCTTATCAAAAGACATGCTTTCCAAATGACACAGGCTTTTATGATTGATAGCCTGGGTGGCTTTCAAAGGACTATTCTTTGTAGCAAGCAGCATTTCCATTCATGCATAAGATAGCTGGAAAGCTTCATGAGTCGTAAAAAACAACAAATACATAAATTAAATACAAATAATTAAGTCATTATAAAATGCATTGTAAAAAGAGCCACATAGTTTTAACAGTGTAAATATAGAAAAGCTCTCATGGGAGTTAAATAGTAACGCTTTAAACTGAGTGCAAACGGAAATAGGGCAGAAAGGATTATAATGCAGAGGAGAATTCAACAATTTGGTACACATGCATCATTATTTTCAAGGCTGTTTTCTTTTCCATCTTGCTATAATTGGATTGAATTTCTATTGGGTCTTAATCAAACACTTCCATTGATCTCAATTATTATTTTCTTTATTTCTGGGTAAGAGCAGAATACAATGGCAAGATTTGGCCAACGGGAGGGGGGATAATTTCCAAAAAGGACTGAACTATTTGATGCACGACAGCGGGTTTTTTTGTTTGGGGGTTTTTGGTGACGTATGTCCGAATTTGTGAGTAAATGAGCTAAGTAAATACTTTGTGGTGAACAGTTTATTGATTAGACTAATAAGATATTCAGCCTGTGAATATCTGAATATCTGCCAACAAATTCTCTTTAGTTTGTTCAGCTTTCAAAATTGCCAATGAGATATTTTACGTTTTCAAAATCTATAAATCAATCGCAACCACTAGATTATCGAACGCTTCATGTTCGAGCTGTCACTGGCTAAGTAACTAACATTAGGTAATTTTTAATCCATGTACCCAGACACATCACAGATTACTGTAATTTTAGAATTCAGTTTTTAAGAAACAAGCAGTATCATGTGACCATAACCATATTCAAAGACACCAACACAAATGGAACACAACATAGCTGACAGAATGTGATTATTTTTTTTTCTTAAGAAAATGTTCAGTGTATATATCTTGCACTATTTGCCTTGCTTTGATTATAACATAATAAAAAAATACATCAATTCAACCTAGAAACTTAGTTTTAAATATCTATAATTACTATATGTATTAGTTAATGCTGGTTAATGTTAGCTAATTTATCTTGGTTATTATTAGATAATTAATATGAGTTAATACTAAAATAAGCTATTGCCCTCAAAGTATGAAGGAGTTTTTAATTTAAAATACAGAGAAATTGGGAAATTCAGATGATAAATGAATTTGGATTGCTAAATATTTTGAATTTTCTGCCCTATACAAAATTTTTCTAATTATAAACTTCAGACTACAAGAACGTGAACTATAATTGTAGCATAGGTTTTATTTACAAACAGTTATCGACATATTCAGAAATCTTTTTGTACTGTTTAGCATGTACAATTCACAGTAATATTTGATGTTTGCAAATCATAGATATACCTAAAATATTCCGCTAAAATAATGATATCATATTTTCTTTTCCAGATTAGGTATCTTTGTGGTTTGGCAGTATTCGAAAACTATTTATATACAGTTAATTCAGATAACCTCAGCATTTTACGAATAAACAGATATAATGGCACCGATGTTCAGTCTCTTGCTAGACTTGACAACGCTAAAGAGATCCGTGTATACCAGAAAAGAACTCAAACAGCAGGTAAGATCAAAATTCCTCTTGCTAGGAAACATAAACCCAGATATTAGATGGATGTGTAGTTAAAAAGGTTCTTCCAGAAAAATGTATCAGAAGATGCAGTGAAAATTTGTCACTGCGGCAAAAATCACTGTTGCTTCTTCATCTGCCCAGTTTTCTATGTGCTTAGTGCCAGTTTTCCTGCGTCTCTAAGCTCCTAACACAACTGCTTCCTGAGCATTCAGCTTGGAGAACCACCAAAGAGCCCTGGTCTGCAAGTTTTCTGGCTCCCCACACTCAACACTTTTCAGAATTTAACACCTTCAGAATTGTTAGATGTCCAATACCATCCACACGCTTGGATCTCAGACTTCAGAGATTCCTGGTTTCTCTGGGCCTGCTTCTCAGGCAGACTGCAAACCTCAAGAGAGCCTCCGTCTTCGGGGCTGCCAAAAAAGCACGGAGATGTGGGCAGCTAGCCTGCCTAACTGCCAGCACAGCAATTGGTGAGATAGGAAATTACTGTTAAGTTTTCCTTGGTTTGCATAAATATAATCTTTGCCTTCTGTGAAAATATCATCTTTGCCTTCTGTGAACGAAATCTTCATTTTTGTCTAGAATTAAAAACTTTTTATAATCTCAGAATTTTTGGTAAAATAGAAATTTCTGAGGTCCATAGTCTTGTATGGACTCTACTGGACCTGTGTGGACTCTGTTGGACCTGTATGGACCTCTAATCATGGCTCTGATCACATACTTCCTGTGTTCAGAACAGCAGTGGGATTTGTGGGAACTTTGTGCAAAGATAGCAAGATCCAAAATGTTTACAGCAATACTTTATAAGAATTTTTTTTATATGACTGATAGCAATAAATCCTTGCCACAACTGCTTGGACAGAAAAGCTAACGCATCAATTCTGGTGATCAACGTTGATGTTATTAAACAGACTGACTGCTTTTAGAGAAGTTTCTGAAGCGGGAACAAACTCTAAATTGATGTAGACTGGGTGAACTTATTTTCGCCCTATAGCTGAGGGCATCGATTTGCAGATGTCAGTGTCTGAAGGAGGCTATGAAGACTCTTCCCTTGCTACAGGCCCCCCTCTTGCACTCCTGAGGGAGTCAGAGAGGCTGAGTAGAGGAGAGACGTGAGCGCAGTGTAATCTTTTATTACATCCTGTGATTACTCTGTTCCTCTCGCCCTTTGTTCACTCTGCTATTTCTTTTGTTTTGAATGGACATCTTTGTTGCTTGTCAAGATTCACTGTAAAAGCTGTCTCAGCTTGGTAGAGTTTCTGTATACCTTAACAGTATCGACCTTAAACCACTTGATTACTTTTTTTTTTTTTTTTTTTTTTAAAAAACTAAAAAC
>VYXH01007509.1:1281473-1294212 GCA_013397275.1 Burhinus bistriatus
AACAACTAAAAAGCTTGAGGGAAAGGAGAAAGAAGAGAAAAACATTTTTTTTGAGCTAAAATACTGTTGGCCTGTTGTAAGCCAGCTTAGTAAATGTAGGACAGCAAGATAGATTTTGTTTTCTTACTGGATTTACCTTAAAGAATTTAAAAAAATGAATTTGATATATTAGTCTGCTAATTTAGAACTGTGCATTTGAAAATATGAAGTCAAGGGAAAGGAATTCTTTGGCTTCTTTGGCTGGATTTATGTCCCAACCGTACAAATATGGAAAAGTGCTACAAGGCTTGTTCTGTTCTTTAGTTTCTGCACAGGCATCTGCCCCAGAAAGGTGCTGTCTAACGGAGTTGAATGAATAGCAAACTGTGTTGGCATGGGATTCACTCTGTTCTCAAAAAGCCAACCAACCAACCAACCAAATGAACCAAAGCGACACAAAAATAAAGGGCAAAAGTGTCAACTACCCCAGGGGAGTGCTGCCTGGCAAACACTGTGGAGAGGCTTATTCAACAAGGGGTGATTGCATACGATGACGGGTACAGCTTGATAGCCACAAGATGGCCCTTTGGATTACTTGTCTGTTTTGGGCATCACCTTAAAAAAACCACCTTCTTTTGCAGTTATATTCTGGTGAAGGATTTGTAGTGACACAGATTCCCTTTTTCCCTGTCTAAACTTTCTACATGCCGATGCATATAATTATCTTGCTTTAAATGGATTTCAATCGTGCTGTTTTTCACTCGCCGTAGTCAGAAGCCATGCATGTGAAGTGGACCCATATGGAATGCCGGGGGGATGTTCGCACATCTGTCTGCTCAGCAGCAACTACAAAGCACGAACTTGTCGCTGCAGGACTGGCTTCATCTTGGGGAGTGATGGCAGGTCATGCAAAAGTATGTTATTTAAATCAAAGAGTTTGCCAGCTGCTAGTATTTCAGGGTATAATTCTGGGTGTTATTTACCATGCTTATCAATAACGATAGAAATCACAGGAGCTGCTTTTGGGGAAAATTTGTTTGCAACATGTACCTGACACTTTGTTCATATATACTCCTTCCATTCCCTTAAAATGATTTGATTTGGCTTAGTTCATAGAAGTGACAAATTAAACCTGGGATGCTGTTTAAAGAATTCCAGAAATGATCCCAAGTTTGAAGTTAATCAGTCTTACTCTTTCTTTGTATATTATGCATTTTCACAGCACATAGGTACTGAAATGTAAATAGTTTGTCACACCTAATTCCTACCCATACAATCACCTTGTAACTCAGAAGTAGACCATTCATGTGCGTAAGTCGAGCAAGGTTTTTCTCTTAATACTTTGAGAGCAAGTTTGATTTGTGTAACTATGGTTATACCTAATACTAGCTATACACAATCTGTTGGTCACCTGCAGCCAATAGGAGAGTCCTGAAAGTTTTGGAGAACACCTATTTTTGTCTGGTTTCTTGATCAAATGGCATTGATTTAGTTCAGATGAAATTTTAAGAGGTATATTGATAGTACTAAGGATCTAAGGATATTTATCTTTAAGGAAAGAAAATCACCTTACTAAGCTTCAGTTATGTGTAATTAACCTACTTGATTAAATTGCAAAAATCTCAGAAATAGGAAACGTTGGTATTCATGTTTTGTATCTCGGTATGAAAGAACAGTGTGTCTTGATTGGTTATATTCCTTCCAATTTGAAAGGACTTTACTGTAGTCTTTTGTCTTGTTTGTTTCTGAGAAACTTCAGGTGAAAAAAAAGGTGTTTTGTATTTGCTGGAGTTTATGGCCTTGTTAGATTTAATGATTACTTCAGTCATGGTCTACATTACTCTGATAGATCCTAATGAATTGTAAAATTAAACGTGTACAAAGCTATATATGTCCATTTCACAGTAGCTGCAAAGTTATTCTGTGATCTAGCATTACTTTTCAGTGTGAAAGTTTATAGAAAAAATTAATTAGATGTAAGCAGCTCACTGAAGTAATTTGTATTTTAATTAAGGTAATATAATTAGCTAGATTTCTTGAGTTTAGATACCTTCAGAATATATGAAAGTTTAATTTTTGGTATTGAATAATGTTCCTGCTCCCCCACTAATTGTGCCAGTTAATTAAACAGTGACATTATGCACTGTAAAGAAGATTAGGCAGCATCAGTTGTTTATGTTTGTAATCTTTCTTTTGCAGGACCAAAGAATGAATTGTTTCTTTTTTATGGGAAGGGACGCCCAGGAATAATACGGGGAATGGACCTGAATACCAAAGTATCTGATGAATACATGATCCCTATAGAAAACTTGGTCAATCCTCGTGCTCTGGACTTCCATGCCGAAACCAATTACATTTACTTTGCTGATACTACCAGTTTCCTAATTGGACGACAGAAAATTGATGGCACAGAGCGAGAAACAATCCTCAAAGATGGTAGGCAATGCTAACTGATAGTGACATTCAGAGACGCTCACTAAGGAGAAGTTGAACTGACATTTACAGATAATTTAAGGCTTTAAATCTCCCATGGAAAACAGACCCAAACTAGGCCTTGAACAGAGTTGGAGATTTTTATATTTTTTGTACAATTTCCTGTTTATTTTTCCTGAGTGCAGAAATGTAAAGTTTGGTTAAGTTGCTCTGTTGTTAAGCTTATGCCTGTTAGTGAGTAACTCCTATGTCTCCACTGTATTCTCTCAGTAGTTAGATACAATGGATCCATAATGTAGTTCTTTGTAATCGTTCACTGAGCCATCCCGCATCCTTGTGGACTTTATAAGACTTCTTCTCTCCAACCTGTATCACAGTGTGGATTCTGGATCTTATTCAATTAGGTTGGCAGAGTGAGACTTCCTATGGTGCTTGCAGACTCGTTAGGAAAAAAGAAAAAGATAATGATTTAGCATTGTCTTTCCTGATGCATTTTCCACTGTATATGTGGAAGCAACAGGAAGACTTACACATTTGTCTGAACCTTAATTAAGATGTTTGTACCATTTATTATAGCAATGAGAGAAAATACCAGCAGTTCTCTTAGTTTCCACCTCTCCCACCATACTTCACAGAATCTCCCTGGTCTAGAACCAGATCTCGTCATACTAAATGCTGTTTCAGTGATAAAAACTCCAGTTTGTTGACTCATTTTTTCTTTTATGGACCCTTTTTATGAAAGACTGCTCCAGCAGGAGGTAACAACTGCTTCATTGTCTAGTACTCAAGAAAATAAGCAGTAGGAATATTCATCTTGGCCTTTAGAGAGTTTAATATCTTTACTTGTAAACTGAAGCTCAAGACAGTGAAAGTAACTAAAATGCCATTGTTTTACCACAGGGATTTTCATTCCCTGTCATTCATAGCCCATGTTTTAATCCAGCCATCTCAGAGAAGTTATTTGCAGTTTGCAGTGATATGGTGCTGTTTTGGTATAAGGTCTCTCCACAGACCTCAGAGTCTGCACAAGGATCCCTTCAGTAGCAGTTGTAAGGAAAAGATGGGTCTTTACGCAATATTGGTGATTGCTTAATAAAAGGCAGCTGAGCAAATAATCGATACTCAACTGTCAATCTGGTAATTCTTCATTTCACTGCGAATATGGAAATGGGTAAATACATCACAGAACTTCCATTGCTGATCTTGTTTTATTAACTAACACGTTTCATGTTACGACTAAGTAATACAAATGTGGAGTAGAGGAGGGAGCGGACAGTATGTAGATTTAAACATTATAAGGCAGCACCAAGGAGCATCCTTGCTTAAAGGTGTCAACCAGCTTGGAGTTAGTCTAATCGAACATGCAAACGGGAATAAATTTTTTATACCAAACCAGCAAATTGAAGAGACTTTTTAAAATAATATTTAACTGGAACTCTTTTTAAGTACAAGATAGCAAAAATACCAGTGCAATAACAAAAGAGTCATGGATTATCCGATGATGTATTATTGGTCGTCCTAATCCTTACAAAGACCAGAAAAATGTCACTGCCATTCTTCCCCTACTCCTTCCCCAGGAGCTTACATTGTTAGTTAGAACTTGGTATAGCTTCATAACTTTAAAGTATGTTTAAAGAACACTTGTTAATGTATTTTTCACGATTTAAAAAATTAATATGGCCTCCAGCCATACCACCTCAGCTTTTATTCTTGTCAGCTCTCGAGAACTCAGCAGGGACAGATTAAATCATTCCTTGGTGGAAGGCTACTAGAGAAAATCAGGTGTGTCAGGAGGTGGTTTAATATTCGCTCTGAACAGCATGCTGCTAAGGAACTCTATCTGCGGTAGGTGTCACTTCTTAGATTAGAAGTTGTCATTTTTTCTGACTATCAGGTTTTGCAAGAGCAGATATGCTAGCTCAAACACCACTGTAACTCAGATAATTACAGTTTGCCTACATGAGAGCCTGATCCTACAAGCTGTTGACTGGGAATTGAGAACGCTGAGCACCTAACACTGCTGGAGTTTGATTTCCCGTATAGTTTCAGCTGTGATTTCTTATTCTTCACTTCGGGGAAACAAACTGCTGTGAAGAATTGATAAATATTTGACAGCCCACAGCACGGCCTATCCTAGAGTTGGCGGCACAACTGCAATAGTAGTGTACTTCTACCGGCAACAGAAATTGCTGTAATTAAGGTTTCAAAGTTGTATGTCAAATCAGTTTTTTAAATAAAAAAAAATGGAACAAGCCAGACACTTTTAAAGCAATTTAAATATTGTTCAGTTGGAGTAACATAAACACAAACTCTGGGATTTTTTTACTTGTCTTTGTCCCCCTTTTGTTGTTTGGGGTGGCTGTGAGCCTTAAAGTGTTCTGTTATTCACTTGTAAGCATTAGCAAAGGTGTTCAAGGGCTAACTTTTTGCTTAAATAAGGTCAAAGTAAATCTGTAAAGATCTTTGGAAGCTGTTTAGCTGGTTGGTATATAGAAGATTTTTTTTTTTTTTTCCCACTGGTTTTCACGTTAATCTAGTATTTTAGGCACTATTAGTGTACATGACCTGACATTGAGCTAGGCCACTCTGTACCGAATTACACACGGTGTTTAGAATTTCTTGCACATTTAGAACCAATGTGGCAAATTGTTGCCGCTAGAAATATGAGTTTTTCAAAATCTTACCTCTA
This sequence comes from Burhinus bistriatus, assembly GCA_013397275.1. Lineage (NCBI taxonomy): Eukaryota > Metazoa > Chordata > Aves > Charadriiformes > Burhinidae > Burhinus > Burhinus bistriatus. Next base: position 1,286,575 of record VYXH01007509.1, read on the forward strand.
CATTCAGTATGTTTGGAGCCCACATACTACTGTTGATTGTAAAATTCTGTTAGTATTTCCAGAATTCTAAATTTTTTTTCAATTATCAAGTGAAGAACGATCAAAATGGTATTTTATTCACCTTATCCTTTTTACGTTGGAAGGGCTTCACTGCAGAAAACCTGGCTTACTGTAGTCAAATCAATTCTGTTTAACCAGAATGGCCAATATTTTGTTCCTGCTTGCTACTTGATGTGAAGCCCACTTAAAAAGTAAGGTATTTAGAGCATTTAGATAGTTAAATAAAAGTGAACTTTAAACCATAATTTCACAAAAAGAAAAGTGTCTCTATAGGATTGTGCTGTAGAATTTTCCTTTATTTTAAAACTTTCTGATATATTTAATTACCATGAGGCTTTTTTTCTTATTTAGATTGTATTTAGTCTAGAAATACAGATGCTCCAAAATTACTGGAGAAGGCACGGTAGCTCAGATACAGTAGCTATTATATGAAACTGAATAGACTTGGAGCAATAGACTTGTACATTTTAGGAGGTATCTGACATCCTAATCTAATATTTAGCTTTGCTGTTGATACAAATACAGTCCATATTTGGACTGTTTTGTCTCCCAAAGAATAAAAAAACCAACATTTTCATTAAAAAGCTGATCCTTATTAGTATAAAACCTGTGTTTAACCCAAAATGTCTAGGTCAGACAGGGTAAAAATAAAATGGATTTTGAACATTGTCCTCAAGCTTGATTTTAGTCATGTCAGTGTTTTCTTGAGTTGAGCGAAATCTGCTGAGACTCCTCTGAGCCCTAAAGGACTTTTCTTTCACTCTTGAAGCTTGTCTTTGTTCCCTGTTCTGTTCAGCAGTCTTCCTCTGCGAGCCTTGGCTCCCAGGTCCTTGATGAGACGCTCTCTTCTTTTCCCTACCGTACTTTGCACTTCCCTCTTCTCAACATGCTTGATCACTCCAAGACCACCAAAGGCCATTCCCCTACTTTCAGAATGTTCCAGCTGACTCTGACATTGCCTTTTTAAAAGAATGTAGCAAAGGCACTGAGAGACAACAAATAAAACTGTCCATCAGTCTGAGAAACCTGGGTGACCTGCTGGCACTGATCTCACTCACTCTGATCCACGGTTGTTTTGTCCTTTGACTGGATGATTCTTGTCAGGCTGGGTGGTTGCTGGGTTAGGGATATCATCATACTGTTGTTTCATATCCTCTATCTGGAAAGTGAATTTTTGACACCATTGCTTCCTTCAGGCTTTTTAGATCACAAGGGAAAATACACGCCCAAAAGTAATAGCGATGTTTAGATGTATCAGAAACATGGATAAAAATGTTAAACACATTTTGGAAAATCCCTCAGCATATGCCACTTTTTTTTTCCCTCATAACTTTCTCATATTGTGTCTCGTAGGATGTAGTGTCATCTCCAGACCCGTGACTAAATTTACATCTAGTTTCTTATGTGAAAAAGATTTAGTTGATACTTTGGTGGGTACCTTTATCTCTCCATAATATCTTTTGGACCTTCAGAATGGTTTCAACTTAATTTGATATATAGGGCAGAGGTCCAAGTATAATTAAAATCCTAAAAGTCTGTAAAAATAGGGAGAGGAGATACCAAGGACCGATGATCTGCAAGTTTGCTCTTATTTTATTGTTTTCTGCTGCTGGGCATAGCAATGTGAACACAGAAATTGTGAAATAGAATTGTAATGGAAGAGAAGAAAAAATTTCACTATTCTTCAGCTAAGTAGTCAAAAAACCAAAGGAACACAGGAATACAGAGGTAGTCAGGCTTCAGTTGCTCCCACGTTCAAAGAACCACACATTTAAAAATGGCAACTGGAGATGTTATGTACCTTTAATTCCTGTTACTGTTCAGGTCACTGCAGGTGGTAGACTGTACTTTGCAGTTTAAGGCTCAAAGAAAAAAACAACAAACAAAACCTAGCAATGCATCAGTTTTATAAACATACCTACGTATATAGGTCTCTATGAGTATTTAATTTAACCTCAGCAATATGCATGGGATAGGATGATAACACACTCAGAATTATAGACAACATTAAAACTAGAAAGAATCCTGAACTACTGTAGACCTTGTTGATTTCTTCAAGAAAAGTAAACTTATTTCTCAATTACTTTCTATGTTATTATCAATTTCTTTCCTTTTATGATTAAAAGATCCCTCATTTGCATACTTCTTTTTATTCATCTGTGCTGTTTGCCCATTGCCGTTGCGCCCCCACAGGGGATTCTGATAAGGGAAAAAGCAGTTTTAAAAATATTACATGGCTGTCATGCTATGACTTCCAGTAGCTACCAGCTTCTTTTGGTTTTCTGTTCTTAAGCATTGAAAGCATCTGACTGAAGTATCTTTTTTAATAAGGGGATCCTTGTTATTTTTAATATGCTTCAACATTATATTTAAATGCATTTTGCTTTTTTAAAAAAGTGAATAGTTATAAAATTAACAAAAAATGAAACCTTTTGCAATGACAAGGTATTTGAAAACATTATAGCCCTGCTAACTTGACAGGGAATATGGTGGTATTACAATCATTAAAAACCTTTCTTCAAAAAAACCACTGTAAAGTAATTTATCATATTCCACTGCTATTGAGATTGTAACTGCATCTTTTATAGATGCTGTTATTGCATCCACGTGTATAAAAAGCCCAATATTTCATTTATTGGGTAAAACTGTCATATTTTATCTTAGTGTATGGTTGATGACACACTGTATGTTGTCTAGGGGCTATAGTAAGCAGAAAGTTTTCGGTACTGCGCTAAGCTATGTAAACTGTGACTTGGTAAAAGAGCTTTGCGTTCCTGTCCATCCCAAAGAATTTCACTGATTTCTTGAAGGGAATGAGATAGGTTATTAAAGTGATAGTTGGGATCTAAAAAATATTATTGGTGAAGAGTACCAAGGAAAATATGTCTGACATGTTGCAAAAGAAAATTTGTAGGTATGCTGAAGTTATGACTGTTAGTAAGACCTTTGAATTAGTAGTTGGTGATTGTATTATGGGGAGGCATCTTGGTGGAGGAATCTGAGGGAAGGTTTAGACGATGGCAAGAGAGCGCCACGGCACAACGTTGGTGCAGGAAAAATGACTCTGCAATGTCCCAAACCAGCAGTTCAGGAGTTCATGGGGAGTTGTTGTCTGGAGAGCTGACAGTTAAATTACACCTGTCTGGCAGCACAGTTCAAACAGTAAACACTTGTGTTCAGCGTAGCAGATTTTCCTATGCGTATCTGCTATAAATGTGACTTCAGTGGGATCAGTGATTCTGTCACATCAGAATTTCTTAAAAAATGGTAGTACATGAATTTTTTGTGTACATTGCAATAAAAGTCTCTCTGCAACGTGTTTGTTCTGAGAAAATCTTTCAAAAAAACTCAACGTTGATCAGAAAGTGACGTCAACACTGGTGAGAAAAAATGAATCTGATGAAAGCTTGCATCTGGATGGCATTACCAGTGTAAATGTGAACAGGAAAACCAATTTATGTTTTTCAAGTCTTGGTGATTCCTGTCACTGAAATTGTACAGTAGGATTGTATATCCGAGTGTGACAAACAAGTAATACAATCCATAACATCGTAGTAAGAAGGGGGATTTTTTTTAGCATATTTATTTGATTTTTTGGTTTTTTTTGGTTTGGGGGGGGAGTGGTTCTTACCTTTTCAGTCATACTGACGTTCATTTTTATCACAGCAAAAGGAAGCACCAATCTGGTGCTGTGAATTCTCAGGCTCGGTGGAAGCACTGGAGTCATAGCTATGACGCTCTTACCCCATTACCTTTTTTTTTTAAATCCAGGTGACAAGATACCAAAGAAGGTAACGGTAAAATGAGTGTTTCCGCCCCAAGTTTGACCTCAGAAAGGATACTAAAGCAAGCAAACATGGCGTCCCTAGCTTTCGGAAGGCGGTGGGAGGCAGCAGCTGGTAACCCGCCCCTCAGCCCTCTCTCAGGCACTGCCGCTGGGTGCCGGGTTTTGGTCGGCAGCCGCCCTGGGCTGGTCAGAACCGGTCCCAGCCGCCTCTGAGGGAAGGGCCAGGTGAAGGGCTGGTGCGTGCGTCAGGGGGTTTTGTGGGCAGCGCAGGGCCAGGGCTGCCTGGGGAGCGGAGCGGAGAGGTGGTGCAACACAGCGGCTCCATCCTGCCCAGAGAAATACTCTGTGGAGGGACTGAGGAAAAGGGGGGTAGGCAAGGGACAGGGCTGCTAGAGTGTGTTTACAGGTGAGGGAGAAGGACCAGAAAAGGTGGTGGTCACCAGTGCTGTGGCCCAAGCCCCATCTCTCCCCTCGTTGTTAGTGGCCCTCTGGTGTCACCTGACAAATGATGGGCTCATCCTGTAGATGAGGAGTGACCACACCAGGAGGAGTTTGCCGGAGGGCTGGTGTAAGATCGGCTGTGTGGCAAAGGGTGATACCTAAAGTTGGGTAGTGCCTCAACCTTCACAACGCTACAAAAGCTGGGGGAGAATGACTGGAAATTCTCCATCTCCCACCCCATGCACTTGGACTTTGAGATCTTTCTGAGAGAAAAGGGGAAGGGTATGATGAATCACAGAATCACGGGGGTTGGAAGGGACCTCTGGAGATGATCTAGTCCAACCCCCCTGCCAGAGCAGCTTCACCTAGAGCAGGTTAAGAGAGATGGCAAACCTTTTAGAGGCCTTACGCTGTCAGTTAGGGAATTGGGATCACGTGGGAGAGGGCAGAGCTCAGTGAATGTTACAGGGTGTTGGGTAAGCTTGAGGGAAAACTTGTTGCTTGGGGAATTGTTGTACTACTTCTCCAATAGGGAAACCTGCGCGCTGTATGGAATAAACATCGTTGACTCTTTTTGGTTCTGAATGGAGCCCTGCCACTGTCAAACTCACGAGCCCATTGGTACATCCGAAGGTAGCATTGCTCTTTGCTCGTGTATTGTTTCCTGTGTTAACAGTTTGCTCATATACTTAGCTGTGGAGAGTAACTCGGACTGTTGTGATGTTCTTGCTTACGTGGTTTGCTAGATCAAGGGATAATGGAGCAAATGTAAATTGAATGCCCATTTTGCTTTTTTTAGTAGGAACGAAACTTGTGATTTGGGTAAAAGCAAGATAACTTAGAGTACTAGAGCTGATCCTGGAAACTGTTCTTGAGTGATGTTGCTATTTAGGGTTAAAATTAAGTAGGGTTTTGTTAAATAGTGATTTGCCCAGGGCTGGCTATGGTTAACATATGAAGGCTTATGTTTTAATACACAAGTTTTATGGCCAGCCTTGTCTTTTATAGGGTGTTTTCAGCAAAGACTAATTCTAACAGACACAGCAAATATAATTTAGATTTATGGAAATAATCTAATTTAGCTATATAGACCATATATTGTCCATTGTGTTTACTAATGGATAACGTTAGAACAAAAACATATAATATTAATCTCTTATTATTGTCTTCTCTCTCTCAACAGATCTTGATAATGTAGAAGGCATAGCAGTGGACTGGATTGGAAATAATCTTTATTGGACAAACGATGGCCACAGGAAAACAATTGCTGTAGCCAGACTGGAAAAAGCTGCTCAGAGTAGAAAAACTTTGTTGGAGGGAGACATGTCCCACCCTAGAGGAATTGTTGTTGATCCTGTCAATGGGTATGAAGTAAACTAATTCATGTAGTTTAATGCATGCCTTTTATAGCATAAATATGGGATTGAATTTTGCTTAGGGTGGGGTTGGTAGAGTCAGGTAGTGGTCTGTAATTCTACAGTAGTCTATAATATCTGTAATTCCTGTCCAGCATTCTTGCCTGAAGCCTTCAGAAGAATGTATATGCCCAGACACCGTTGAACTTGTGTCAAGTTAAATTAAATGTGATTCACCTTTTTCTCAAACAAATTGAGTGTATCAGACCTGTATGTATTTTTAATACCAAGTGAACTTTATAATACTTCCTCTGTTTCTCTCTCTGTAAGTCTCAGTTTCTGGAGAGAATTATAGCCATATCCTTGTACACATTGGTTTACAAAACTAAGTAAGACAGGTACTTTTCATTATTTGCTATCATAATTAATTGTGATAGGCTGCATAATAAAATGAACATTATATTAGTGTGGTATAGTTGTCGTTTACCTAAAAATTAACTGTTACCTTTATTCAAGGAGTTGTCACTGGATGATGTAGGCAGGTAATTCTAGTGTGGCTGGGTTGATTGCCGTTTTCCTACTACTAGAATGTATTTCACTATATTAGGTTTTCACTTTTGAGTTTGTCCTTTGAGGAATGGAAATGACTGTGGAAAGGCTACAATTAATTAAGGTCAGATAGTAAGGATGTAAAATCAGACCACAAACCATAACCATACCTACAATTACTTTGTTAAATTTTCCAGCTCAGTAAATGCATGGCACAGGAAATAGTGTATGAAGATGTATCGTCTGAAAAGGGCTATTATGTAAAACGCTTTTCTAATAAAATAGTGTGCCCTTCATCATTATACTTCTCATGGAAGCTTTTCCTGAGGGATAGCATTTATTATGGCATATTAATTATGTTTAGAAAATATTAGTCTTGATTTAACCAATGTAGAAGCATTAACTGCATTTTGAGATACAATTAAAGCACATTAATGTAGATGTCTGTTACTGTAAGCATGTTTTAGCTTATGGCATGATAACTAGGATAAGTATAGACAAAAAGTTGGAGAAAACTCAGTAATTGCTGTTGAGCAGTCATGTAAATATTTGTAAAACATATTTTGTCTTCCAATAAAAGAAATACCATACTGACCTGCATCTCTGCCTGAGCTTTAGGGCGTATGCAGGTTTTATAATTCCGTGATTAAACCTACTGTTGTTTGAGTCAAACATGCAATGACGTTTATAAGCCTCATGGATCAAAAATTTATTGATGTTCTTAGTATATATTTACAAAAATATTAGAAGAACCCAAACCAATCTTCTGGTGGGTGACTTGGAGGAGATAGAAAAGTAACAAGAAAAGTACATTTGTATATCTGTAAACCTGTGTAATGATGGTGCAATTTTTTCTTTATCTTTTCCAATATCTTATATAAAAAACCCAAATTGATCAAATTATGTGTATACATAAAGTGTGTTTGAATAACATTCTAGACCAGTAGATTTGGCATCATTTACACAGATTTGATAATGAAACTATTTTTCACTTCAGTGTTTCATGCCTTTGTAAATTTAGAATTTAAATTCCAGGACTTTATGCTTCAAAGTACAGACAGGTTAAGTGGGTTAGGATCACAAAAGTTATTTCAGAAATTTGTAGAATTTCAGAAACATAAATCTGGTGAAATCAAAGGTAAGGCATGTAAATACCAATTAAATCATGACGACTTTATCAAGTAGGATCCATTTAAGATCCATATGATGTTTTTCCTCTATTTAATGCTTAATAATAGAAATCCTAGATTTGACTTTAAAGGTAATTGTCTACTATCCAGTAAATGTTTTCAGCATATTGATGTCACTCTGTGTCATATGATCTGAAATGCTGTTTAGATGCTTCATAGATTACGTACAGGCTTCTATGTGTTTTTCCTTTGGGACAAAAAAAAAAAAAAAAAAGGAAAAAAAAAAAAAAAAAGGGGACGGTTGTAGCATTTTTGC
>VYXH01007509.1:1294228-1354397 GCA_013397275.1 Burhinus bistriatus
AAAAAAAAGGTAAGAAAAAAGAGAAAAGTGGTCGGTCTTAGCATATTTGCTACCCTCTGCTTTTGTATAAGTTCATGTTCTGTATTTTAAATTGTTGAGATCAGAGTTGTCACCAGCAAATTCTGTAATAAAATATGATAATCAGATTAATTCCATAAGGAAAAAAAAACAAACAAAAAAACCCATAGGGTGTGTTCTGTAGCATCCAGGAGAGAATGGCTCAGAGAACTCCCCTGAGCTAATACTTTCAGATGACTTACTAGAATGCTTGCTTAATTTTTCCAAAATAGCATAGGTACTTATTTTTCAGAGTTGTTTTGGTTATCTACCTTGCTGCACTATAAACCATAAAACTATGCTAAAATTGCCTACCAGCTATTTTTCAAATAATTTTTATAGCCATCTATCTTTCTAAACGTTTTTGTGAGGGACACAGTGCTCATAATAGTTTTTTGAGTAATTTAGCTGCTTTCATATGGGAAGTGAAGTTCACAGAATGTCAAGGTTACCCTGTAGCTATTAAACTAGAGGGCAATTAATTCATATATTGCAGCTTTTTTGATAGTATTAAGCATAATAAAAACCAGATTTGCATCATAAGGGCAAATTAGACTTGACCAAAAAAAAAAAAAAAAACCAAAAAAAAAAACCCACCCCAAAAAAAACAAAAAAAATTTTAAATTTTGGAAAAAATTCCTAAAATTGGGGGGTTTTTTTAAAAAAAAAAAAAAAAAAAAAAACANCTAAAATTGGTGTTTTTTTTAAAAAAAAAAAAATCATAATTCTGATGTGATTAAATAAGGTCTTAGACAATTCTTTCACTTCTCATGTCAGTCAGCCCATTTAGTATTCATGTAATTCATTACAATATGAGCAAAAACACCCTAAGTGTCATTTCAGCAGCATCCAGTACACAGGGAAAGTAAATATAGTTGTAGAAATAGCAGTGGAAAGAAACATGTAAAAGTCAAAATTGCTCTGGCTTGTGGATATACTCTTGCGAACTGCTGCTAAAAGTCTACAGTATAATTCAGATTATTAAAATGGTATCTGAATGTTCATTTTTATAATTCCATAGCTGGATGTATTGGACAGACTGGGAAGAAGATGAAATAGATGACAGTGTGGGAAGAATTGAGAAGGCATGGATGGATGGCTACAGTCGGCAGATTTTTGTAACATCAAAGATGCTATGGCCAAATGGTTTAACTCTGGACTATCGTGCCAATGTATTATACTGGTGTGATGCCTATTATGATCACATTGAAAGGATATTTTTGAATGGAACTGACAGAAAGGTAAAAGAAAAATACTGCTGTTTTGCCACAGGCATGCGCTTTCTCTGGATTTTATTGTGTTATGTTAAAAATACTTTTCAAGCTCTTCAAGTCTGCATAACCCTGCAGCGTGTCCAGTGTCATCTTGGTTGAAACAAGCGATGTTGGCAGTCTCCTGTAGGAGACGATAACACAGCTTAAAATTTTCATCTTTAGAAAGTGACACAAAAGTTGATTTTATTTTATTTTTTAATCTATTTTTCTCATGTGATAATGAGTTACATTTTGATTGAGCCACGAAGCTACAAAGAGCTTTTCAGTAGAAAAAAAACCCTTTTGGCTCTGCCAGAGAGGCTTTCATTTAACTTCACTGGATAAACTGCTTTCGATGAATCTCGTTTGAGCATTTGTGGTAATATGCACAGGGGAAGCACTCAACAAGTGCTGTCAAAAATGGAGAGAGATTGTTTTAGTTGTTACTAACAGCTATACTAGCTAGATACAAGTCTGTATAGAAGTTCTGTGTTGTTTTGTAGAGGTAACAAGTGCAGAACAGGCATCTGGAAAACAGTTAAAGCTTAGACTGGAGTCTGATAATTTGGGAAAGGTTTAGCATCTGCTTTGTAAAATTAGTACGCTGACAACTGAAACTTCACCATTAATTGAGAATGGCAGGCATGACGTCTGTGGGAGGATTTTGTCACAAAATGTCTTGTGACTTCTCATTTATCCTTCACTCATGATTGCCTCTGTATGATGTGCTTGATAGGACCAATACACAGATTTCTAGTACTGAAAGTAGTAACTGTAGACGCAGTCCTCCCTGGAACTCATCCCTGTACAAGCTCATATTGCTTTAATATTGCTTTTAAAATCCTTTATATGGAGTGATCTATTGTTAAGCCTGTACTAATGCTGTGGTGTTGCAGTTTGTCATAATGGCTAGGTCAGGATTTACATTTAGTGCTTCTACTTTTGCTCCAAATCCATTATGGTCTTGTAATGGAGGGGGCTAAACGCATTGGCAGAAAGACATTTTTTAACTAGAGGTGCTTGCCTAGTAGCAATGCTAGACTTCCTGAAAAGTTTGTGGACAGAACAGGTCTGGGAAGGTTAAATGCAGCTGCCACGGATTACGCATGGATTACTACTGAGAACTGCTGTTTTTGCTGGTTTTACCTTCTACTAGAACTGGTGAATAATAAAAGCCACCTGTCTTTACAGGCTTTATTTTGAAGTGTGTCACAGAATAGTTCTTTGGGTTTGTTTTTTTTTTTTTTGAAAAGTGTTTTTCTATAATCCTGTGATTTAAATAAAATGCATAACTGTTTGAATAAATTGTATGTAGCCAAAAATAACTAAAGGTACTTACTTTTGATGCTGAATCATTTGTTGTTAATTATAGAAGATTTTGGTCAAAATATAACTGGGTCGGTAGCGTCCTTAATTCTGTGTCAGTATAGTGAAGACTTTTGGGGGTGGGGAAGCCCTGCAAGAATTCCCTCAGTAGCTGGTGGATAATTGACTGATGGATTAATTTGATCAAAAGCAGTTAACTGAGATAAGGGGTTTTGACCAAAAAATTCCAAGCCCAAAGAGAAAATTTGAAGGGCAAAAAGGGATGATGTTTGTCACCTCAAAGTAGCTGTATTTTAGTTAGCTTTATCTCCTTGCTCTCTTGGGTTTGTGTCTCTAAATAGAGACGAGGTGGGGTGTCTGATGAACTGCTTCCTTCTTTCTAGAGGCAGGATAGAAATACACTGTTGGGCGTTAGTTCAAGCAAGGACCCCAGCCAGCATAAGACGACTGGAACTTAGCCATTTCCAACTGCAGCTGCTATGTTGAAGGACAGGGCTCCCAAAAGTAGATGATTGAGAGTTCTGTAGTTTTCTATATCTTTTTAAAGTCAATAGTTCTAATTACTGTAATTTACTTGATGGTAAGTTTAAAGTTTTGTTTTCGTTCTATAGGGATTGAAGGTATTTTTAAACTCTTCCTCTTTATCAAACCGCTTTTGTGTAGTGGTAGTTGCAGTTGTGTGAAGGAGTCCTGAGACTGAAGCTGTAGCAAATGACAAGGTTTTAGAAAGTTTCTGTGGCCAATACGATAAAAACAAGATTTGGGGTGTAATTCGTAGTTTTATGTATGAGTTAATAAATGAGAAGTAGAAGGTGCATGGAAGAAAGTTTGTCTTATTTTAGGAACAAACTGTGGTGGTTTTTATTTGTTTGTTTTTGTTGGTTTTTTTTTTTTTTTTTTAAGTTATCATAACCCAAACTAGAGAGGAAGTTCACAGAAATAAATAAGCAATCTTTGCACTTACTTCACACTTCAACAAAAATAAGCAACTCATACACACTATACTTTGCTTTAAAAGAAAGAGATATTTGACGTACTTGACAGATATTCAAAGTTATATGAAGAGCCATGCTTCCTTGCTAGGGAAGGAGGTATGTATTCGCTGAACATAATGATTGCATGGTTACCTACATTCCTCTGCGTTATCAGACAAGAGACACTTCAAATGAATTTATACGAAGTTTTGAAGTTAGGTATTTATGCTGGTGCAAAGCATGGCTTTACACTTTTTATTTGATTTTATTGCATTAAGTTGTTATGTCTGGGCACAGTACTGATCTCAGTATTCCTATTTCCCATTTTATGTTCTCTGCAGTGTATGCTAAAAAAAAATAATAATTCTTTTAACCTTGCTAATGCTCACCTACCGCTAATTAATTGCAGGTAGTATACAATGGAAAAGATTTGAATCATCCATTTGGACTATCACATCACGGAAATTATATTTACTGGACAGATTATATGAATGGGTCTATTTTCCAGTTGGATCTGGTTACAAGGAATGTGACACTGTTAAGAAGCGAGAGACCACCTTTGTTTGGGCTCCAGATTTATGATCCACGTAAACAGCAAGGTATTTATAAAATACAATTTCTCCAAAGGTCTGTTACAAAAGGATATTTCCCCTTACAGTCTCCTGGTATTCTGAGGTGACTAGATGAACAACAGTAGAAAGAAGACTGACTTGCAGCTTGAGAAAATACTTTCCAATGTGTCAATCCATTGATGTTGGAATTGATCATCTCATACTTCATAAAAAGTGAATCATAGTGTTATATCTGTCTGAATTTCTTCTGTGTATTTACACTGCTTTTATTGCCATTTTTCCTGTGTGTCAAAGAGATACTGTGAAAGTGTAAAATAGAATAGATAACATATACACATTGGCTCATAGAGATAAAATATATTATTGCGTTTACCTTTTCTTAAATAAGATCATATAGCCGGTCTGTCTTTTCCTTTTTGTAATTTTCTCCCCCATACTGATCTACGTCAACACCGTATGACTTAATCTCTGGAAAGTATGTGGTTCTGTTACACAGAATCAGAGTAAGTGGCCTTTTAGAGTAGTGGAAAAATCCATAGTTGTTGGTACTTATATCAGTAGAGAAATGAGATAAAGGCCATCGGTTTGCATGGATGGAGTTTAGAAAATGCAGTTGCTACTATGCAGGTAAATTTAGAAATGTATTTTACTGAAGAAAAGTTTGGAATCCATTTACTGCACGCAGCGTTCAGATGAGTTGTTGAATATTTGCTCTCTATAATGAAAATGTATTTCTGTTTAATGTCTGGTTAATGCCTGCTACCAAATGCAACAGGAACTAGTGTAAATAAAATATTATTTAAAAGATGACCATATTAAATATTAATGTCTATAGATGATAATTTTTGACACATAGAACATTTCCTGTTCAACAGTTCCTACAGAAAATTAGAGAGACTAAGGTGTTGGCAGTCCTGCTACTTTTGATTCTGTACATGAACCAGAAAAGTAACAAAATGTAAATTTCACCATTTATCAGAATGCTACTTAGCAGAGATACAATGTTAAAATAGTGTGGGTTTTTTTTTTTTAAAAAAAAAAAAAGTTTACAGGACCTATTATGGGTTCTTTGTCCCTGTGCCTAAAGCCCAATTTTATTTTCACAGTATCGTGACCTTCAGATCGCGATGTGGGTACAGTGTCTTGTTTGTGTCTGTTCTTAGTACCTGGAAGATTTGACTGTCTCTGTCATTTGTAGTCAATGAATGGCGTACAGAGCAACTGATAAAACTAGTACAGAATGGGTAGAATCAAAACATTAGAAAACACATTTAGGACTCAGAAAATATTTAGCCTTTATATTTGTTATAGGCATATATCTATATGCCGAATGTGTATATATATACATTTCTCAGTGTGTATACAAAAATGATACAGGTATATATGAAAATAAACTATAGTGAATATTTTTCCGATATATACTGGCTAAACATTTTGCATAGGTTTATTTCGGAGGTTTCACATACCATACATACTAAATATTTTTTGTTGTTTTTCTTCTGTGTAGTCTTACCATTTTTTTCCATCCAGCAAAAAAACAACTGGTGATTTACAAAGGGAAGAAACAGTTTACTTTTCAAAATGATGCTAAAGTATAAAATGGGAAGTGCATCTGTGTATAGGCAAAATACTTGGCACGTGATATCTGCTTGTATAGGGTTATTTAGTTTTATGTTTCATTTTAAAATTTACTATATCTAAAAGAACATCTTCCAGTTTGTTTTTCCTTGGGAAAACCACTTTTTACAATGTCTCACTTAACCATCTGAGGCCCTGCTGAAAAGCTTAGTGATGTGCTTTACAAGAGGTTAATGTGAAGTCTTCCCTTTCCTGCTGAATATTTTTAGATGTCCAGCTACGCTTTCTTAGGGAAAGCCATTGAAATTAATACTTCCTTATGGAGAGCTGAGGTACCGACAGCCAACTTGTAATTGGTTTTATGAGTATGGAGGCAATGCTGAAAGTTTCTCCTTTCTGACTTTGTAACACCTAAATTTTCAATACCTAAACCAAACTGTAGTATGTGTAGTACTGTGCTATGTCAGGGTCATTGTAACAGTGTGTCTCTTATCACAGATGCTTTTCAGGGACTCTCTCTTCCAGTGTCATGTAAAAACATGGCATGTTTGGGGTTTTTTGTTGGATTTGTTTTTTTGTTTTTTTTAAAGGCAAAATCTTACCCCAAATCTACTCTCAAGTTGGCCAAATTTGAGAATTCTTTGAACTGTGTCTGCTAAGACAGGATATGGTGATTGATTTAAATACGTAGTATTTCTGCTGCTTTATTTGGTACTCAGAAAGTTTGTTTGTTTTTGGGAAAAAAGGAGAAATTTAAAAATGAATGCAGTTACTATTAGCTTCCAAATAAGCTGACAACAGAGATAGAAGACTAAAATATTACCTCTTAGACATTTTTAGCTGATTGAACTTAAATCTTGAGAAAGAGGATTCGGCTCATTAATGCATTCTTTGTCTGAAATTGCAATTGGAATTTTGTAAGCTAACTGCAGCCTTTAGGATCTTCCCTTTTTGCCATGCTCAGTGAGGTTGATCTTGCATTGTTCCCAAAGGGGCATAAGCATTTATTTTAAGGAAAGTGAAGTTAATTTTTTCTTTTTTTTCTTCTTTTTTCTTTTTTTTGTGTGTGTGTGTGTGTTTCTTCTAAAAGAGCAAGCTCATGGCTGAATCGTGTGGTACAGAGAAAACCATAGCAGTTCATTTTATGGTATGGGTTATATTTTATAGCTTATGCGCACATGCCTTAGAAACATTTGGCTGTGATATTCTGAGGTTACTGGTTTGATGCTGCTGTTATTGTCACTGTCTACACAAGCAGAAACCAAGTCAATTAATTTTGGCATACTTGAATTGAGACTGGCATTTTTATTAGGAGATCTTTTACAGGAAAAAAACAAAAACCAGTCCTGTTTTGCTTAGTACTATGGGTAGCAACATTAAGCTTCTTGCGGTATCTCCTTAAGAAGAGGTGTTTTTCACTGTCTTTGTATCTCATGGGGCATGATCCTCTTGTGGAGGAATGGTTTTTTTCTTCCTTTCAGAGGTTAGAATTGATCTTACTTTCTTAGGTGTAGTATTTGGGTCTCTATGCATCAGGAATACCTTAAAAAATGGGGAGGTGGCAGGAAGCGTAGTAATCATAGGAGTTGGATTTACAGTCAGCGTCTGAAGCTGCCAAGGCCTGCGGGTATTTCCACTGCTATGAAAGGGGAGATTGCTATTGATACGTAACTACTTCTTGTGTAAGTCCATTTACAACAGTTAAAACAACCTTATTGGAAATCAGTTGACATTTTAACTCCAGATTGCAAAGAAGAGCCGCTTGAGCCCCAGGCTGCCCCTTTTCATGTGCGTAGTATGATCCTAAAAGCAGGTTTACACAGCTTTAGCAGTACTTGAGGTTAGGTTTATGGGAAGGTACAAATATAAATGAATACTCGTGAAAACACAGAAATACAATGATTACTTCAATAAATACTTCAGTGTACATTTTAAATGAGAAGATTAAACAAATGTATATGGTTGCCATAATGGTAGGGTTTTTTCTGAGAACAATGAATGAGATGCAAGTATGTTGTTGTTTTAGCTCCGGCCTAACTTTTTAGCAAATTAAAATGGAATCAGCCTAATTTAATCATATGCAAGTGGCAGGGCAGCAGCTGTTTTAAAGGCTGGCAAAATATGAAAAATATGATAATAGCTTAGAAAGGAGTCTTAAAATTTTGGGAATATTTTAAGAAGACCTATATATAATAGCTGTTATGAAAGCAGTCAAGGAAATTTAAAGAGACTTAACCTGTTTGTTGTACTGCATTTCAGGAGACGTTTTAGCCTAGGAATCTATTCAGTGAGACCGATGGGACTGAAGGTCTCATTGCACCTTCAAGTTGAGGACTTCCTTAAAGCTCACTTTATAAACCTTTTCATCTAGGATCTTTTTGCTTTAACTCTTGGTACTTGTATTTTCCTTGTCATCATCCTCTCTTTTATCACTAACTTAGCAAGTAACCTAATGTGCTGTAGTTTGTCATCACAATTATGAGGTTAAGTAGGAACTTTCATCTTCAAGATGGACCAGTTGACTTTGATCTAGTGTTTTAATTTTGGCTTTACTTATTTTAAGCTTGCATTGGGCTTCAGAATCATTGTGGGTTTTCAAAGTGTTTTCTGTTTTTGTCTTAAGTAGCCTGTTTTTTCTATAGCCTCATTCTTTTTTAGTGATCTAACAAACTCATGTATATTCTTTAATTAAATCACTGCAAATTTCCTTGACTTGTGCTCTATAATTTTGGATTCACTTTTGAAGATTATATATTGGTTTGTTTGTTTTGGCAGCTTCTTATATCTTCTTAAATGTTTGGGGTACTGACATTCTTTGATTCCTATAATGGGTGACCCTGTGAAGATGTAGAGAGCTTCAAGGATACTTTTTCTGTGGCGGTGTTGTACCTGAGGTTTTCCAAGATTTAGATGCAAATATATCTCTTACTTTTGTTCATATTTGGGGTTTGGTAAGCATAGGCATAGTAAAGGAGTCAATTATTTTACAAAGTTTTAGGTCATGGTCTAACTTGGAACTGCTCTACCTAAAATTGTGATCCAGTCCTCATGCTTTGCAGAGACTTCCAGTTTTCCCTCTTTATACAGCTATGTTCTTGTCATCTCCCTCACACCCTGCCCAATGAAAGTACAATGACCACAGCAGCTTTCCACAGCATTCCATATAAATTACTGTACACAAATTTACTTGGATGTTGAGTGGGGTATTAATGGACTGTAGACACATTTGCTTCTAAAAAGTGGTGTATGGTAGGTCAGAAAAAAGTCTAGGGATAGATTATTATGAAATGTTCAAGGTCTATATTGTAAGACTTATTGAGGCACATTAAAATTTGAAAATTTTCAAAATATTAAATTATTTGCTGGTTATAATACTAAATCTATATGTATATAATAAACAATAATTTGAAAATGTTTCCCTGCACACGCAGGTATGGCTCTGACAGGACAGTTTAATACATGTGTCCGCAGCTACCTCCATGAGAACTTAATATTATATTTTCTATGAAAAGATAAGAGGTAGTGCTTTGAGGAGAAGGAATTGTGTGAAGTCTGTTTAAACCCAGGAAGCTGATCAATGCTTTGCACACATAAAAATGAGGAGCAGAGGAAGGAACACCTGCTTTTTACTAGGACAGGAAGATGAAAAAAGTAGTTTTAATTTAAAGTTTCAGCAGATGTGAAGGTTTATAGCTTGCCTGATTGTAGTTAGGTATCATCAACACTTGAAATTAACAGAGCTTTGATCATGAGAGGCTGAATGTCCTCAGCATTTCATATTGAAGCGATTAGGTCGTGACCAAAGTGACACAAACAGAAATCGTAACATTGCTTCAGTGGGCTTTGGTTGTAAGTCTGCTTGCCTAAGGAATGAGGTAGTGAGGATGCCGCTCTCCTTGGTAGATGATTAAAACACCTGACAGCTGTCAATATCTTCATGTGAACAGCGTACAGCTTTTGGGAAGAAACAATAACACAGAAAAAAGAAGGCAGAGAAATAGCAGATGGGTTCAGAAAAGAGTAGTGGAATATCCGCCTTGTATTCTATCTGCCATAGATCTCATTATACTTCTAATTTCTGTTTCCTTTCTCTTTTTTCTTAGTCTACATTTGTAGTCACGTTGTTTTAATATGTGCAGATGCCAATATACTTTAGAACATTTCTTTTTGTACTGTTTTATTTCTTAAAACTATGACGTACGTGTGGCTGTGTCATATTAAATGTTTTGTAATATTTGTTCCTCTCATAAAAAAGGGAGATAGAATGTTGTGAGCTGACAGTGTAGTTGTTTTTTCTATTCTTACAGGTTATTGCAATCTGTAACTAAAATTGTTTAAATATTATAACCTATAGTAACCAAACTATGAGAATAACGCATCCGTAATGAGACAAAAATAATTGTAAAAAATTCTTCATGTGCTTACAATATTAAAAAAAAAGAATCTTCTAGTTCTAGCACGGCTTTTAGTTTTAAAGTTGCCTTTTTATTTTCACAGGTGATAATGCATGTCGTGTTAATAATGGAGGCTGCAGCACTCTTTGTTTAGCCATTCCTGGAGGCAGAGTTTGTGCGTGTGCTGATAATCAGCTTTTGGAGGAAAACAGTACAACCTGCATGGGTAAGATTTTTAAAGAATATCTGAGTTGATACTACTGTTAAGGGATCAAGTCAAATCTGAAAATAAACCAAGAAAGTGTGATCTTCCAGAGGCTTTTTGCAGTTCTATAAGACAAAGTATTCCTTGAATAAAGATTTTAATTGAGGACGGTTTATTAAATATAATAAAGATTTTTCAAAAAATACAAAATACTAACTACACAATGCTTGAGGACAAAATACATTGGACAGTATTTCAGAATGTCTAATATGATAAAGCACTTAAATATTTCACTGACCTCTTTTAAAGAATATCAGAAATACCAGAAAATGTTGTGATTAATTCTGTATAAACTGGTTTCAGATTATTATACGGACTAAGTATCTTAAATTGAAATCTAGCATAGAAAATGTTAATGCTGAACCTGTTCGTAAAACATATCAAGCAGTTATATTTGTATATAATAGGTCCTGACACAGACTATGCAAATTTTGATGTCTTTTTCTTGCATCTCTTCCTTGGATATCTTCATTGAAATGCCAATTAAAAAAAAAAAAAAAAAACAAAAACAACAAACCCCAAACAATGTTAATAAAATGTAGGGTTTTCAATTAAAAAGAATAACTCATCAGATAATACAGGTATTTTTTAAATGTTTAGACTTGATATTTGTAACTTACTCAAAATTGTCTTTTTTTTTTAAATCTCATTGATCTATTTCTTGAATTGTAGCGTGTAAAACTTTACGTAAGTTTCCAGCAATAAGCCTAGTAGAGATGAGTAAAGCATAAGGATTATTTCATAACATGATGAACATTATTGAGCTTGCAATTACCTTGAATTTGACCCAAATGCATGGCTGGTAGAGCCATCACTGTTGCTAAAGAAAACTATTTTTCTTTTTAGCAGAAAATACTGGAAGGTGGACTTCTTACTGGTAAGATGGAATGTAAGCATTAGGAAGAGAGGTTAGACACTTTCAGATCTGAATGAAGCAGGTTTCCTGCTTTTTGCCCAACACGCTTCATTGCCCAGCACTTTCCAAGGACTTTGATGTTCCTCATAGGGTCATAGAGTGATTTGTGGTATTTATGCATTAAGGATTCTGAATCTTATGTTGAGAAATCTATCTGTCTGGATTTATCAATAAGCTTGTAGCTTGCTACTTAATTCTACCTCAGCAGAATTTTATCCTTTCTTCTTTGCCAAGTCTGTACCAGTGCATAATGCAGGTGTTTGAGTTGTTGCTTGGATACAAGAATCAGCTTTTCAGTAATCATTTTCTACCTCTTTAATGTGCACCAGAATTTGGTCTGTGTCTGTACAAATATTTTCTTTTCACTGACGATGAGGCATTGCAATATTTTAAACTGATATTTTTGCACTATCATCTAAGCACCAATTTAAAAAACAGTTTGAGTGCCATTCCGTTCTGAGTTCTTCCATTTATTAAAAATGTATTACCTCAACCATACACTCAGGTATGCATGCTGCTACAGGCTTCAGGTGGAATCACCTCAAATATGCAAAGTTTACTAAAAATGTTCTGAAGAGTGATAACAAGAATTTATATCTATTTATGTAGAGGTAATATTGCATTCTGTATGTATCAAGCTGATAAAAATAGATGTGCTTCCTGGCTATTTTTCCTAGTTAAACGTGGAGAAGTGCTACCACAGTTGTGCAAGGCTGAACAGTTTCAGTGTAACAATAAGCGCTGTATCCAGGATCGCTGGCGCTGTGATGGGGATGATGACTGTCTGGATGGCAGTGATGAGCATTCTGAGATTTGCTGTATGTATGCTTTTACGTTTTAACCCGCAAATCATACTTTATTTTAAAAATTGGAAACAAAATAATGTAAGTCTGAGGGGAGTCAAACAAAAGTGATAATCGTTGAGTCGTTCATGTAAATCTTCCATTTTCTTCCTTTCCTGCATATAATAATAGTAGTCCTTTCAAATGATACTCATACTCATTTCATAGCATAGTACAAGAGCAGTCATCTTTTGTTTTTGACATCATCACTTCTGTTTCTTTAAATGTTAGTATTTTTTGCTTTGTTTCCCACTATTGCACTTTTTTATATGGGTCACAGGCTAATTCAGGTTGGAAGGGCCTCAGAATATCTGTAGTCCAACCTTCATAAAGCAGGGCCAACCTTCCCTCAACCTAGAGGAAAGTGATGGAGCAATTAGTCCTGGAAACCATTTCCAAAGACATGAAGGACAAGGAAGTGATTGGGAGAGGTCAGCATGGATTTATGAAGGGGAAGTCATGCTTAGCCAACCTCATAGCATTCTACAATGATGTGACTAGCTTGGTGGATGAACAAAAAGCAGTGGATATTGTTTATCTCAACTTTAGTAAAACTTTTGACACAATCTGCCACAATATCCTCATAAACAAGCTGACAAAGGATGGGTTAGGTAAGGGGTCAGTGAGGTGGATTGGAAACTATCTAAACAGCCGGACCTTGGGGCTTGTGGTCAGTGGCCCAATGTCCAGTTGGAGCTAAGTCACCAGCAGTATACCCCAGGGCTTAATACTGGGGCCAGTAATCTCTTCATTAATGACTTGAACGGAGTGCAAACTTGGCAAGTTTGTGGACGATACCAAACTGGAAAGAGTGGCTCATGGACCAGATGAGTGTGCTGCCATTGAGAGGAGCCTTGACAGGCTAGATAATTGGATGGAGAGGAATATGGTGAAATTCAGCAAGCAGAAAAGCTTCTGTGGAGGAATAACTCCAGGCATCAGTATATGCTTGGAGCCACCCAGCTAGAAAGCAGCTTGCAGACAAGGACCTTGGTGTCCTGGTGGGCACCAAGCTGACCGTTAGCCAGCAATGTGCCTCATGGCAAAGAGGGCTGCTTTAGGAAGAGCGTCGCCATCAGGTAGAGGGAGGTGATCCTTCCCCTCTACTCAGCCCTGATGAGGTCGTATCTGGAGGACTGTGTCCAGTTCTGAGCTCCCCAGTATGAGAAAGATAGGGACTTGCTGGAGTGAGGCCAGGAAAGGACCACTAAGATGATTAAGGGACTGGCACATCTGTCCCAGATGTTGAGAGAGCTGGGATTGTTCAGTCTGCAGGGAAGGGAAGGCTCAGGAGGGATCTTACCAATGTGTATAAGTACCTGATGGGAGGGAATGAAGAACAGGGACCGAGGCTCTTCTCACTAGCAGGACAAGAGGTAATGGGCACAAATTGAAAAGCATGAAATTTTATCTGAACACAAGAAAACACTTTTTTACTGTGAGCATAGTCAAACACTGGAATAGATTGCCCAGAGAGGTTGTGAAGTTTCTGTCTATGGAGATACTTGAAACTCACATGGACACGGTCCTGGGAAACCTGCTCTAGTTGGCCCTGCTTGAGCAGGGGATTAGACTAGGTGATCTAAACAGATCCCTTCCAAGCTTAAACATTTCTGTGATTCTGCATGGGTTTCTTAGAAGAAAAATACCACCAAAAAAACACCAAAAAACCCAAGCAACACCAAACCAACAACAACCAACAATTCTCTTCCGGTTTTAAATGAGATGTACTTAGTCTTTACAGTTTTACTAGAACTGTTTTTTTTTGGCTGTAGAGGAGTCTTGATGTTGAAATGAAAAAGAATAGAAAACATACCCATTATGTATCTGTGTCATTCCTGGAAGATACTTAGCCTGCTATAAAATTAGAGTTGCAGCAATGAAAATTCCTTTCTGTACTCAGTTTGTCACAATGCTTCCTATTTCTTTCATTAGATCATTTCTCTGAACCAAATCTCCTTTACTGAAATGAAAATACATTTTTCCCTATCAATTGTAGACATGAAGAACTGATAGACTCTTCTTCTGTGCAGCATTATTCTATGTGTCTGAAAACTCTTATCATAGTCTCTCATTCTTATCTCTTTGAGACAAAACAACTCTAATCTGTTCTCTTTTTTCCAGTAGATTTTGGGGTTTTTAGATTTCGTTGCTCTTTTCTGAACTTTGCCAAGTGATCTGTGGGGTTGGATGTCCAAAACTGGATGTGTGTACTTCTGCTGAGGCCTTTGTGAAGCTGATTAGGCTGAGAGAATATGTTTGTGAGGGTTGATAGTCCTGTTTATACATCCTTGGGTAAATCTTGCCTCCGTCACACTGGCCTGATGTTGCTGGTACATACTGAGCTTGTGATCCTCTGTAATGCCTAGGTCTTTTTCTGTATGGCTCTTACATAGCCAGTTTTTCTTTTTTCCTGCATTTATGTATTTTAATAGCTCCATGTAGTAGTCATTACAGATTTCAGTCCTAATTCTTTTCAAAACATTTTTCCAGTTCTGAATTCTAGTGCTTACTAATGTTTTATTTTAATACCAGGGATTCTTACACTTAAATAAGGAGCTCAACTAATAAAGACAGTGAGAAAGAAAATCTTTTGGCAGAGTTGACTTGATTCTCATTTAAATTAGTGCAATTTAGACCAATTCATTGATCAAAGCTTGTAATTCTCAAAGGATTTATACATATATAAATGAAATCATAATCTAGTCCTAAATCTGTATGTGATATATAGTTTAAGTGGCCAGTATGATAACAGTAATCTCTTTTCAGCTGTTGCTATAGTAACTTCAATAGTTCTTTTTGAGTTAGTCTGAAATATTTGCAAACATTAATAGAATACGCGTACGTTAGTAAATATATATGAGCGAAAACTTACTACCATTTAAAACAATATCTATGGCTATCATTGAAGTCAGATTTAAAAAAAAAAGGTCTTCAATTTTTAATTTTATTACATGGATGATAACAGTTTTGTTCTTCAGTCACATTGTGAACTAGTTTGCTCTGTAAGTATTATGAGACTCGGAAAGCCTTTCTGCTCAGATTATTAATTAATCTTTACTTCCAGTGTTCTTGCACCCTCCACACAAAGCACTCATGAAGGGTTCATGTGCTATTGATATCCCACGCGCTCTGTGTTGTTTTCAATAGGAAGAATAGGTAGAAAGGTCAAAGATAAAAGCTGCTGAAATGTCAAGGATAAGCCTGCAGGACTTCCTTTCATTTTAAATACCGTTTGTTTCCAGATATATGTTAAACTTTAAAAAAGAGACTGTGGATGTCTGAGTAGGTAGAAAATAGTTTGAGATCATTCTTAAGCCAGCATTTAGAATTGTGTGTAGTTTACTGCTCTTGTGTAGATCAAGATTAGCAAGATCTGCTAATAATAAATCCTGTTATTAGAATAAAGGAAGCAAAACTTATATACTTGCTACAGCTGCAAGAGCAGGCCAATAGTATTTACATAATTTCATCCTTCCCATGATACTTGGTAGCTAGCAAAAACGTGTTTGTGAGATACCTTGTTCACTCTTGAATCCCAGATTCTTTTTTGTCAGTTTTACACCGTGTTGCATATTTCACTTTTTGACACCTACAATTTCATGGTAAGTAAACAGCAGATCTGTATGTGGCCATTGACAGTAATGTGCATGATTTTAGAATCATTTTATAACCTGCCCAAACCCCTGCTCACTGTGGTATAATATTTTGGATATGCACTTAGCAACTTGCATCTGTTCCCTTTGGTGTTCTGTTTTGTTTATATGCACTTCAGTTTGCAAACCTTGTCACATTGATAAAATGTGGTTAAGGATATTTTTCTTTAAGGAAAGAGCAATGTTGTAAAATGCTGCTATCTTTTATCACCTAGTAGCTAATAGAAGAGGGTTTCCATATTGACACTAGTATGATATGACAATCTTTACTTTGTATTGTTTAATTTATGATCAAAATACTGCAATATTTTTTAATTGACTGGTTTGCTGAACAATTTTTATATCATGGTGATTATATATACAAGATAACCATACTAACTGCATCACCAGGAGTACTATTTAATGTATTATTTTCAGCTGGGTTTCTCTGATTATTTTCTTAGGAAAAAAACTCTCTTTTTCTCCCCAGTCAATCATAGTTGTCCTGATGATCAGTTTAAGTGCCAAAATAATCGCTGCATTCCCAAGAGGTGGCTTTGTGATGGAGCTAATGATTGTGGTAATAATGAAGATGAATCAAATAAAACCTGTGCAGGTAAAAATTTTACTTGGTTATGCGTACAAGTTCTCTAACTCTAGTTCTATAAACAGTTCAAGACTGCTCTGAACTGAGCTGAACCAGCCTGCTACTAGTAATCTGATTATTGCCATTTTAAATTAATTCAGATTTTGATGCCACTAAGGCTGGAATATAAATTATATTTTACTTAATCTTTGTGCTTGACTGTGCTTTCCAAAGTAATTCAGCACTTAATCTATCCTTATGGGTTGACTGTCAAAGCACTGCTTAGGTACAAACTTGTCCCTGCTAAATCTTTTTTGACAGTTAGAATTTTGTTTGTTAACGTGCTGTGATGAGTGCCATGTCACTAGTAAATTCTATTTTATGCTGACAAAAGCATAATTAGCTATTCAGTTTCCCCTTGGTAGCTTGAAATTGGTTTCATTTGTAAGTTATTAACTGTATAGTGGATTTTTAAGGAAATTCCAAGGTGAAGATTGTTTACTTAATTCCACTGCAGTAAATCATGGAGTTCCAAGTCTGTCCTTTGCTTGTATGGAAGCGGTGTTTAGTGCTGATCAGTAGAGTACACTAAACAGTCATTAAATATCTGATGTACAAAATACTGATAGACATCAATAAGCTGATGACTGTTTTAAACTGAAATGCAGTGATAGGCAGCATACATTGTGTATTAAAATATTACCTGAACTCATTTTCCTTGATTTAAATTTTCATATGTGTAATAACCTGTTCACTTTGTTACTTGTGTGGTTTGGCTAAAAGCCCTCTAGTGCAAATGCAGACCTATAGTGTCCATATCACCTCTACAGTATTGTTGTGCATTGTAATACATCTTGATATCCTTTGATATTCAACAGTTTGCTCATAGGATAAGAGTCTGATTTGAAGACCATATTTTGCATCCCTATGTCAGTTGGTTGTGGGTTGAATTTTGTATTCTTGTTTTTCCTTTTGTTCCTCCAGTGGCAAACACTAATCACGTTTAAAAAAACACTTTTTGAAAGATTTTAAGGTTCTATTCTTATCTTGTATTTTGGTCTATTTCTATGAAGAAAAAAGAAAATAGTAATTGAGAATAGCAAATGAAGGAATATTCTTTTGATTATGGGGGTTTCTGATGTCTCGGTCATTTCTTTTAACGTGGAATCACATATCGCTGAACTCTAAAGGCCTGAATTTGGAATCAAAATCTGTGTCACTATCACTGGCATCGTAGTTATGGATTCACATTTTATATAAACAAAATTATGAGTTATGTCAGTTTTATATGTTAGATTTTTATTGAAGTTTTACTGTTCATCAGCTCTCAAAGTAATTTTTGTAGTTACATATCATAATTTCTTTTAGTGATCTTTATTTTTTCAGAAGACAGACATACATCATTTACTTTAGTGGATCATTAAAGTTGCATATTTGCAAAGGCAAAGATTCTAAGAACAATGAGGCCAGGCATATCACACACATGCTACCATTTTTCTGTGTAAACATGAATCTCACTAGATCATTGTTAATGATACAAAATAGTTTGTTAATATTCCAATCGTACGTTAGACTTTTTTAAGCCTTGATTTTTATTTCAACTCTAGCACTAATGTTATCAAACATTAATGCTCTTCTACCACCTAGTTATGTATAGTTCCATATAAAACTTCATGTTCTCATATGTTGAAGAAACCACTAAGAATTCTAGATACCAGAGGTAGACCACAGTCCTGCAGATGACCTCAATTTTCTCTGAAATCAAAGCAGGTGAATGATGTTAAGTCAGATCAGGTCAAATGAGCAGCAGGCCAGGAGATGCCCTCCAGGCTTGAAACTTCTACACACAGACATGCACCAAGAGACCTAACAGATTTAGTCCATTTCCCTTGCATTTTTGGAGTGTTTTGTCTTGACAGCAAGAACGTGTCAGGTTGACCAATTTTCTTGTGGGAATGGACGCTGTATTCCGACATCATGGCTATGTGACAGGGAGGATGATTGTGGAGATGAAACTGATGAAATGACATCGTGTGGTAAGTAAAATTTTTTGGGGGGAAAGAAGTAAAATTATTCTGTGAGAAGTTAAACATAATAAGGATCCCTTTCACATGAAATTCTGGATAGAAAAAGTATGTTTTTATATGAACTAAGAATATTTTTTCTGAAATTGAGAATAGAATTTATTTGATTAATAAATAAACCCAAAGTAAAGGCTGCATTTTCTATTAATGAGTTTTTAACTACAACACCAAATATGCAGATCAGTCAACGCTTTTCTAATTTACAGCCCATTATCAAATACTGTCACCCTCAGAAATTGATATTTATCTCGGCCACATACCTCTTCACATGGGCCCCCTCGGCATATTCTAGATGTCAATAAAATTAGACTGTTTCAAGTCTGAACAGAAGGATGTTTTGATGTTGTGTTTTGCAGAAAAAATTAGTTACTCTTGGTTATATCATGAGAGAGTATCAGCAGCTCTGCTGCTTTACTGACATATTGCAAAGAGAGGTACACTCGCGCTAATCAACTGCTTCCAAACAATTAAGGTTTTTATAAGTCAGTATGACTGCCTTCATCTGTTTGGTAGGTCACAGGTAACTGCTGTGAGTCTGAGAGCAAAAGGGTCAATGAGCTGTCTGCAGAATATTGTATCAGGGTGTTCCCTGTTTACGAGGTAATATTTGTGATATTTGAATTACTAATATGAATTACTAAGTGTGTTGCACTATAATAGGATCTGTTTCTTAAACTACTTATCGTTTTGAAGAAAGAATGCTGACCAATTATTTTAGTAGCATCAGCTGTGTAAACGTGAAGTGACAGGTTGTGCACAAAAAAATTAAAATCTAAAGTGTACTTGTTAGGATACTTAGTAGTTAGACCTGTATTTTTCTCAGATATAGCTGGTATTCTAACTCGATTTACTGTTATAAAAATATATTGTTTCTTAATCAAAATCAAACTATGAAAGCAATGTAGTTGATAAAACATTACTTTTTCTTTTGCTCTTTTTAAACTACTTATCGCTGTAAACCCTTTCGGTAGAGTTATTGGAGTTCTATTACTAATAAGAGTTTTTCTGCAAAAATCTCAATACCTACGAAGCACTTGGAGTGGAGAGTGAGGGGAAAAAAAGAGAAAGTAAATGCATAAATGAAAGTCATCGGTTGACGCCATGATGTCCTGTGTTCCATAAACATAAATCTCCAGGACCTCAATTACTAGAGAATCTATGGAAGGCAACATGTAGGATCCAATCAGTAAATTATGTTTATCCATAATCCCTTAAGTTTGTTTAATGTTTAATTATTCATGACCCATTAGTTGAGTTTACATTGTTACTTTTTAAGTCCATGTGTAATTCTCGATCTCCTTCTTCTATAACTGCATTCAAGATTTCTCAACGTTTTTACGGGTACATAGTTATATTTCCTGGAATATTCACCTGCTTTCTCTGCCTTATTTCTTATTACTTTCTTCCACTTTCTCGTTTTAATAGTGATATAAACCAGAAAAAAAAGAAAACTTATTTTATATTGACAGTAATTGATCTCTGATCAGTTACTTCAAAATAGATAACACTTAAAAAAAACTACATCATAATAAAGTCATTATGTGAGTAAAAATGAGAATATTATTAAGGTAGACTTTTAATCAGCATGCTTCAAATCAAGTAAGTTCTGTTGTGTACAGAGGTAAATGGGTGATCCCAGTGGACTCACTTTATTTTGCCATTTCTAAAATTATCACACTCTGTGTAGTGGTACAGCATGGCGCACTTGGTACTTTAATAGTTTTTCTGTCTAGCTGCACCCTGTGTTCTTAGACACCTTATCAATATGCAGATGTTAATGTCATCTTTGTAATTTCTTCCTGTGTATTTTGTTTGGTATCCTGTGGGCTGATCTGGAATATTTCTTCAGATCATTTATTCAGCGTTTATTTCACCTGTTGTTTTTCACTTTGGCCAAACTTTACGTATTTTTCATGTTTTAGAATCTTGTTTCTTTATCCTCGAGCAGTATGGTTGTGCAAACGTGTCAAATATTTCAATTTTCATTCTGCCTTACAATTTGATGTCTAATGGGCATGCTAATGGCATTCATTTAGCTATTCTGTTTAGTGGCATATATTTTCTTCCATGAAACAGGTGAAAATTCTTCTTGTATTCACAAGTTTTTATATTAAACATAAAATCATGGTTTGCTTTTTGTTACCATTAAAAATCAACTATTTGTAATTGCACCAGTCCTCAGCTATGAATAACTTTTGGCTCCTATTGATTCAAGAACTTAAGCATACTTACATTGGCGTATATTTAGGGTGAGCAGGACTGGAAAGATGATGCCAGTATCATAATGCATAGACTTTTTCTTAAGATACAACCAGATTTACTAAGAAGCATGACATTTCTGAAGAAGATTTGAAAAGAGACCCTTCTTATTTTTCTACCACAAGATCTGTGGTCAATTTTGTGTGTCCATCAGTTTATCAGTTCATTGTCATACTATTTGCACTCAGTAACAGAAGGGTGCAAGAAGTCTCAAAGAACCAGAGCTTTTATAAGGCAGCTGAATAGCACAGAGAAATGAGATTGGTGTGTACACTGTGGAGAGACTCCACGGTGAGCTCGAGGCACCTTTCTTGCTTTTTTTGTCTGCAGGACAGCTACAGGATGTGCATCTCTTTGTTGTAAAATAGGAAAGGAAAGGAGTACTGGGAAGACCATAGGGACAATAAGGGGAAGTATTGTGCCTGTCCTCTAAAGCGCGAGAGGGAGCTGTGGATAATGGTGGAGGTTGGGGCTATGAGAAGCAAACACTGGAGATAGTGCAAAACATCCTTGGAAAGACTGTAGTTGCCTGAGAATCACGAGATGGGTGGTGGTGAGGGTAATCACAATTCATTTTAACTTATTTCTTTATACAGGTCTTGGGTAGAGAGAACATAAAGAAAATAAAGTCATTAAGACATTCATGTATGGAAAAGGAGAAAATTGTATTTAATATATGAATTAAATTTGTGGAAAAATTATTGAATGGCTAAAAAACGAAATTAAAAATTGCTTTCAGCGTTGCTTGAAGCACATAAGGCATATATTGTAGCTAAGTACCATTGTAGTTGCACATCTCCATTATTTGCCTCGGAACAGATTTTTGATGTCACTGTAATGTGTTCCCCAGAAAAACAGCTTTTTTGTTTATTAAAAAAACCCCAAACCATCCTTTCTAGGAGTAATTGACAAAGTGTTGTCATCAGTGTTAACTTTTCTTCCCACCCTTTTATGTGTTGAAGCAAAAGAGTAATCACTTCAGTCTTGGGATGTTCTTGGTGATCTCTAAAGTTGATGCAGCTGATTTGGTGCTTCATGTGTGATTTCTTTTTTTTTTTTAAGCCCAAAGTTTCCCTGAGCTTCTGTTTAAAAAAACAAAACAAAACAAAAAGAAAACACCACCCCAAAACAAACAACAAAACCCACAAAAAAACCCTTTTGAATTAACTTTAAAACATTTTCTGCACTGCAGACAGCAAGAGACAGAGACAGCAAACCCAAGTCAGAAATTCATTGACTATTTCAATTTTTGTCCTAAGGAAAAGTTTGCAGCATGTTTTAAAAGTTTAGAAAAACTCTTCAATACTAATTACATGGCCCAATTCTCAAAATCATTGTGAAGTTTAGCAAGTTTAGCTTTGTCATGTCAATTGTGACAACACTAGAACAACTCAATGTAGCTGGAGCAATCTAATGAGGAATACACTTTGCGATTTGTTCTAATCTTGAGCACTTTTGCTGAGGCTGACAGGACTATGCACCATTTTGGACATTTCTTTCTGTTGCATTTAGGATGTACTGTGTAGGAACTTCCACCCTGAAATCCTTCAGTGAAGGGTAAACACCTTTAAGTAGCAGTTGTGGCAGATTGTTCACGTTGTCATCCGTGGTTTGCATTAGGTGTCAGTTAGTGAGGGGTGTCTTATTCTCTTGATGGTCTGTGTAGAGAATTTAGGCTCCTCCTTATTCCTGTTGAATCAAGTTAGACTTTCAGACTGTTTCCTATGATTTACTAGGTTTTGTAAAGTAGATCTTGTATTTTCCAAACTGGATGGGTGCAAGCGCTGTTTAACATGTTAATGGTATGAATACACATACTTAGCTATGTCATTGCTTTTAGAAGAAAAAGGCGGCCAAAAAAATTCAAGTTGTTCTATGCAGAAGTGTATTAGACAATTATAAAAACAAATCTCTATGTGTAATATAGATAAGTGTGTATGAATGATATTGTCTCAGTTTTCTACTACTTCCACTGGAATGCTTGGAGGAAATGATTGTAAATACTGACATTTTACTTTTGGATTTTATTATGTCAGTGTGCAGTAGCTTTATTTCTTGACTGTTCTTTTACTTTGTACTTAACCTTCTCATTTTATAGTCTTCCATTTCCTGTCTTTTACGGTCAGTGTTACTGCAATTGGAGAACTGTTTTATATAAATAAACACATTGAAAATATAGTTTGTATCAGTAGTCAAGCTGTAATATATGGTCATAATATTGTCATAAATCATAGATTCATAAAATCATTTAGGCTGGAAAAGACCTTTAAGATGATCTAGTCCAACCATTGACCCTACTCTACCAGCTCTGCCACTAAACCATGTCTTTAAGCACCACATCTACATGACTTTTAAACACGTCTAGGGATGGTNGCCAGGTCTTTGCCTAGTGGCAAAGACAGCCATGGTCTGATGGGAATATAGGATCATGTTATATGACACAGAATAACGCATTTCAGTGGTCCATGTTGAGGAAGGATGGGGTTTGGACTAGTATTTACAGTTAAAACCCTTTTTCTCCTCTCTTTTTGCTCTCACCTTTTTCTCCTCTCCAGATTAAGTATCTGGCAGGTGCAAATGTTTGATACAATACACTTCTGTAATTTATGCATATAGGAGGGTGGAAGAATATTACTAAAGAGGATATGCATTAAATAGTTTTCATTTCTTTTTGAACACTTTCACAGAATTCCCAACGTGTGAGCCACTAACTCAATTTATATGCAAAAATGGAAGATGCATTAGCAGCAAATGGCTATGTGATTCAGGCAAGTATCAAGTGTTCTATATCTGAAACTAATATGGTAGATATTACATAAATATTACTTTGATACTCACTTTTTTCTTCTGAGACTGATATTGCTAGTTTGGCTTGTAAGTGGTCAGAGAATAAATAGAGTATTTTTAAATTACTGACCTGACCTAGAGAGCAGCAAGAATAAGCTTCATTTAAGGAATGATGCAGTGGATATGGTAATAGTTACAAATAATATATTCTGTAGAATGAAGGGTGATGTAAATTTTCGTTACTAAATAAAAAAAAAAAAAAAAGCTAAGCTACTGCTTATGAAAGTATTTTCTACTTCTAGAAAGCAAAATAGTTCCAGTGGTCAAAATATCTGATTTTTCTGTTATTTGTGGGCAAGTTCAAATAATTAATAGCATCCCTCAAGAGTGAAGGCTAGGAAGATTTTACAATGTAGTTATTTCTTTTCTCTGAAAGAGTATGTATTTGAATGACAGCTGTTCAAATGAATCTTCTCTCAGAACCTGTGATATGAGAGTGATGTGATACCAGTCCTAATAACATTGGGTTAGTTCTTCATCCACCGTAACATTTGATATTACTATAATTTTATGAGGCTGACAGGAATTTATAGCTGTAAATGGACAGATTCCCCAAATTATCACAGCGTGCTTTCCGAAATTCTGTGCAAGGAAACCCTTTAGTGTTTATCTGACATATTTATCTTTTCCCTCCCTTGGCGATCACGATCAAGTTATGGGAGTTGCCTTAAGATTGTTGTAATGACTACAACATTAGAGTAATGAGAAACTACATTCCACCCTTACTTATGTGCTGCTGTCTTTCTCCACCTTACACTGTTGCAAGTACATGGAAACCACATTTGTAATACTACTGAAAAATTCTGACATCAGGTTTTCATTTTGGTTTATATGAAGTTCTTTGTGTGTGTGCTTAACTAAGTTTATTTAATGAATCACTGAGAATAAAGTAAAATCACTGTGTTTGGAAGCCTGTGTCATTAGACATGACTAAAGAAATGAAGAAAATCTAGAGCCTTCTCATGCTTACTGGTGTCTGTGACTGAGTAAGTGTGTAAGGGGTTAGACTATCTAAAATGACAGAGAGTCAAGTGCCGTTGGTAAATTAGAGTTAAGGAATTACTTGTATTAGAAATAATTTTACCATATGCCTGTGGCAGTAAACATACTATTTTATTTACTGCATGTTATTTTTCTCTTGCCTTTTTGGAAGTGTCTTTTTCTCCTCACATCTTTTATTCAGATTTTTTAATCTTTTAAAATAATAAAAAATTAATATTTGCAGATGATGACTGTGGTGATGGAAGTGATGAACTAGGCTGTATTCACTCGTGTTCTGCTGATCAATTCAGATGTTATAATGGCAGATGTATCCCAAGTCATTGGGCGTGTGATGGTGACAATGACTGTGGAGATTTCAGTGATGAAACTAAAACAAACTGCAGCAAGGAAGGTTAGCATTTTTTTTTTTCTTCCCACATTTTAATACTTGTAAACACAGAGAATAGTTTATTATAAATACAGAGGACCCATCTTCAGTCAATGGAAAAAGAGAAAATGCTTTTAACCTTGGTAAAGGTTGGAATGGAAAATATGTCAAGTGTAATATGATAATACAGAAGCGTGTCATAGAAGAAGAATGCATTTGAAAACAAACTGGGTATTATACTGAGATAAGTTTTGTAGTTTTATTTTACTGAATTACGCTAAATGTGATGTTTTGCCTTTTACAGAGATGCATGCTGTCTAGATAAAGAGGTAGTAAGCAGCATTCCTTAAGTTACCATTTATATTTTTTGGTTCTTTTTATGCAGTAACACTCTCGTTCTTGTGTGAATCAAGTTTTGTTTGGTTTCTTGTTGTTGTGGTTTTTTTAAGACTGTTACTGAAGCATAAAAATGTTTTAACAGCTACAGTTCCATTTAAATGCAATATATTGTATTTATTTGGGTGGGGAGAGAAGGGGAGGATGCTTGGAGAAGGGGAGGAAGCTTGTAGCTTGTAGAATAATCAGGTAAGAATTTCTCATAGTGATTTTTCCACAACAAAGTAATTGTACACGATTTTATTGGTTCTTTCTCATGAGTTTATAGTCTGGATCTAGCTGCAAACCTCATACAAATAGATGAATTAGCAGAATACTATGCATGAGTGCTGTAAAGTCCTTGATTTTTCTATATTTTCAAGATTTATTATTATTATTTATCTGTATCAAAATAATTTGTCTTGATCTAAACTACTCACTTCCCCCCCCATTCATGTCCATCTCAGAGCTTAAAGTCCCATTCTGCTTTTTTATACAATACCATGTTACACTGGGATTTGCACCACTGTCTCTGAAATAGCATTGTTTTACACTGTTACTGTCAGTTCATACATCTCCTGTGTCCTGCTCTGCTATGTGATGTACACTTGTTCAGCAACTTGTCTTTGCTTTATTTATGGTAGAATGCAAGAATGCAGATTATTTAGGGGGAAAAAAAAAAGAAAAACAAAAAAACCCAACAAACCCAACATGGCAACTTTTAATAAAATAAACCATATATTTATAGACAGTCCGATAAGAATTGATTTAAATAATGCTTTTTGGTGCAAATAGGAACGTATACGTTTATCATGTCCATGTTATTGTCGTTAGTATGTTATATAATACTAGAAATAAAGCGGCAATAGTTTGGAAAAAGGAGGGCAAGGATAAAATTGAAAAGGCTGTCATCTAGAAAACACTTAGAGAATTAAGTATGTGATGAATAATTAAAATCACATAGTTAATATGTTTTGAAATAGTCAAGACTGATTCTGTAGCTGCACTGAACTGAAGTTCATTGCTGTGGAATTCAGAAAGGCTACAACTAGTCTGCCAGTGCTGTAATAGCACAAGCCAGGCACGTGCTGGGGCCAGAACTCTTGTGTCAGTAGAGCAAAGATGTGACCTTTCATGTTTTGTGAACTAGAAGATGAACCTTGTTGGAAAAAAGCGGAGAATGAAGAAGGAGGGAATGTAGCTTGAGGGTGAGAGGCAGGGCTTACGAAGCACCAGGAAAACTTCATCAACCTTGGTCTTCCTTACATCTCCAAATTCATTCTTGTCTGAAAGCTGTGCAAAACAAAACAAAAAAAATGATATTTACCTTGAGCCTGTAGTGGAGGGTGCAGTGAGCAGGATAAGAAAGGTCTTGTCTGAAGCTTGTGTTGGAGTGATGAGTCAGAAAGGATTAGTGAGTCTGGAGTGTTACACTTGGGGACTCTGATTTTGGCCTTGGTTAGGAAGGGGGGTTCTAAGTCACTGTAGGCTTGACATGGAAAAATCTCACATGAGAAACTTCTTCAATGTAATTCTTATTTTTCTAAGAAACTCCCTCCCCTGGAAGATGCAATGGGAAGGAATTTCAGTGCAGTCCTGATGGGAACTGTGTTCCTGAGTTGTGGCGCTGTGATGGAGAAAAGGACTGTGAAGATGGTAGTGATGAAAAAGGCTGTAATGGAACTATACGACTATGCGATGAAAAAACAAAGTTCTCCTGCAGGAGTACAGGTATACGCTGCAGCTATGTTTTGCTTTCATTTACTCAGTCTGTGTGTCTGTTTGTGCGATTTGATCACGTATCTAGTATGTGAATACTGCTTCTAATGTTTGATACCACTGAAGTGATGTTACTTATTGTACTTAAACCAGAAAAAGAGTATTAATATACTTCTCCTAACCTGTTTTCTGATTTACAATATAAAATGGGTGGGTTTTGAGATTACTTAAAGCTGAAACTGTTCTGTATGATAGTCCATCAAATACTTAAATGAAGCGTTTAATAGTACTTCAAAGTCCAAGTATTTTCTTCTATTTTTCATCTTTGGCCCTACAAGTAAGTTGATTGAAAAGGTATAAAGTAATTAACTAGAAGACATCAAAGGATTATAACTACAGCTCTGGAAATTCGAACCGCAATATTGGAAGAAAAATACATTCTTGAGAATGTTTAAAATAAAATTTTGCTAAGTATACTTCATTAAAACATGTGAAAAGAAAGTGACAATCTTTACATGAGCATATTTTGCAAAATAATGCTTAGATGAAACATTTTCTTAAGGGACAGTCTAGTTAAGGAAGACATTAATATATGTCAGCATTGTATTAATCTTTTTACAATTTCTGCAAAACTTAATGAAATATTGGGGGTAAAATAACCTCTAAAAGCAAAATTTAGTTCTGGATATAATAAGTAGTAATATTGTTGCCATTAGGCAGCTATAATTATTACAGGAAAGGAGAAGCCATTCTAATGCCTGTGTGCATAGCATTATCATGCTAAGCATGATAAATGTTGCAGTCTAGTTATGTAAGCTCTGTCCAAAAGTATTTGTGAATGTGTATGGGTACAGTAAGATACTTTATTCAAATCTACAGTGTTAACAGAGAGTTCATTTTTTATATGCGAACTGCTTTGGGATGTCTTAGAAGTGCTTGGAGGCTTGCTACTACTTGGATTTTTAAAGTTGTAGAAATCATAATGTCCGGATAAATAAATATGAAATACTGAATTTCATCTAAACAAAACATTTCCTTTTGTTTTCTTACAGTTTCCATAAAGATGTATAGAACAAGTAGCTGTTAAATGACATAGCTTCAATAAGTAGAAAGGGTTATTCACTTTTAATAGAATGGTCTGTTCCCTGAAATAGACTGATAGAAACTCTGACACAGGAAATACGCTTCTTCCTAGTACTGTATTTTTCCTAGGGCTTAACTGGGGAAAAGGTCCCAAACTGTGCTGCCTCATTATACATTTCCCTATGTTGTTGTATTACGGCAATCCCATGCACAAATACAGGCTGGGTGGAGAGTGGATTGAGAGCAGCCCTGAGGTGAGGGACTTGGAGGTGTTGGTGGATGAGAAGCTCAAAATGAGCCAGCAATGTGCGCTTGCAGCCCAGAAGGCCAACAGCATCCTGGGCTGTATCAAAAGAAGTGTGACCAGGAGGTCAAGGGATGTGATTCTGCCCCTCTACTCTGCTCTCACGAGACCCCACCTGGAGTACTGTGTCCAGCTCTGGTGCCCCTAGCATAAGAAGGACATGGACCTGTTGGAAAAAGTCCAGAGGAGGGCCACGAAGGTGATCAGAGGGCAGGAGCACCTGTGCTATGAGGACAGGCTGAGAGAGTAGGGGTTGTTCAGCCTGGAGGAGGGAAGGCACCAGGGAGACCTTGTAGCAGCCTTCCAGTATCTGAAAGGGGCCTACAAGAGAGCTGTAGAGGGACTTTTTACGAGGGCATGTAGTGATAAGACAAGGGGTAATGTCTTCAAACTGGAAGAGGGGAGATTTAGATTAGATCTCAGGAAGAGATTCTTTACTGTGAGGTTAGTGAGACACTGGAGCAGGCTGCCCAGGGAAGCTGTGGCTGCCCCATCCCTGGAGGTGTTCAAGGCCAGGTTGGATGGGGCTTTGAGCAACCTGGTGTAGTGGGAGGTGTCCTTGCCCATGGCCAGGGGGTTGAAACTAGATGATCTTTAAGGTCCCTTCCAACCTAAACCATTCTATGATTCTATGTTTACAGTCGTGCGCAAGGAGGGCAATATCTCAATGAATTTACAAGATGAAGGATGAAATGTGACTTCTCTAGCTGCCACATATAAATACAGCAAAAAAATTATTTTCATCAAACACTTGCTAAGTTCAAGGGTATATGACTTTGATTTAGTGGAAGATACAATGATGGTTCTTGGATGTATGGAAACATCACTTTAGGAATCAGTTATGACAGTTTCATCCATAATTTTTTTTCTTTCACTATTTTCCTTCCATCAGTCCTGGAAGGACCAAAATTGTTGTTCTGGAAGGGGATATGTTGGTAATGCATTGGAACAGAAAACAGCAAAAGGAAATTTTTGTTTAGCTACTTTTCAGTTTAATTCCATGTGGTGGGACAAATGAGTAATAATGGTTTTATGAGAAATAGTTTCTGTCATGATCCTTTCAGGTTTCAGAATAAACGTCATATTCCCTGTGGGTTAATTAAAAGAATAATACTGTCTGGCTTCCACATTTATGAGAAATATTCAGAGGAGGAGAAACTGGTTAATTCTCCCCTTATAGACTGCTAGGTGGTGACATCTGATTTCATAATACAAAATATGATGGGTCTGGGTAGGGACGTGTGTATTGGGGGGAGGTGAAACAGCCAATACGTTTTGAGGGAAATGACGGTGAGAACAGTAAAAGCAATATGTTACTGTCCACTTTTTTGCTTACTTCCTTTTTTTTTTTTTTTTTATGGCTGTAAACAGTAGCTACAGGGTCTTTCCCTACTGTAGTTTTTGTTGGCTCTGGTTAATCTGTCACAATGCCGCAGGCATGAGTGTCGTGTTACAATTACAGCATTTGTCAGCCTTCAGCCAAAGGTGATTTTTCCGCTTAGAGTAATGGTGGTCTCAAGAACCCATCATATCCAGCCCCTTTTCTGATATGCACTTAAGAATATCCAGTAGAGGGTATTCTGTAACTTGTATAGATAGCCTTTTAGTCATTTACCTCTAATAGTTGAACTTTTTTTTTCCTAATAAGTCATCTGAAACTTTGCCGCAAGCTTAGTTGATTGTCTTCAACTTTTCACTGGTATAAAAGTCTTTTGAATATTGAAAGACTCCTGTCATATGCCTCCTTAACCACCTTTTTTGTTGAATAAACAAATACTTTTCTTTTTCTCTCGCATGTCTTCTATTTTTATTTTATATTTTTAAACCTTTAGTATTTTTCCTGGTCTCACTGGAACTGTCCAACATGTGCAGTTCTTGAGCTGTGGTATCCAAAGGCAGCCAAAATGCTGCAGGGCACTTGAGTTAACAGATTTCAGAGTGACGTTTCTAATTTTGTCAGGAACATCACATGGTTGGTTGTGGTGATGTGTGATGAAAAATATACTAGAGTTTGTGCAGCAGTAGGATACGAGATGCGATAACTACCTGATTGAGATTGACTACTGTTGGGCTGCTTCTAGCCAGTTATTTTCTGCTTTTAAATTAGGCTAAACTTCTTTTAAATTAGACTAGACTAAATTAGCTTAGACTAAGATCCAATTTCCTACTTTAAATTCTGATTCTGTCCTCCAAAAATTACTACAGGCATGTACTTCAACTCAGTTTTATGTACTACATAAATCTATCCTCTTTATTCCATCTTCCTACTTTGCAGTTAGTAATACTGGACCAAGAGCAGAATCTGTGCAATCGCACTTAAAAAGTCATCTAATTACTCTAATGATCATAATCAAGTACTTCTGTGAAGACAAATGCAAAAGAGCGATGAATACTTCGGTTTAGTAAGCAGTAGATCTGAACTGTATTGTATATTTGTCATACTTACTGCTTTTTATATTTCTTTCAAGAAGTAGTTAATTTTGTATTTTACCATTTTTAACGCTACCCTGTGGGCTGTTATTTTGTACTTTTTTCTTATATGTTAATCGTATACTAGAGGGGAAAAAACAAAGATGAGGAAAGTAGGATTTCTTTGGAATGGAAAATAAGGAACGTACGTAGAGAGGAAATAATGTCAAGGGGTGATCATCACAGTGATACTGGAAGAAAGCAGCAGCAATAGTGCTGTCTGGATGGGGAGTGTAAGTCAAGATACAAGTATATGACAAGTAGAGAAGAATGGAGAGATGTTAATACTGAGGAAGGCTGGGAATGAAGGGGTTTTGAGGAAAAAAGATGATGAGGACATTGGTAGGGCTGCCCTACAGATTTTGTGGGGGCTGATGAGGAGGAAAGGGTTACTGTGGCAAGATGTGGCATGAGAGGAGTTTTGGAAGATGAAAAGATTAGTAAGAACATAAGAACGGGAAGCATGGAGGAGTTCAAAGAGTGGGTGGAAAGGATATTCGTCATAAGGTGGGTTTACCACCGTTTCTTCCACTTGTTCCTTCCCTGCTCCGTCTCCTCTCTCACTTTTAGTTCTTTAGAGCTGCACGTCTTGTACAAGTACTTTAATAACCTTTTTGAACACAGTTCAGAATGATGAAATTTCTCACTGGTGGGGTGAATTCAGTTGACATGAAAAATTTAAATTAAAAGAAACCACCATAGCAAGTAAACTAGAAAATGATGTATGTTGTTCCAATACTGTTTTTATCTTCAGTTCATGTTATCATTGTTTTCTGTGGTAACAGCTGTCGTCTTTAGACCCTGAAATTTTTTTCTTCTCTCTCACCCAGGAGACATTTATAAACATCTGCTTTCTACTAAAAGCTCTTAAATACCAGAAATGACCTTGTTCTTGAAACAAAGTTGTTCAGTCTAAGTCTCAGGTTTGTTCTACAAGAGAAGCCAGATCATTGAACATAACAACATTTTGTTAAGTATGTCGGATTAGAACATTCTTTCAATTTGATAGGAATGAGATTGAGTCCATTCTGTAAATTAGGAAGGCATTCCAGCTTTAGGCAGCAAGAAGTAACTGTAAGAGGAAACTGAATGTAACTAACGCTCCACCAAACTAGTTTTCCTACAGTTGAATATATAACCTGTCAAAAAACTTCCTGGGCTCACTGTCCCAACAAAGACTGAACAGGATGTAAAAAGTTAATTGTGTTGTACTTGCTAGTATCTGTAGGAAATAAAAAATGTTGGAGAAGCATTTGGATCTGGCTTTCCCACATACTTGTTGCTTCAGAACTGCTGATTCACTACTTTATACGTATATCTTCCGTGTTATGCAAAAGAGCTATGGAAAAGAACAGATATATCCATTGAGGCAATTAATTTGTGATGGAATTTTACTGAAAAGGTTCCTGGAAACCAAAAATGTGACTTTCAATAAGGGGCAATAAATAATATCAGTGAATTTTCAGGAATGATTACAAGACAGTCATAATATTTCATTAAGTCTATCTCTAGAATTTTGGCAAAGATTAATTCCTTGAAAGTATATTCTGCTTAAGAACGTGTCATAGCTATCATAGTGGAAGATGAATCTTTTATAATAAAATATATCTTCATTAAGGTTAAGAGAAAGGCAGGAAAACTAATTTGCTCTGTAAATATTTGTACATATAAAATATTAAAAAACAGATTAAGAGCTCTACTGGAAGTAGCGCCAATTTACTCTGGGATCCTGTTAGTTTGCTTGATGTTGGTGTTTTTCATAAGCTTTCATTCTACTGCTGTGTTATAAAAAATCAATGATAATTTCAAGATAATGATGAATATGGACACTTTTTTGGAACACTTGTGATTGTATGTAATGATGAACTGCGTACATATAATGCATACACCTTCGTTTCCCTGTGCCTGTGCAATTCTGTCTTTTCAGTGTAGGATATTTGGGACTTTGACCGCTATAGAAAATGGTGAAAGCTTTTCATTCTAATTGACACCACTCCCTGTTTTAAGTTTTCCAGGTGATTTTGCACTGGTAAAATTATGTTGTGTTGTTTGAAACCACACTCACTGTAGTATGATCCTGAAGTTTCACTTCATGATTTTCTTGACCAAAAGTGAAGGCAGTTTCACATTTGCCTTGTGAGATGCTGCAGAAATATATATATTTTTTTTTTTATTGATCTTGTTTCACTGTATTTTATCCCGTTGTCATTCTGTGAGGACGACAGCACCCTTCCCATTAAAAGAAGTCTAAAATAGCAAATAAAAAGCATTACGCTAATCTTAAGCAGCTATTTCTTTTAAAGGAAATTGAAATCTGCTACCATATTATGGCAGACAGTGGAGTTACCGCTAGGGATGATTGCTACATTGTGTGGACAGCTGTACGGAATCTCTTCTGAGGTGGTTTTATATTGAACCATGTCATGGGCGATACAGAGTAAAAGACAGCCTGTAGCAGATTTGACACTGAAGGCATATTAAAGAACCAAAAAGATTAGAGTTTTACCCTAGTTGATTATTTCACATGCTCACTCGCTTGCTTCCCTCACAAAGTCATAATCCGTCTTGATTTTCTACTGGGAAGATTGCTGCTAAACTGGGAAGGGTGGGCAGAAAGTCATGTCAGTTCATGCTGTGCAACAGTTTGCAGTTACCGGTCTCAGGCATCACCAGTCACTCCCTGGGCATCCACCAGCATTGCTGTCAACAGATCCAGACAATTCCAGGATCTTCTTTCCCATTCCGGCATGATTTTTTTTTTCCACCTAAATAGCTTATAGGCAGAAACACAGTGCAAGATCAGCTTCCTAACCTATGGTTCTACCTGTTGTCTCTTTATTAACTGGAGAATAAAGTACATGCCACTCTGGTCAGTCCAGGTGTTATCAAAATTTACAGCTAGCTCCTACTGGTTGTAGCTAGCAAGTCACAAGTTCATGCTTGAGAGTGGAAAAATTGTTTGGGACAGAGGCGCACATCCCCCCTACATTCATAATCTCGGTTATTTTTCACCTATTAAAATCCCTGGCTTGAGTGATTCTAATTTAATACCTTTATGTTTTTTTAAAGATCGTAACTCCTTTCTCAGTCAAGAGATTGTCTTGCATCTCTAAACATTCGATAGTCAGCACGAAAGTGAAGGAAATGATCTGAACCCTGCTTTGATAAAAATGAAATCATATAAGAAGTTTCATCTGCTGTAGCTACTTTGTCTAAAAGCTGATCATTTATCCGATATAATCTGGGAATGTGTTGTGTATACTTCCTAGAAAGATTTGTTTCTCAAACCCATGCTAATAAAGTCATATATTGAAACATTGCTCCTCTGGAAGGTGGTTGGAGCAGAAGATAAAAGAAGAGATGAAGAAAAGCAGAAATTAAAACAAAAAATAAAATACTTTGGTATACTTTGGTATATTTAACAGATTGTGAGGATGTGTCCTGCCTGTATGCAGTTCTGTTCAGTGTCGAAATAATTAGGATTGATGTTGTTTGGAGAATTGGACTGTCAACACTGATGTGGATGATGCTTCAGAGTATAAGTACAAGTTGGTTTCTTTCTGTTCATCTGTGAGGAAAGTACTGTTAATAGAAAAGCATAATAATAAAAAAAAAAAATCTGTGTCATGTTACTGACGGTTTTTTCTAAAGTTTGCTTCCAGTCTGATTTCCTGTGTTTATTGTCTCTTTTCTCCAAGGGAGATGCATTAGCAAAGCGTGGCTATGTGATGGCGATATTGATTGTGAGGATCAGTCTGATGAGGATGATTGCGAGGGCTATATGTGTGGACCACCAAAATACCCTTGTGCTAATGATACCTCCATCTGCCTACAGCCTGAGAAGCTCTGCAATGGGAGAAGAGATTGTCCTGATGGATCTGATGAAGGCGATCTTTGTGGTACTTCTTTTAGACATGTTTTCCTGATTATTCTTGCTATTGTCTCTCACAATACTTACTGTTGAAAAAACAGTCCTCATGTTAATCTTACTGAAATTTTATCGCAGTAGCCTATGTGAGAATTTTTACTTAACTTAAATCGTACTGGGTTTGTGCTTAAAGTATTAGTTTTCTTCAAATAAAGGCAAACATAGTTCCTTAGGTTAAGACTTTCATTCCCTAACCCCATAAAATACTCCTGGAGGTAAACAATCTAAAAGGCTCTGGTATATATGAAAAGATTTAAGCTAATTTGCAGTTCTCTCCAACTACAGAAGCTTGAGTTGATAGAATCCTGTCAGTAGCTGTGTAGGAGTTCATGAAGACGTGCATTGGGATGACTAGGAGGAGTTAACATTTCTCCCTGATGGTGGTGTTGAAAGGATTTCATGGCATGTCAGACAATGTAGGTTATCTCAGCAAAATTGTATTCAGTAAAAAATGTACAAAAATAATTATATAAATCTGACAGAAGTATAACAGATAACCTAATTGAATTATTATAAAACATATGCAAAGATAAAATTAATAGATTTTAAGACAGCTTACAATACTATAGCAGTGGTATTGTACTGTAGTGATGGTTTAGGGATAAAAGTGAAACAGGGTTTGTAGAAAAACTTAGGTAATTTTATGATTTTTATAAAATTAATTATTTTATAACTTTTATATAATTATATATAATGTATACTGTTATTATATAATTAGTAATTA
Organism: Burhinus bistriatus; assembly: GCA_013397275.1. Taxonomy (NCBI): domain Eukaryota; kingdom Metazoa; phylum Chordata; class Aves; order Charadriiformes; family Burhinidae; genus Burhinus; species Burhinus bistriatus. The sequence continues at coordinate 1,329,788 of VYXH01007509.1, forward strand.
TTGTGTCAACAATTTGCCTCTCCCCACTGACCCTGCTTTGCATAAAATATTTTACAATCTCCAGCATCGTTACGAAGCATTTGGAGATGTTTGCAAGCATTTTCACCCTGTAGGATCTGTCTTTACTAGGAGACTCTGTGCTGGGCTAAGCGCAGTTGCTTAGCGTAGGAGGCAGAGTTCACTGGCTGGGCAACAACTGCTGCAGGATATGGCAGGGACCCCTTTACGTTCTCCTGCTCTGGTGGTCTGCAGACTGTACTGTAAGAGGGCATCTTAAATTCACTCTTCCTCTGGAATATACGTTAAGATTATGTTGTAGACCTAAATCCTCTGAGAGCTACGTAGGTATCCCATGCTGTCTAGTCTCAAAGGGAAAGAAATTCTAGTCTAAGGTCACTTATATCATTTTTATGCTATTTCTGTGTATGGACAATTATCTTCCTACTAGTAGTAGCCCATTATGACACCTCTATCCTGTTGGGTACTGTATAGGGCCAAGCTTGGTTTTTAATGGTTGTTACAACTTCTGGATGGTGTGTTATTGGTCAACAGGTATTTCAGCAGTTGTTAATTATTTAGTTTTAAAACATACCTAACCATAACCTAAAGGGTAAATATGGGATGTTGTTCAACACATTTGCATGTTAGACACATTAAAGAGCTCGAGTCTTTTTTGTCATGATAAAAAAAGCCACAAAAAACCCAAACTTGAAATCTGAACAAAGGACTGTTAGAAGGCAGCTTTTTTAAAAAAAAAAAAAAAAATTATTTTTATTAAGTGGGAAGGAAATAATTCTTCTGTAGAAAACTGTTGTGGTTTTGCATCTTACCACAAGTGAGCAAGCCTTTCAGAGACTTGTTAGAATCAAACAAAATAACTAAAAGATACAAATAGATTAAAAAATAAAAGTGAAGCCTGATTTCCAGTGCAACAATGGACCAGTTTGGCCCTCCTGTTGATTCCCTGGATATCTGTAGTACTAGGGGGTAAGGAGTAGTTCTATGCTTTTTTGCTCCAGAGGTCACAGAATTTCTCACAGGCACAATTATCATGCTTTTAATGCAGATGCTTTAAAGGTTTCACAAATCACCTTCAATTCATTTAGCAGAGCTTTGCAAATCTTCAGTTACCTGCAGAATATAATGTGAGAGCACTGACACAGAGAATGCAGAAGTAGTATTCTCTAGTAGCTTTTACTGGAAAAGAAAGAAATCCTGGTTTTTACTTCTTATTTGTACATGTTTCTTTAACAAGTTGCTTGTGATATAGACACATAGGACTAAGACTTGGAGCCTTCTCCCTGACAGCTCAAGTGGCTGGAAGCAAGGGAAGTATTTGGGAAAGTATGATTATTTCTCTGTGCATCAGCTTTCAGATACCATTGAAGATGGCTGAGTTATAATGGTCATTGGACTGGCTCTGTATGGACACTCTTTAATTATTAATGAATGAAATAATATGCATGAAAGTCTGAAAACGTACATACATTTTACATCTGTCATGCTAAGACCTTGAGAGGTTGCAGTCAAGCTACCATGCTGAATACTTACAGATTAAATAATTTTAAAAATTAATATAGAAAGCTGTTTAACAAACGTAAAATTCAGTTTGCATTTCTTTAGAGGCCTTTTATGTATTTTAGTTCACCTAGTGACTTTAGGAATATACAATATAACTGACAGCCCTTGCAGCACTTAATGTGGTTTTTTTTTCCATGTTATTTCAGATGAATGTTCCCTTAACAATGGTGGATGTAGCCATCAATGTTCTGTGGTTCCTGGAGGAAGAATTGTATGCTCCTGCCCTGCAGGATTCAGTCTTGGAATAGACAACAAAACTTGTGAGATTATGGATTACTGTACCAAGCACCTTAAGTGTAGTCAAGTATGTGAACAGCATAAAAATACTGTCAAGTGCTCATGTTACGAAGGCTGGAAGCTCAGTAAGGATGGAGAAAATTGCATTAGTACTCGTAAGTTCAAATTCTGACTATTTTCAATATTCCAGATGTTAATACCCATTATGTCCGTTTAGTGAGAGGTTATTTCCTTTTTCTTTTTTTTTCAATTAAAAATATAGTCTTGGATTATCCAAGTGTATGGCTGATAGCAGTCTGAAGAACTCATTAAACCTGTCCCTATTCTTGATGCAGGATGAAGGGGCATTGCAATGTTAGTTCCTTGCTTATAAGGCTTTCTAAGAATGTTAATACCAAATAATGTCCAAGTTTGAAGTTTTATACAGTTTTTCATTTATATTTAATATGCAGGGGATATGTATATGTAACTTTGTGTATATATCTGGAATATGAGGGATTTTCTTTGTACGTTGGAGAAATGGATCAATCTGTGACACCGTGATATTGATCAGTTTTACTTGAGGGTTCAGAACTTTAATTTTGAACGTGCATGCATACGCATATAGTCAATTATCTACTGCCTGTTAGCATTCACAATTTAAGCTATTTTTTCACCTATGACACTCTGCTACTTGTTTTTTGACATTCATAAGCCCATTCAGCTCACTAATCAAGAAAACCAACATAAGTCAAAACGGCAGAGGGGAATGCATTCCCCTCATTACTCACTATTAACATTTACTGAAACATGATTTAGAAACTATGTTACGGGTGTCTTTTTCAAGTGCAGTGTGGATATGTGTATAAAATACAAACGTGAATGTGCAATATAAACTGTCATCACATCTTTACCCCCCCCCCCCGCAGGGAGTTAAAAATAACATTGATTTTGTTGTCTAGATTTTTGAAATTTCAGTGTAGGATTCTTTGATATTTTTATTCTTTATTATCTTTAGGTTTTGATGGTATTTTGTACATTCTGAGTAGAAATATCTCCCAATTTATTTGAGTATTTCCTAATTCAGTAGATACCATGATATTCTTTATTTGTTCCAGACACTCAGCATTTCCTCAGATGAATCACATGAAAAAACTCTGAATCAGTAAGATAGAAATAAAAGCCCAAGTTTCCTATTGCTAGTCACCTGAGATAATTTAGTAGTTAGAAGCCAACTTAATGATCCATATTTCAGAAAAGGCAAATTCTAATACTTCTGCTTTGACAATGTTTGAGCTAATTTACAAAATATTTTAGAATTTCATTACAGTAGTAACGAAGCCCATAATTTACTTACGGCCAAAACATTTATTGCATGTTATAAGAATAATGTTTCTTTTTGCCCAAACAATGAATAATTAAAATTTAATTTTATGTCATGGATGTTCTCTTAAATTACACATTTTGCCTTTGAGGTATTTTTTTAATTCGTTAAGAATGTGGCTTACTTTCATCAGGCTGGAATAACTGCTGTTATAATTTCCGGAATGATCTCCAAATTGAGTGTGTCTTCGTAATTGTTACTGTCATATGTAAATAGTTACTACTACAGTATGAGATCAGGAACGAATGTTGTTCAGACGTTACTGAGCTATGTTGATAGTAAACTCTCAAATCATGCTTCACTGGCATATTACTGTGGTTCTGTATATCTGAACCTTATTTTATTGCTGTTAAAATTCTTATTTTACAACACTGCTTTAGTCTTATTCTCATTGACATTTGATCAATCTAATTTGTTTTATCATGGACATTTCCAATAATTCAAAAAATGCATTCTTAATGGGTTACAGAAATGAAAGGATTAAAAGCATTTAAGGCAGTGTTAGTAACTTGGTGGAGGAAAGCTTGAAACAAACTTGAAATTAAAGCAAATAGAAAAGACCAGTTTTTGGAAGCTAGGGGAGAAAACCCCAAATATACTCACTTATGCTGAAAAGTAAGGAAAGTGAGACTACAGTTTCTCAGGTTTTCTTAAGCCTGCTTAAAGTTTATTGATGTTGGTGAGAATCTGAAGTTACAAATTGATTTTTACAGATTTTCTCAAAGAATGTAATATTAAATATGTGATCTGAGACTGGTGATGTCAGCTGGTATAAAGAAAAAAATGATACCTTTCTTTACAAACTGTGAAGATACTGTCCTAATGCCATCAAAGCTGCAACAAAATTATTCCATGCTAAATATGGCATATGCTTTTACAGTCACTAATAATCTTTGCCCCTTTCAGTTTATTTCATTTGAAAGTAATGATAAATACTCTGAAGGACAGATACTCTGATACTTTAGTTGTTGACTATGCGAACAGCATTTTAGTAAAGTGAGCACAATTTTGGTTTCATTTGTGAATCTGTTAGCCTTAAAATGTCCATACCATTTATATCTGTGTGCATGAGACCTTAAATGAACATAAAACAAAGAAAAAAGCTTTCAAGTACTATTACAAGTAGAGTCAAAGTGATCTTGCAAAGATAAACAGTGCCCCAAATGCCAAACTGCTTCTTCAATAATACCAGTTGTTATAAAGTAATTCTTAGAAGACCTATTTATAATGCCTTGAACTGGGAGTAGATATGTATTATATTAGAGCAGTAACTGATAATCATTTTTCCAGGAGAGAAAAATTACTCAGAGGAAAATGGTTACCTTGCCCTTACGTACATTTTTTTGCTATCTAAAATAGCACTTTCGTATATACAGTCAAACATTTCACTAGCGCACACCAATAGCCTGTAAAGTAAGTATGCAGCACTTCACTTTTTCAAAATATTGTAAAAACACTTACTTCAGTGTCCATCAGAAATCTCATGGGAATACGAATGCTGAAAATGCAGTAATGTATGTGATTTTTTTTTTTGACGGCATATCAGAATCAAATAGTGTGCTTGTCAGACGAATCTAATGAATTACCAGAGAGATATAATGAGTTATGGAATAATAAGTATATAGAAATAAATTGTGTAAATTGAGCAGTTCTTTTCTCTATAGTTTCTCTTTCAATGTCTTTCTCATAGTTTCCCCTGTTTCCCCTTCTTTCTGCTTACGTTCTCTTCATTTCTTGAGGGTTTTAAGTGTTGCTGTGTTTTTCTTGTTCAGAGTTTTTTCACTTTCCATATCTCTTGTTTTGTCTAGTTTGCTTATTGCTGTTCTGCCATGTGTACTGTTACGTTACTGACTTCCCAAAGACTAAATGTTTCATTCACGTTTAAATTTGTATCGATTGAACTAAAAGTATGCTACAGAGCTCCATTATTCAGATAGAAAGTCAATATAAATTATATATTTTCATACTCTTCTTCCTAGTTTCTCATGGAACACATTTCAAAATAAGTTGTGCTGATATATTGCACTTGAACTCTTTTAGAAAGGAAAAACCAAAACTGTTCTTGAAAGATATTTAAATTTCATGTTTATGTTCAGCCTTTCAGAATGTGGTATAATAAAAGCTCGATGAACTCAGAAACATTTAGCTTAGTATAGATTTAGTTAAAAAATAACTTTTCTAAGCTGTGGGAACTCTGTTATATGACTCTTTCTATATATATTTGGAAAAGAGGATGATGTGTCTGTATGCTTGATCTGTTTTAGCTGGGTTTAAATTCAATTTTGTTATAATTTCCAGATAGCTTTCAATACTAAAATGGGTGTGGGGTGAGGTGGTCCAGTTGAATCGTCTCTGAGCAATGTCAAACTTTTCATGAATTGGTTTTTGTTCAGACTCTTTATGAAGCTATCATTTTCCTTTGAGGTAAATTTCATAAGAGCACAGTGTAGGTTGCTTGCTGGGCTACTGTTGCTACAGTAAGCTTCCGTTAGCATTTTTCCCGAGAAAGAATTTTAAATTAAAACTACTGGAAAAGGTGAAGCATTATTCTTTCTATATAGTCTTTTTTGAGCATGTTGTTTAGGCAGTTTTCTTCTATCAGATTTTTTCTTACAACTCTTAATGCAGTTCATGCTTTATGTTTCTATCTTTTTTTTTTATACACTTACCTGCATGGTATAGAAGCTTGGTGCAGTCATGAAATCAGAAGGTACAGAAATGTTTGATTTTTCTCTAATAAATTGTTAACGATTACTTTTCTTTAAAAAAAACTTTAAAAATTGAATTAATAACCGTTACATTGAATTGAGTTAAGGTGAGGTTTTTTATGAAAATACTCTTAATTGGTAAAATAAAAAGCATTTGCTCTCAATTTCCAGAAGAGGAATCAAGTGAGAAAATAACATTAAGTTTTGTTTTATAGGGTGATGGAAGCATAACCTTAAATCAAATTGATTCAATTCAGTCTGAAAATTCTAATTCACTATAACATAGCTCATTTTATACAGTCATTGAATGATAAGGTTGGAAGGAAGATCAAAGGCTACCCAAATACTGCTATTGTTTATGTGCTTCCAGAGACCTTCAAGACACCTTCAATGGTGAACTCCAAGTTTCCCAGGGGCGAGATATTTCAGTTGCTCATCTTCCTAAAAGATTTTTTTTTCTAGTCTTTCTGAGTCTTCCTGCTCCAGTTGAAGTCTTTTATCCTTGGCCTACTTGTTATTTATATAGAAAATAAGGATTTTCCCATTTTTAATTCATCAGCCTTTTGTGTCTTTGGAGAATTTTACGTGCTTCCACTCATCATCTTATTGTGTAGTTTTTTTTAAACTCAGCAGTTCCAGTTTGTTCATTCTTTCCTTGCAGGCCACGCTTTCTAGACCTTTTACAACACTTGCTGATTTCCTTTTGCATGCCTGTAGTTGACTCACATTCTTCTTTGAGCCATGCTCAAAACAGCGTACAGCATTGTAGACTGCCTTCACCAAAGCTTAGGAGCAGGGAGTGGAAGGGTTATGTCATATTTATTTCAAGTGCAAAACTTGAGTTGACTTATTTACAGTGCCATGCCATTGTTGATCTAATTTTCTAGATTCTTTCCTACAGATCTGGTATCCCAGCAATTGTATACTCAGTTTTATGCAGCTTATTGTCCTTGAAACATGGTACTTAATACACATGCAATAATACAGTTCTAGACTCCAGTCACCCCGGCTATGATGATTGATTGCTACGTGAGGTAAAGCAGAGTGGTGGCTGGACTCTGGCTCACAACTCGCCAGCCAGGCAATAATTACTGCTATCCATTTGGCTATATTTAAATAACCTTATCATAGAGGAACCTATGTAAAACGGTTTCTGTCTGCTTTCTGAATTCTTTCCAGAGAAATTTTGCACTGCGATGCAGTGTCTCGTATTTTTGTTGCAATATCAATCATTCTCTTACTTTATTGTAGTATCACACCTATGACTTGACTGTATATCAACCAACATAACCAAGGAACTGAATTTACATCTTTGTATTGTTATGGGAAGGGTAAGAAGGGGGGGGGGGACAACAGCATATGACCTGCTCATTTAAACCAAAATATCCAAATAAGGAAAATGGTGTTGCTTTGACTGCTTACCCATTTCTTGTTGATTGACATTCATAATTATTGTACCTTAAATTTGTCGAGATCCCATTGAATTCTAATCCTTTTCATCAGTGTACTTGATAATTTGCACCGTAGATTATGTAGTTTAAGATAGACTTCCTCTATTTTGAATGAAAAAACCCCTTCCAACACAGCACAGATTTATGAAGTTTCTTTTTTCCATTGTGGTGCTAATTACTGAGAAACTTAAAAGAAGCTACTGGTGATGTCCATCATGAATGTTCTTAAGCATTGGAGTTGCCTAAAAAAACAGTATGTCAGTAGCCTGTGGTCTCCTGCATAATAGCTGCTAATTTGGCAGAAATTGGGAAGTGCCATTAAAGTGTTTCTAAGGTTCAGATAACTGGTACTTGTGAAATAGCTACTAACATCAGTGATCCTGTTCTTCATTAAGTTATTTAACTACCACAGAGCTTTGAAAAATTGGCTTTGCAGAAAGTCATTCGTTGCTTTAACAAATAGGAGGATCATTTGGAAAGTCCAAGCCAGATTGTGAACAAGTACTTCAAGAGCAGAAACATAGCTCTACTGAGGTACCTGATTAACTTAAATCACCATAGATAATTTAATCTGTATGTGCAATGGTTATCAAGAGAAGAACATGAAATTAATCTTTTCAAAGATTTATATAAACATCTTTCTATTTGGTGATAACTTGTGGGACATTTTCTTTGAACATTTTAGAACAATGCAATATTGCCTATTGCCATAAACTGCCGATAATCTGTCTTTTATATAAAATGGAGGTTTAACTGTATGGAAAACAAAACCCCCAGTATCATTTGTGTTTCACTGTAGAAGAAAGAACTTGGGGGGAGGGGGGAGGGATTGATGTGAAAAACTTCATTAAAGTGGATATACGAAGTTCATTCAACAGTTTACAGAATCCATTTTTTGTCTTTCTTGTTTGTTTTATTAACGCAGATACTTGTTTGTAAAACTTTTCCTAATCTAAAATATGTAAGAACTATAATAAAAAAATCAATTTTATAATATGGCTGACCTATGCAGAGAGTGTTTACAGATATTTATGTATAATTTGATATAAGCTCACAGGCACAAATAATCTAGTATTAATGGAATAGCAAAGGCAAGAGAATTTTAGTGGTAGTTGGATTTGTGATGAGGTGTATCAATAAGCATATAAAAAGTTCATTTCCTGTTTTGGTAGTTTAGAGTGTTTTTTTTTTTTTAAGCAATTGAATTGAAAACACAAAGTACATTTTATATATATATTAAAATGGTACATTATGTATATTTTAGTAAATTGTTTCAACTAACTGGCATTTGAAACAATGTATAATTTAATGGATTAATTATTTCTGAAAATTTTGAGAAAACATTCTGATTTTCATAACGTGACTTTTTAAAGCTCTAATTATGGACTCCTTGTGGTACAGCTACAAAACACAGTTCAGTAGTTGAGTTTGGTATTCCACAATTTAATGTTTAATATCTCTAGTTGTCTCAAAGATAATGCTAGAAGGGAGAAATGAGGTCTGTGTGACTAAAAATATATTTGAAAGACTCCTTATCAGAAGATGAATTGTTTTAATCATCCGTTTCTCCTGATAAAGTGTTCTGTTGTTCTTATTCCACATGTCATTTATATCAATATGTAACAATATCTTCTTTATTATTCTTTTGAAATGTATAATCTTCTGCTTCCAGATCCGTTTGAGGCTTTCATAATTTTTTCTATTCGACATGAGATCAGAAAAATTGATCTTCACAAACGTGACTACAGCCTCTTAGTTCCTGGTTTAAGAAATACAATAGCACTTGATTTTCATTTCAGTCAGAGTTTACTGTACTGGACTGATGTGGTAGAGGACAAAATTTACAGAGGCAAGCTCTCTGATACTGGAGGTATGAATTTAATATTTAATTTCTTCACAGTAAGAACAACTGGAATTACAGGGTGTTGGACCTGATAAATCATAACTGAGCTACCATTCACAGAAATGGAATTTATGATGGCATTTTGCCTTTAAAAATGTGTGTATCTAGATTGTGCTTGATGTAGAGCTAGAAAAAGACTTTTTGTCATGAATGTTCCCTTCTGCAATAGGCTATAGGGGTAAGAAAATGGCAAATGAAAAGGGCTGATATTTCTTCCTGGTCCAATGAGTGCCGTATTGATTTTTTTTTCATTTTTTCACCTTATTAAAAATGTGTAAGAATTTATAAGATGTCTGATAAATTATCTGCTCTCACTAGGTGAAAGATTTTACTTTAAAATTGTATAGCAATCAGAAAGCCTTGTTCTTTGCCCTGGTGACATAATTATGGCCTGTAACTCAATATAATCTCATAATATATACAAAAGTGTTTCTGCAAAATGTTCTTTGAAGTGTATATTCAGGTGCTTTCATTCCTGCATGAGCTAACAGGCATAAGCATGTTTAACTTTCTTTTGTAAAAGTTCTCATATGCATTCATGCATATGTTCTCCAACACATTTGGGTTGTGTTTTCTGGGTTTTTTCTTCTCCTGAGTAGATGATATTTGTGGGTATTTTTATATCCACAGATCCAGACCAGGAAAGAAATATCCTGCACTGCTAAGTATGTAAAGACAGCCAAAGACTTGCTACTTGTCATTAATGGTTGTGGTGCTTGTATGAAACCAGTAGGGTAGTCTGTTGCTGTTGCACTGTATTATAATCACACTGTACCAGAACCCAAGTGGCTTCTGTGCTGGATTAAAAAGAAAATAATTTATTCCCTCAGTCTTGCAGCTGTCAAGAGCTAACTTGCAACTGCAAAAAGCACTGTGCCTTCCTGGAAGTCCTGAGGGCTAACAGAATGCTTCTGTAGTTGCCCTTTGTGTGAAAAATTTTGAGACCCTCCAGACGGTCTGGAGGGAGCAGCTGTTTTTAGACAGTGACAGTATGAACAAAGTAAGGTTATTTATTGCAGAGCTTTTCAAAATGTGTAGTCCAAACAGGGTTCTCCCTGCCATTTCTGTCTTCATCACCATCTTTCAGTTTTCTCTTTTTCTGATTGAGAAATACTGAAATAGAGCTGCGTGAGTTTTATCTAGTATGTCTAGTCCCTGGGAGGCAAAGCATGAACATGTCCTTCACAGAGGGTGCAAAAGAGGACCCTGGTAACAGGGCACATGCACGTCTCCTGTCTTACTCTACGTGTGATCTCTGACCTTTACTGAAAGTGTCAGAGCTTTACTTACTACAGCATCAGAGAACTAAAAATTTCTATTACTGTGGAATTAAGTTTATTTGTATATTGCCAAAAGTGTACTTATTTACAGCGGCCTATCGCATTTGTAAAGAAAAAATGTCACGTGGAACAAAGTAGTATCATCCATCAAATTAATCAAGAATTCACTCCAAGAGCATATGATAGACTTGTATGTCCATGTTCACTATATCAGACTCTGTATTAGTTCTTTAAGACTCTCTCTTTCTGCCTTCCCTCCCCCTTCTTTTTTTTTTTNTCTTTTTCTGCCTTCCCCCCCCCTTTTTTTTTTTTTTTTTTTTTTTTAAGGTGTTAGTGCCATTGAGGTCGTAGTACAACATGGCCTGGCCACACCTGAAGGTCTTACTGTAGATTGGATTGCAGGAAACATATACTGGATAGACAGCAATTTGGACCAAATTGAAGTAGCAAAACTAGATGGCACTTTGAGAACAACGTTAATAGCAGGAGCTATGGAACATCCGAGGGCTATTGCTTTGGATCCCAGATATGGGTAATTAGAAAAAGATTACTTTTTCATGTTGCAAAGTATTTTAAAGGTGCAGGTTTAAGTGTGAGATTTTGATTTCCTTTTTTGCTGTGAGTTATAGTTCCTAATTTGTCTTTAACAGTTCTTGAAAGTATATTTTGAGTGAAATACAATCCATTATTAGTGTATTTTGCCCCAATGAAAAGGGTTAAGAAGAGGTAAGTTGGGAGATACAGGGGTCTCTGTTGGCAAATTACTTCCCTTGCTATGTGATTGTTTCATTTAATTTTTTAGTGTAGATGATAGTAACTGAAGCTTTTGGTCTAACCTTCCTGTGTGGTTAATGGACAGATTTTGGTATTGACAAGCTGATTCATCTGACTTAGAGACTGATTTTTTTGGTGGGACTATAAAGGTACAGCTTAGATGTTACTATAAGACTAAAAGTTGAGTGAGGTAAATCCCACCTTTTGTGTTTTGTTCTCCATCTTTACAGTGGAGAGAATGCTTACCAACTTCTGTCAGTATTTTTCCTACCTATTCTTAAGGGATATTATTAAACTGGAACATTATATAATCCTAAGCAACTGAGTGTGGTAGATTCAGCCTACTACCATAAATATGTTATCTAATGCCTGTCATAATTAAATGTTTCTAGTAAATATTAGATTTTTTCATAATAGCAAACAAAATATTAATTAAAACAGGCCCAAATTGTTGTTTTGTTGTTTTTTTTAAAAAATATGCTTAAATTAAAATATTGCATGATTTTGGTAATATGCTAACACAATGAAACCTGTTTTCCCATAAAGTGTAATTTTAGCAATCATCAGACATATAAATTTATTTAACAATTCCATTTTAAAATCTTCACAGTAAAAAAACCTACTACATTAAAACTTTGCTTAGGATATTTTTGCTTCCTTTTAAAATTAGCCTTTCATTTTTTTGGCAGAGTAACAATGACCCATACGTGCCATTTATATTAAAATTTATGTCAGTAGACTTAAGTAGTGAAAGGGAAGTAAAACTGTTCATGGAACCCTTAACTCCCCATTGAGCTAGGTGTCAGTTCTGATTCTGTATTGAAATTCAGTTTGCTACTGCAAAAATTTCATGATTCTTGGAGTTAGAGCGGTACTTTGAGGCTATAAGAAATTGCAACCTCATTACCCAATATTGTGTGTAGATGGATCCTAAGAGGAGTGACCAAAAGGTGTAATAGTCAATAGCTACATCCTCTTCTCATAATTATTGTTCTTTCAGAGAGAAAAAAACCCAACAAAACAATAAATTAAATGTGGCTACAAATAATATAAATTACAGTAAGTTTGCAGAAATCATCATATTTAATTTTCTTTAGAAACCTCCTATGGTCTATCATGGTCTTCACTGAATATTTATATCAGAAAATATTTAATATTTTTATTAGGAAGAAATCTATCACTCTGAGGGTGGTGAGGCACTGGCACAGGTTGCCTAGGGAAGCTGTGGAGGCCCCATCCCTGGAAGTGTTCAAGGCCAGGTTGGATGGGGCTTTGAGCAACCAGGTCTAGTGGCAGATGTCCTTGCCCATGGCAGGGGGGTTGGAACTAGATGATCTTTAAGGTCCCTTCCAACCTAAACCATTCTATGATTCTGTGAAACACTGCTGTGGACATAAAAATAAAAGTAAGTATAGGTCCCAGATCCCTCTGGACCTAAAATTCTGAATTAGGAAGTACATTCTTTAATGAGTAAGGACCCTGCCCTCTCAGTTCAGGTTCTAGAAAGCTTATTTACAGAGTGCCTCGCTTATCTATAGAGATCTTTAAAAAGAGGCATCCTGTTAGCAGAAGAATTGGCAGATAAGCTGTTGAAATTAAATGGTTGGTGGGGGGGGCGAATAAATCAAATCACCACTCTTCCTGAAACTGAAGGCTTAATCTGCTTTTTGAAAAGCTAGAAGCAATTGTGTGCTACGTTTTGTTAGAAGTGAGGAAAGAGTAAAGTCTTTGAACACAGATGGGAACAGCTCTTCAGTCTTTTCACAAATAAATATGAATAAACAAACACTGATGATTCCAAGTAGATGGCGAGGCTGCCATATCTCCATGCCATTGATTCCAACCTGCAGCAAGGCTGAGCATGTGTTCCCAGTCCACACACACATACAGATGCACATATACAACATACATAAATGTATATACATATAGACATGAGTGGCCACAAAGGTCTACACAGGCAGAAATTCTCAGCACTGACACAAACGGCATCAATGGTCTTATCCTGTTAACCTCTCTGGCTCTTAAGGATGAAGTTCTTTTAGTAGGGGATATATATGTGTGTATAATGCAGATTCCTCCAGTAGCTGGGTTTAGACAGTCAGCCTACCCCGTGGCTGGCCCCGGGATCACTGGGTGGCTCCACTGCCAGCTCCAGGACATATGAGCCCCCAAGGCTGCAGCCCCACGCCAGCTGCTGGTGAGGATCCCACCACACACACTGCTGTAGCTGGGCGTAGGTACCCAGTCTTTCCCAGTATCTAGCCCTGGATGCTTGCTGTCCCCAGCTGCCACACGGGGCACGCACGTAAATGTCTTTCAGTCAGGCCCTGGACCTCAGTGTCTCTCTGCCAGTTGGCCTGGCCCCCCCGGTCTCTCTGGTAGCCAACTCCCCTGGGTGTCTTGCTGCCAGAGACACATTGTTATGGTTTGAAGAACCCACAACAATTTATTGTCATTTAGACAGTTATTCTATCACCTGATGACCCCTCCCCACTGAGGATGGGGAATCAGAAAAAAACAAGGAAACCCGAGGGTTGAAATGTAAACAGATTTAATAGAATAAGACTAAATAATTAACATTAATAACACTAAAGAACCAGTATTGATCCCGATACCAATATGAAGTACACCAGGATTATACTCAGCCTGTTGTATCCATAGGATGCTGTGCACTCCCAGCAGTGGACAGCAAATGTCGGACACTGCGAGAGCTACAGCTTTGGGAGGACGGGAAGGGCTCCGGGCTCCGGCACCAGGGCAAGAAGGTCTCAGTATCTCAGCCATCAAGGGAGAGCGAGCACTCCTCAGCAAACTTTCTAATTTATATTGAATGTGATGCTCGTGGTATGAAATAACCCTGTTGGCCAGCTCGGGTCAAATGCCTGGGTCTCGCTCCTCCTCATCCCTGCACCTGGCGAGCTCAAGAACACTGAGACCTTGAAACCCACACACCACAGCTGGTTATAAAGTAAATACCTTCACAAATTCAGATACTAGAGTCTTCTAAAAATGCAGTTTTCCCAAGCATTAAAGAGACCTTACTGAAAAGTAAAATTAATGAAAGAGAAATTAATCCTGTGTCGCTCAAACCAGGCCGCACCCACATACATCTGGCTGCCAAGCCCCCTACCCCACCCAGCAGATAGCCTGGCTTCGCCTTTGCCAGCCATCCCACCCTGACAGGCACACCCTCGCTCGCTCCGGTGGCACCCCAGAGGTACGGGCCCTGGGACCTGCCGTCTGGCTCCAGCTGCTGGCACACAGCTGTCTGTACACACAGCACGCACACGGAGCAGAGGCCCTCGCCTAGGGAGAGAGAAGGGAATTTGGTAGGAAGACAGGCCTTTTTATACCCTTATCCTTCATTATTTAAATGTAGCATCTACTATTTGTTCCCAGGCACTAAATGGAGAGGCGTTATTAGAGTACGTGTTCAGGACTGAAGCTGTCTAATGTTACTTGTCAAAAGTTTTGTTACAGTTTGCCTCTCTGCCATTAGCTCTTTACAACTAATTAAAAGTTTTCATATCAAAATTATTCTTTTCCTTTAACAAATAAAAAATTTCTGTGTTGCTGAAAACTTAATAAGCTGAGGACAGTTAGAGTGTATTTTTGGCCTTTTGGTGACACTGCTTCTGCTACTTAACAGGAAACTTCTTTGGTTATATAAATGTAAGCTCTCCTTATTGGAGAAAAACCAGAGATAGTACATAACTGAGAGAGCCTACTATACAACGCATCTTTTCAGTTTTCTTCGAAAGACTAATCTGTATAAAATTCATTAGTGACATACCAAAATCTAGGGGTCTTCCTTGGAAAACTCTTAATAATAAATGGAAATCTCTAGTTCATTGTGTTGTTTGCTACCTCAAATCACCTTTCTTCCCTTTCTCCCCTCCCAATCCTCTTCATCCGTGGATTGCTTTCAAAGGCTATCATTATAATTTTTTGTAATGAGCTGGGTTTCTAATTATAGAAGGAAGACAAGACAAGCTGTTATTTGTATTAATGGACATGAAAAAGGGAACGCTATTAAACTTCTAGTTTTTAAAAAACATCTTGAGTTTTATGATTGCTGTAACACTAATGATGAAATATTACCTCCATGTTATTTTAGGACTTCAAGGAATTTATATAGTTGCCCAAATTCATCTGTTTATTCCTTTAATTTAAAATGTGAATATTTGAACTTTTTTCTAACTGTTCTCTTAATGAACCATTTGAAACTATTCTGCATGCTTTAATATTTTCTTATATCTCTTTTCTTTTCCCTTTCCTCTCACCAGAATTCTCTTTTGGACAGACTGGGATGCAAATTTTCCTCGCATTGAATCCGCTTCCATGAGCGGAGCAGAAAGAAAGATCATATATAAGGATATGGATACAGGAGCGTGGCCTAATGGCCTTACTGTAGATCACTTTGAAAAAAGAATAGTATGGACAGATGCCAGGTAAGTGGTAACGGTATTCTTATCTGTTTATAAATCCTTATTCTTACATACAGAAATGTCAACCACATTGTAAGTGGATTGTAGTTATGTACATTATGTACATAAAGAGTCTTGGGTGCAAATGTACAGTATGTACATTTCTTTAATTCCATTGGTCTTCATTCCCCTCACACACCCAACTCTGGACCCAGGAGGCCATTTCACCTCAGCCCTGGAGCTCAGCCCCTGCCTGAGTGACACCACTGGAGCACCAGTCTCCAGGCTAGCCACAGCACTGCTGGACAGGGGGTCCTGTTGGTCCAGACCCCAACCCCCAGGGTGGCTGCCTGACCTGACCCTGTCTTGTCACCAAAAGCTTTTCTGGTGTTTTGGACTCGTGGCTGAACCTGGCTGCCACCCCTGGGGCCTGCCCTGCTTGCCTTGCTCGGAAGCAGTGGTATGTGGCCTTGGACAGTAAAACTCTGCCCTGCCAGCTGTGGTATCATCCATGGCTCATGGCTCCCTGTGCCTTAGAAAGCAGTCGCCCATTTCTCCTCCCTGACATTTACACATGGAAGACCCAAGCTATTTCACTGTTTTTTTCCATAAGTTTGTCTGAATGGAAACTGATTTTCCTGCTGTATTTTCACAGCACGGAGGTAAATTTGAATTTAAAAAAGAACATACAAGCAAACCAGTGTTTCATATCCCTAGTTAAGTGGAAAACGTGAACTAAATAATCTCTGAAGTTAACGATTGCACTGTGAACATTCTTTGGTCTTACCAGTATGTAAGAGTAAGGTTTTTATACTTTTTGCACCAATGTCATAATGGTTGTGTGACTTTTATTTTAGTTTTATGTAATCTTAAATTTGGGATTATCCTGTAGGTCAGATGCCATTTATTCTGCATTATATGATGGAACCGGCATGATAGAGATTATACGGGGTCATGAATATCTTTCTCACCCTTTTGCTGTTTCTTTATACGGGAGTGAAGTATATTGGACAGATTGGCGGACCAATACACTTGCAAAAGCCAATAAATGGACTGGCCAAAATGTCAGTGTAATACAAAAAACAAGTGCTCAGCCTTTTGATCTTCAGATATATCATCCAAGTCGTCAACCACAAGGTGACTATTTATAGAATAATTCATTATTATTCCTATGGGGGGGGGAATATTCTTTTTATGTACAAATATCTGTATGTGAATTTGCCTTGAACTGACCATTCTTACTTAAATGTCATGTTCAACACTAGTGTACCTTGGGTGGTAACACAATCTTTATTCAAAACAGAAGCTTCATGGGATCAGTGTCTGTGAATATTGCCCATTGGGACTCCTCTTCTTGGTCTGTTAAAATACAGTGCTGAACCACATTTAATTAAAAGGTTTCCAACTTAATTATTTTTTTAACTGGAGTAACTAGTCTGACAAAAGTAAACCTAAGAGTGTTAGCTGTCTTTCTTTTGTATCTCTCTAGAGGAAGATGAACTTTTCTGTGAAATAAACTGCGTATACGATTCTTAGTTGTAAATATTCACTTTGTGCTATAATCTGTCTTAATTTACTTGTTCACTTAGAGTCATAGAATCACAGAATAGTTTGGGATGGAAGGAGGGACATTAAAGATCATCTAGTTCCAACCCCCTGCCCTGGGCAGGGACACCTCCCACTAGACCAGGTTGCTCAACGCCCCATCAACCTGGCCTTGAACATGTCCAGGGATGGGGCAGCCACAGCTTCTCTGGGCAACCTGTTCCAGTGTCTCAGCACCCTCAGAGTGAAGCATTTCTTCCTGATACCTAATCTGAATTTACCCTCTTTCAGTTTAAAGCCAATACCCCTTGTCCTATCACTACATGCCCTTGTAAAGAATCCTTCCCCATCTTTCCTATAGGCCCCCTTTAGGTACTGGAAGGGGCTATAAGGTCTCCCTGGAACCTTCTCTTCTCCAGGCTGAACAACCCCAACTCTCTCAACCTGTCCTCGGAAGGAGAGCTGCTCCAGCCCTCTGATCATCTTTGTGGCCCTGCTTGACTTGTCTGACTCTATTTACTTCTCAGTCTTCTTGTTCACAGATAGGACTGCATAACTTAGATTCCACCACTGCAGACTACTACTTTTCTACCTAAATAGCCCCAATTAGGTGTTGTCCATAAACTGACACTTTTCCAAAGCGTATCCTATTCACTCAACAGCTTTTATCTTAGAATAACATTTACAATTTTCAATTTCAAATTAGCAGAGTATGTCTTTCGTGGGAGAATGAAATCAACCTGCTGGAGGCATGAGTTCGGAATTTAAAACTTCAAGAAGCACCAAAACTTAGTTTTGGTGTGGATAACAATCAAAACTGAAAGGAAGTTCACAGTATAAGTATTAATTAAATAATAGGAAATTCTTTAATATTTCTTCATACATTATATTGTAACTTTAGCTTCCCATTTTCATTGTGTAAAGGTTATCTCTTCATGTGTGTCTACTTCCGTTTCAATTTTATACCAGCTTTTATAGTATAACGTCTATTTATAGCAGAGCAGTGCTGTACAATTATGTAAGTGCATAGACTTTGTCATTAGGTATATAGTCCAACAGTAGTATTTAGTAATCTTCAGCTACAATAACTAAAGATAAAAGTATATTAATCTTGAACATAACAATTTACAAGATTTTATTTATCTGGTTCTTAAAATATGAGTGAAGTAAATATGCATCCCTGCACACCCCTTTAATGTGATGGGTTTTGCTATTTTTTTATAATTAATCACTTCCTGAACTTAGGGATTTGAGAAACTGTGTTCTGTATTTGGTGTTTGCACAGTAGCAGTAGAGTTCCCATTAGCCATTTCTTGCTGTTAGAAAAAAACGAACTATTTTCTGTTTGGACTGGGGCCAGGCCACATCTTTAGAGAGACACTATAGCCTAGGGAGACATCAGTCAGTGTTCCATAGTCACTGATACCTTGGCCTCAAGGCAAGGTATGAGCTGTTAGAAGAGTTTTCAGCAGTTATTTGCCAGAATCAAGAAGTTCAAATATCAAGTTATGTAATTGCAGCTTTTATTTTATGATGTAGAAAACACCGGATTCCAATTTATGATTGGCCTTCTGGGTTTGCTCTAAATTAATCTCTTTCAACGGAAGCAATTTCCTTCTGCAGATCTCCACTACCTAGCTTTATTGGAGCTAGAGAAAAATGGTGATACAATGCGGCTACTTAATTTTTCTTTTGAATTTGTAGCAATTTTGCAATAAATGAAACAAGATAGCATGCAGTTTAGAATCCCAAAATGAAATTAACAGTAGATTTACATTGCAAAATGTCAATATACATATGGCTCTGAAGGACAAAAATTTTGTAGTCTCAGCTCCATAGGTGTACATCTGGGTCACCTATGTAGGTGAAAGGTTATTAGCTTTTAGAATATTTCATGCAACTTATTTTAATTGAAATAAAGTGGAGCAGAGCTCAATAAATTCCTGTACCTTAAAGCAACATTATTTCAGTTAATCTAGGACAGATGCTAATTTAAGGTAGTGAAGTTATACTGAGATGTTTGTATGGATGGTGGGTTCATCTGTCAGTAAACCACATGATATTGTGGAAGGCTTCATGATCTAAGGCAGAATAATGTCACATCTCTGGAATATGAGTTTAAGACCCACTTGTCTTCACAGAATCAAAGCTGTGTGTCAGGAATGCTATTAACATAGCAAACACAAGTTTTCTAGGAAGAATGTTTTCTCGACTACCATTATATTTTAAAAATCCACTTGCTGGAAAGAACAAGGTCTTCTATTTTAGGCACAAGAACTTGCACTTGTACTTGTACCATGAGGGTTACTACTGAGGATAGCGATGAGAGGAGTAAATATAGTGCATTGGAAGGATCACAGCTTGAAAACTGTTAGAAAGCTGTGAATTCCTCACATGTTCCCCCGTTTTCTGCATTTCTCAAGGGTATTACTTTGAATTGTAAGGAGAAAAAAAAAAAAAAAAAGGCCAACAAACCAAACAAAAACCAAACAAACATGGCCATGGCATTAATTTTCTTTTTGCGTATTGAATTTTTATAGCCTAAAAATGAGGACAAACAGTATAATAACTGCTGAATATAATGTACATTGGTACCACCGGGCTCTTTGGTAATTAAAAAATGAAAAACATTGAACTTCATAGCACTGTTTTGTTACAATATTCCACTGAGGCCTGGATTGCCAGCTGTTTAAAATAAATAACTTTTTACAGAAATGTACCTTAAGATGCACATGAGCAAAGTTTTGACTATTTTATTTGGGGGAGGATTTAAAAAATTTTATTCCTTTGAGATTTTATCACAACCTTCTTGTGTACATTCTTTTTACTTCAAAACCAGCAGCAAGATTGGTATATGTATTCTAAATCAGGCAAAATATATGCAATCTTTCTGAACTTTAAATTGGATTCCTTTGTGCCTTGTGAAGTTTCCATTTTTTGTTTTAGGAATTATAAAAACAGTCTTTGCTACGTTTGTCTTAACTCAGCATCCTGTCTTTGACAACGGCTGAGTAGTGCCTACAGGAAAGTGTGGACCTGAGGGAAGACAACAGCCATGCTCCTCCCGTCCAGCCTGTCAGCTTCCTATAACTTGGTGACTGTTGAACCTAAAATGATATCTTTCTGCTTCAAAGGCTTTAAAGCCTTTGACTGATTCTTCTGGCATGAACTTTACTAGTTGACTTTTGAACTTACGCAAAACTCTTGATGTCTGCAGTTTTTTTGGCAGATGGCTCTGGTGTGTAACTATGCACTGTGTGACAGAGGACATAGTCTTGGTTGTTTTGCCCCTAACACTTGGTAATTCTGTTCAGCGTGTCCTAGTTTTTGTAATAAGAGGGGTATTGGACAGCCATTTTGTAAGTATAAATATTAATTGTTGCTTCAGAAAAGGATCTTGGAGGTACAGGTGCTATTTCAGTGCTTATCCTCGTGTACGTAACTGGAGATTGTTTTTTTTCCTTCTATATTACTATACACGTATTTAATTTTATCAGATGTTTTATTTCTGAGTCTGTCATGTAACTCTTGCACAGCTTTTCACACTTGGATTTAATTTGATCCTTTGTCACCTCTTTTTTGTTACTTACTTCAACAGTAAAGTTCTGAATTTTTGCAAGTTTTCTATAAAGCATAGCACCTGCTCCTATACGTACTATTGCCTTTGGCCTTCCCATGTGGTAATACCACAGCCTTGCAACGTTTGATATTCTTTTATATCTGCCTAGTTTGTCGGTATACTTTTTAAGGTCAGGCGTTACACATAGCGCGTTCTTAGTTTTGGATTTTTGTGATTAATTACATTTTTCTCTGGTTTTTTTTGCGGTCCCCTTTCATCTCACTGAGGCGGGAGGAGGTCAGAGAATCATTAACAAGAGCTTCAGAATTACTATAAAGCTATCATACCATATACAATAGAATATCATGAAGAATTGTGCTAACTTTGAGCTAATAATGTTCCATGGTGAATATGTAAATTTTTGTTAGATGGTATACTGACTAATTCTTCAAGTGAATGATTAAAAACTGAAGTAAAAATAGTGAATACAGGCAATAAATATGTATTTTAGAACTAATGCATTCTCTGATCAGTCTAACTTGCAAATTCCAAAGATTAATGCTAAAATAATCAGATATAATCAGGTGGTATAAGGATTTTAACTTGAGCAGGTACAACAGAAAGGTCTTTGGCCCTGTGAAAAGCAATACTACAGAAAGTATTGACAGTGAGCAGAGGATTAGATCGATAACTGATTTTAAATATGAGTGGGAAAAGATTGTCAGCAATTTAAAAGTATCCTTTTGATGTAACTGTACTGCATATATTTGGAGGTGTAGGTAGAATTTAATCATGTCACACACCATTAAAGTATAAGGTTAGAATTTTGCCTAGCTAAAATCTGATGCCAAGAAGGGGCAGGTTCAATATGAAGTTAATGCGGAGGATAAGTTGGTCCATAGTGAATGCATGTTTAGGGGTTGTCAGAGTAACTGGTCATTTGTCAGCTGGTGATAGAATGTCTGAGGGGTTTTTTTATGGGTTACTGGTCAAGAAAAAAAAAATACTATGTTTAAATAATGTTTTAGGGAGCAGTCAAGAAGAAGTATGATGAACAAGAGTGACATATGTATATATGTGCGCAGTACCGTAAAAGAAATAGATTGACAAGCAATCAGCAGTGGAAATCAATTAAATAATGCAAAAGGTTGGCCAGGTGGTGAAAAAGCCAGTTCTGTGGGTTGCCATGATCAAAGGGAAAATAAATTGGTGGAAATGATTAGGAAAGGAATAAAGAACCACAGAAAGTGAACTGTGATGGCTGTATAAATCCGTATCATGCCCATATGTTGAATATTGTATACAGATCATATAAAAGATACTGAGAAAGCTTGACAGGCTTATCAAGTGTATGGGAAAAGTTTTTGTATGAGAACAGGTAAGCTGATGCTTCTTGAAATACAGCTTATAGACAGGATTCTCTATGATGGCAGTCTGTGAAATCACAAATGGCATGGAGAAGGTGAATAAAGAATGGTTATATGGTTATTCACAATAGAAATAGAAGGAAGTGTTAGAACCAGCACAAGGAAATAAAAGAGCCAAATTTTTGAGAGTCAGAGCAATAGCATACCTATTTGCCTTCAAGAGAATTAGGTTTTATTAGCACTTAAGGAACGGGCTTAGCTGTTATTCAGTGAAAGCAGTATGAATATGAAAGGAATATATATATGTGCTGGTATAAGTAATTTTTAGATTATGGCGGTTTACTCCTCCCATTGTGCATGCATGTGGAAACAAATGCATCTGCTTTATATCACTTCTTTTTCCACCAATTTTGTGTTCCGTGATATATGATGCTAACTGTGATGTGGACAGATAGTACACTAATTGTACTGTCTCCTCTTTCTTGTGGCTTGTAGCACAGTAGCCGCACCTCTTTCTTTAACATGATTAACCAACATGCCTTTTATTTTGTCTTCTGTATGTTCTTTTTGAATTCCATACTCAAATAGCAACTTTGGTAGAGAAGAACATAATGTACTACTTGCACAGAAAGACAAAATGGGGATTATTATTCTTAGGCCCCAAGTAGATCCTTGCCACAGACAGTTGTGTGCATATAAAGAGGTTGAGGTTCCACTGAAATCTTTGTATTGGCAAATAAATTAAAGGAAATGCTTTTTTACAAAACCTATGACTAAATTTTAAATCTCGCAGCAGCAGTGTTAAGAATGCCAAAAAATGCAGGAGATTGAATCACTAGGTGATCTCCTGAGATCCCTTACAACAGTGATTCTATTATCTCCTTACCAATATTGTCAAAACCCTAATGTTTTATTTTTGATGTGACGTTCATAGAGATAGGTGACATATTTACTAATATTAACAGTCCATTCATAATTGATTCTTATTCTGAAGGGCTCTTGGAACCCTCTTAACTTCAGTCTCTTTTCCTCAGCTTCGCATTTCTTCCACACAAAGTTGTGAACTTATAGAAGAGAACACTCCAGATTTTTTTACATTGTTACTACAGATACAAGAAAAGTGATGATGTTAAATAAATATTTCTCTTGTAATTTTTGGGAAAGGCAGAATCAAATGTAATCATCACATGAGGATAATAATGTATTTACAGTCTGTTAGCTGTCAGAGAAGATATTAAGTAATTAACTGAGAATGAATATTTATAAGCTTATTGGCCCAGCTGATTTTTTTATCAGTTGTTTAGAAGAGCTGACAGAGGAGATGGGATGCTTCTTTTTAATAAACCTTGGAGTAGCAGGAGAAACTGCAAAGGCTGGGAGAGTGCTGAGTGTCCTCCAGTGCTGCCAGTGTTTGAAAGGGGCAAATGGGATGACTTTACAGAAAACTGTAAAAGCCTGTGATTTTTTGATAGAATCATGGAGGACACTGGGTAGAATTCCATTAACCTGCTTATCCAAGGTTTTGAAAATTTCATCCTCCTTGTAGTACTAGTCAGACGCGTAGTTAAGGGATTTAGGAGTTGATGGATAAATCTAAGGAAGCATGCACTGATGAAAAAGAAATGGTTCAATGAAGCAAACCTTGAGTTTCTCTTCAAATTTTAGTGCTTGAGTTTGAGCTAAATTTATTTCACGAAGAAATTCAAACATCAGATTTTTCTGGTTATCTAATTACTTATATTGCAGGCTAGCACAGTGTTGGAGGAATGTATTCTAAACTAATTGATTTTGTTAATTATAAGTTTGTCTTTATGAGTGAGTCATTCCCACTTCCCTTTTCAGCACTGTTAGTTTTCTAAGGTTTTTTTTTTAGTAAATGGAAAAATCAACATTACTTTCTGTGTGTGTGTATGATAATGAATGAAGATAATAAGAACAATTTCTAGGTTTTCTAAGACTAAGAAGTCTTCTCCGGTCAGTTTTCTTGCTGCTCTTTAAAGCAATTTTAGCGCATCTTCTTCAATCAGTGAAATATAGGAAACTACTTGAAAAAAGCTACACTTAGAGGTTTTTCTTTGAGAAAAATAGAAATATTTTGGCATTTTTTTTTCAAATTATCTTTGCATATGAGATTTCCAACTAGTAGATAGATCAAACTGAGAGGAAACAATGAATTTGCCAAAATTTCATCGTATAATCTAAGCTTTGACTCTTCACAAAATGAAATTTGTTGTTCAGGTCCTCATCATATTAACTGTTTTTTATTCCATGTGTCCTGGTTGTGAATGTACAATTCTATACATTTTAATGTTATAAATAGACTGCAAAATTAGTATCTCACTGAGAAAATTTTATCCATTGGATTCATGAAATTCCAATGATAAATTTTGTGGCTGTACTAAAAAAAAAAAAAAA